>JADDOH010000022.1:0-335223 GCA_016648135.1 Agrypnia vestita
GAATGGATATAAGCGGCGGCAGATGGGTAAGTCATGTCATCCTCTTTCCGTTTTGAGATTATAACGATATATAAAGGTGGCGCACGATTAAGAAGAATGGTCTCGGGTTCGATACCCCAGACAGAGACGGAAGAATCGCCGACAGTGAAAGCTAACCCCTGTACCGTAAACTTTAAATATACTTTTATCCACAGGTGTTTGTTTGCATGTTGGATCCGTACTGACCATAATAGGGGCGAATTAATTCGCCGAATAACCCTTCTCTGCATGTGTGTGAACTTCCAGGGATCGCGCGGCCCGTGTGCTCGACGCCGAACTTATTTATTCATTTCTCTTTATTTATTTAATTGATGATTCATTAATTAATTAGGTATTTATTTGTCTATTCATATGCCGCGTCCCAGTTATATATAGTCAGGCGGCGTTTCGATATCATCATCATCGGCCCGTGTGCTCGACGCCGAACTTAATTATTAATTTCTATTTATTTATTTAATTGATGATCCATTAATTAATTAGGTATTTATTTGTCTATTCATATGCCGCGTCCCAGTTATATATAGTCAGGCGGCGTTTCGATAGCATCATCATCGGCCCGTGTGCTCGACGCCGAACTTAATTATTCATCTCTATTTATTTATTTAATTGATGATTCATTAATTAATTAGGTATTTATTTGTCTATTCATATGCCGCGACCCAGTTATATATAGTCAGGCGGCGTTTCGATAGCATCATCATCATCACCATCATCAGCAGTGTCCCAGTTATATATTGTCAGGAGACGTTTCAATAGTATCATCATCATCATCTTCATTAGCGGTGTTCCAGTCATATATAGTCAGGAGGCGTTCCGATAGTATCATCACCATCATTAGCAGTGTCCCAGTTATATATTGTCAGGAGACGTTTCAATAGTATCATCATCATCACCTTCATTAGCGGTGTTCCAGTCACATATCGTCAGGAGGTGTTTCAATAGTATTATCATCATCATCTTCATTAGCGGTGTTCCAGTCATATGTAGTCAGGAGGCGTTTCGATAGTATCATCATCAACATCATCGCTAGCAGAGTCCCAGTTATATATAGTCAGGAGACGTTTCAATAGTATCATCATCATCATCTTCATTAGCGGTGTTCCAGTCATATATAGTCAGGAGGCGTTCCGATAGTATCATCACCTTCATTAGCCGTGTCCCAGTTGTATATCGTCAGGAGACGTTTCAATAGTATCATCATCATCATCTTCATTAGCGGTGTTCCAGTCACATATAGTCAGGAGGCGTTCTGATAGTATCATCATCATCACTAGCGGTGTTCCAGATATATATCGTCGGGAGGCGTTGCGATAGTATCATCATCATCATCGTCATCACTAGCGGTGGTTCAGCTTTATATCGTCAGGAGGCGTTTCGATAGTATCATCAACATCATCATCATTAGCAGTGTCCCAGTTATATATTGTCAGGAGACGTTTCAATAGCATCATCATCATCACCATCATTAGCAGCGTCCCAGTTGTATATAGCCAGGAGGCGTTGCGATAGTATCTTCATCAACATCATCGTTAGCAGTGTCCCAGTTACATATAGTCAGGAGGTGTTTCAATAGTATCATCATCATCATCATCACTAGCAGAGTCCCAGTTATATATATAGTCAGCGGGCGTTTCGATAGCATCATCATCATCATCATCATCATTAGCGGTGTTTCAGCTATATATCGTCAGGAGTCGTTACGATAGTATCATCACCATCATTAGCGGTGTTTCGGCTATATATAGTCAGGAGACGTTACGATAGTATCATCATCATCATCATCATCACTAGCGGTGGTTCAGCTATATATCGTCAGGAGGCGTTTCGATAGCATCAACAACGTCATCATTAGCGGTGTCCCAGTTGTATATCGTCAGGAAACGTTACGATAGTATCATCATCATCATCATCATCATTAGCGGCGGTTCAGCTAAATGTCATCAGGTGACGTTTCGATAGTGACATCATCATCTTCATCAGTGATGGCAGGGTTCCAGTTACACATCAGTCGGAGATAATTAGGCAGATCCCATCATCATCGATGGCAGGATCCTAGCTGTACACCATTTGGAGAAAATACACCGACATCCCTGGCCAGGGGCTAGGCATATCCCTACTGTCCAGATCCACCTTTCCATCTACTAATACGAGGGGTCATGGCCTCGTGAAACCACATTGCAACCAACCATTACAAGTATCTATTTATGTATTGTATATGTATGTATATGTATGTATATTATATTTTATTAGTATGTATCTATTCGTACGTAGTGTATGAGGGGGCTCTTCACGGGTGGCACAACACCCGTGCGGATGTCTTCCCTCGTCTGGAATGGATTGAACGTATTGATGCATACCAGATTATAATAAGTACTACCTTGGAGGGTGATTGCAGTCACTGTAGTGTCGCGAATGGCCAATGGGCTGTAGTTGCTCACAGGCGAGGGTTGGGGAGCCTAGGAAACTCCCCTTCCCCACTCGCATATTTTTGGCTTGACAGGTGGCCCGGGACCATCTTTACAGTAGCTTCAGTATATATACCGTAGTTTAACTTAGTTTAACCTGGAGGAGTTGGAATTCGGGGGGCAAACTGGCTCTGAGCCCGGACGCCAGACACTGACGCGAGGGATGGTGCGGTACTTTGCACAGAAGATGCCCAACATGAAAAGGCGCATCCAGGCTCAGGTCAACGTATCCGGAACTCGTGTCGGGAGAAGGAAGATGGGATCAGTCACCGATGAGCCTTTGGGTAGGGAGGGGCCGAATTTAAAGCAACCACATTTTCCGCGTACACATACATTTACACATACCTTCTACAAACCCCTTATCCATTAGAACCCAACGTACCACTAGAATGATACATAGGGCCAGATACAGGTGACGGAACTTAGGCCGGCTAGTAAATAAACGTAACAATGTAATTGATATAAAGATAATGCAGGGTAAATATAAAAGATCGTAAGGAATAAGCACAGCGAGATAACGGCGGAAGATAAAATTATTAATCAGCGAGGGCGTCGAAGACGGAATCATCCATAGGAGCGGCTACAAAGGACTCGAGGGCTTTCAGGGGATCTATGTACTCTATATGTGCATGCGCATGTGATAACGGCACGTCACTACCCTTTCCAGTGGATGGCGGTCGATCCCATACAGGTAGGACAATGGGGGATCGAGCGGAGAGGGCATGGAAGCAGAGGATCGCGCACTCTGGAAGCGCAGCTACGCCAGATGCAGTGGTTTCAGTCCGTAGGAATGATAGGTAAATAATATAGGGCCACGGAACATAGTATGTTTAGCAATTGCACCGTAGGGCTTAATTGACGTGCTAGGTAGTTTTGTTTTCGTTTTCCATGAACATTCACGAACTTCATACCCCAGTATTTAATTTAAGTTTAGCTTGCGATAGGGTTACCACAAAACCAATTCATCCCCTATAGTTCGAAACAAAAAATTACACAACGTGAACTGGGGAGGTCTTGAATAAAGCGAGGGTGTTTGGAAATACTACGTTAAAAACCGTAGAGCCTTCATCCGACGTAGATAGATAGCTTGTTTGCCTCTAACAAGGCGTAAACTCAGTTAGGAGTAGGATCGAGCTGAAAGGCGAAGAAGAGGAGCCATCACAAAGTTATAACATACGTGGTTCGCTTATATTCGCTTACGATTTCGCGATAATTTTATTTATTGCGAAAGATAAATTTTAATTTGTATTTTGTGATACTGAAGCGTGTTAAGTAGAAATTCAGCAATTAGAGATCACATGCGAGGTATAAAAGCAAAGGCAGCAATAATTAAAAAAAGTTTTTGAATGCAGTTGTGGGTGAGGGAGAGAATTGTTGTTTCTCTTTTATTTTTTGTTTTTTATGGGCTTTATTTTATCTAAGGGGTCACCACCAATATTTATATACTGGGGTATCTAAATATTGGAATATATATATATAATTCGGGAAGCAGAGAATAAAAAGAAGAATTTGGAATATACTTACAAGATTTATTTAATTTTGAATACACAGATTTTTAACAATACTTTTTAATAAAAACTTAAGACTAGTTATAAAACACTGGATGAACGAGGTCTACGAGGAGAGTGTTAAAAATCGCGTCTCTCCCTCTATTTATAGATATTTGCGAATGCTTCCAGAATATTCTCCCAAAAAAGGTATAGGGCTGTGCTGTCTGCGGCTTCCGACATGATCGATATCTTTCGATGGGAATATCGAAAAATATCGATCCAAGCCTCAGACTACACAGTCACCGAGGATTACTAATTTAAAATGTACCTACTGAATTCTACATTTCACGTATCTATCCCTTCGAAAATCATATTTCCTATAAATTTATATGCTATGTTTCCTGTAAAATCTTGAATCCAGTACATTATAAATTAGTAATCCTCGATGACTGTATTAATTTTTTTTGGATGCAGCCGTCGTTTGGATTAAGATAATCGGTGAATTCATTTATAATGTAATGTAATTTGTTTACATTTTATATTGATTTCGTAATACTTCATTTGGGTGTGAACTATTCATGTAAAGCTGAAATCGAATACAAAGTCTGTCATTTTGTCACAAATGCTTGTAGCTAGTTACACGTATAACGCCTTCGTCAGTTGAATTATAGACTTGAACGAAAACTTCTGATTATTTTATAAATCATTTCGCAGACCACAAACATTATAAATGTAAAGGCCGATTGCCATTAAAGTAAATAATTTTATGAATTTTTTAGCACGTCCGCGAGTTGCGAAAGGAAAAGCGCGGGGATCTCTGTGCTATGAATACAGGAGCGGTTGCAACGGTTCGAACAGTGAATATTTCAGGTGGTACGGGACCGCAGAGGCCGCCTTTCTCGGTTTCATAAAACGGATACGGATTCGCCACCTCCAAATAAATAAATTAATTGATGAGGGTCATTGTGTTGTGTGTTGGCAAGTCTGTATTGTTTCCGAGCTGATGTTAGAAAACACATTAAATATTAATTAATACACTGCATTAAAATGGGCGACCACGGAAGACGTGGCATGACCAGATTAACCACATACCGGAAGATGGTCCTGTTAGAAGCCTGAACAATCGTCGAGCTTGCATGCGAAGATGTATGAATGTAGAGGAAGCGAAAGTTGTATGTCAGGACAGAAGAGTATGGCACTCTACCCTCTCTGCCTAACCCCACGGGGAAACGGCGTGATGGTAAGTTAGTTAGTTAGTCATTAAAATGTTGGTTTATTTTTGCTCAATACATATCGTTTTTTACTTCTTTCTATGCAAATTTCTATATATACTTATATTTTATTACACCTGTATCATTAGAAGAATACCATAGTCGTACTATAAATATAGACTGGTCACTAAAAACACATCTGAGACATCTAGTTTATGCTGTCTTCTATTGCGTACTAAATGTATTAGTCAGAAAGAGATAGAAATTATTTTCATAACCACGTATAAGAAAGGACAATAAAACATAGTTTTTAACAACGAATGCTTATGAAGTTGATTGCGAATGTGGTATTTATTCTATGGTCTTTTCTATTTCTTTCTTATAGAGCAGCATATGAGTAAAAGAGATACAAATATAAACAGGGTTGTGTATTGTATTAATATTATTATATATATATATATATCTATATATATATCTATATATATATATATTATATATATATCGCGTGGACATTTATACATTTTGGACACCCCTAGACCAATTCCCGCGATGTGCGTCTATGTTCACAGAATTCGCGTTGTCGTTCTGTGTAGCAAATATTTTGGTTTGTAACTAGTCTATATTTATAGTACGTCTAATTTAGGGGAGAAAGGGCTAGTAGGAGTCACTTAATCAAGAAATAAAATGAAACACGAAATTTTTGTGATGGTTGTTTATGGTAGTTTAAATAAATGTAAAATTGTTTAACTAAAGGTAAAATGAAAATGGTTGTTTATGGTAGTTTAACTATTAAACTAACAGTCTTAGACACCTTCATTAGCTTTGGAATAACACATTGCTAAATATTAAACTTAATAAAAATCAACTTTGACCACAATTGTCCACAGATGAGGGTAATTGTAGTCACTAAGGGGACAATGAAGGGGACCCACCACATACCCTGAGCCGTTCTATGCGCAAAAGCGTCCATATCGGCCCAGCACTTTCGCCGCCTGGTTGGCATTATTTTATGCTAAAGCGACCTCCTCGCTCGGCCTTCATCAATACAACACGCAGAGATGAAAACCGAGTGAGTCGGTCGCACAAAACCTTCATTGTCCCGCGCATATTAATCTTTATTTCAAAAATAACAATACAATATAATGCCAATAATAAAATTTAAATAAAATACATCACCCAAATAAGGCGCAGGACGTAAAAAACACAACCCCTCCGTGGAGGGAAAAAGACATAAAGAAAAAATAATAAAAACACTAAGGGGACAATGAGAGTCAGCCTAGTCAAACAATTGTTACACACATAATCTTGTGGCGAATCCCAGCCTGTGCACTCTGCGTATGCCCATAACCCGCAAGATGTGCACCTGCACGATTCTTTATTATGGCGACCAAATTCACCACATACTAGGCAATTATTCATATCGTCATCTTCGTCGTCATCACATAGGTACATCTTATAAAGACTAATATCTGATTATGAAGAAGTGTTTTTCTGTTAGAGTATGCGCCTTTTACTTTCACACTTAAAATAAATCTAATGCGGTAGCCTTTCTGTGCAAACGATGGAAGCGTACTGAGCGGGCAGTCAGGGAAGTGCGAGCTGTCACGTAACGGGTCTTTTAGGCCGATATTCGTTTGTTTAGGTATTTTCGTCTGGATGTTAGAACGCTGACCACCATTACCCTCTGACTTCCATTACCCCTTTCTCCCCTATCCGTCACAAACAGGCATAATTGTAAAGAAAAGGAAAATAATAAAACAGAAAAATGTTATCAGAAATCGGCTATCAATCTTCAATTTTGAAAATGTTATTCTGGTGAAAGCATATTTTCCAATTCAACTAACCTATTAGTTAGGTTGGATGGGTTAGGTAAATTAGTTGGTTAGCAGTAATTTAACTAAACTAACCTAACATAACTAACCTAATAGTTAGGTTAGAAAATATACTATTATTAAAATATTTTGTGAAGTAAAAGTGATGTGCTACTGTGGTAGAAAAATTTCATATTTAGAGAGGGAGATATTTTATTTATCCTACTTCTTGTAGTGCCTTCTCTTTCCGGAGGTCGGCGATCATATTGGCAATCATGATTATTCACCGCCGCACGGAACAACTCAGTCGAGTTACGTTGGTACAAGTTCCTCAAGTTACGCAGCCTGTCGGCGCCTTCCTACGCTTCGTTTTCCACTTATTTCCCCCTGGATAGACTATACTTTGGTCCTCTCATAATATGTTCGAGATACTCGAGCTTTATTTTTTATAAAATAATATAAAGTATTATAAAATAAGAAAAAGGACAGCTCCAACGATAATCATATACAAGAAAGATATTTTTTTGCTCAAAATTAGTGTCAATTAATTACCATAAATCAGTTTAAGGATCGAATTCACGGTGAATATTTCAGATTTATTTGTTTTAAAATATTTTGCATGAATGATAATAATTAAACATACAAATATTACGTTTAAGTTACATATACATTAGGCGACAAACTACCTTTTTTTTGTATATGGGTGAATATACGGTATTTGATTTTTTTGTGTCCCTGAAGGAAATGTAACCTGTTCCATTCAATATTGATAATTTCTCTATTTGACACTATTTTTAAATTTGTAATGATGAGGGCCAGAAGATTTTTTCATTTTTTTAAATTTTATAAGCACCAGACGAAAATGTGTTAGCAGGGGAGTGACACTATTGGCAGCGTAGTGACAAATTAAAGCAGGGAAGTGTCAGGCCATTGATTATTAGCTAAGAAAGAGGACTAATACTAAATAAAACATATATAAATTATAGTATTTGATTCAGAATTTTTAACCGGATCGTTTTTAATTCTTTGGTAGCGTAATTTTTCAGTTTGACGCTTCTCTTTCCTTGTTTGCTTCTTTTTAACATTTGCCATGATATCTGATTATGCTCGAGTATCTAGAAGAAATGAAATGAAGCCTTAAAACATTAAACATTAACGAAACAAAATTTCGTTACTTCCCTGGCGCTTATGTTTTTTCTCTGGCATGAAATATGCCAGAGAAGTGACGCCAGAGGAGTGACAAAATCGCACATAACCTACAAAAACAACATCACTCGCTTTTCTGACCACAGTTTAACTTAATACATGACATCTACACACAATTAACATTGCATTGTGCAAATATACAATTTCGTTACGATAAAATACAAAAACATATACTTACCAGAGGAAATACTACAACGACTGGCACTAACACGCTTTCCTACAGTGATTCGCAAACTGACGTAATATTATTAGAGTTTTGCTCAACGTCGTTAGCTTGCTTCTAACCTCACACTGTTGTACGCGCGTAGTTGAAGGACAAAGACATACCTTTGCGGTTTTATATCAAATTTTACTTCTTTGAGTTTCGCCAGATGAAGTGACATTATTGTAACATGACATGAAAATAAGTTTTTTTTTTATATTAATAAATATTTTTACAGTGTATTTTGATAAAATATGTTTCGATGTTTATTAAAGCGTATGATCATATTAAAAAAAAAATAATGGCATACGTATTTAAACTATATGACCATAAAATCATCATAATCTAGTAACGGGGGAGGCCAGAGGAGTATACATTTATACCTACTTTAAACTATTAATGCCTTAAATTAAACAATTATCGTGAATAGACTATGTGGGCCAAATAAAAGACCACGTTCTTTATTGTTTAAGCATACAGAAATAATAATATAATAAGTTTTACATAAAATTTGTCTATGGACCATTGGAATTCAAATAGCGTATTGCAGTTTGCAGTTTGCAGTGTCTTTTCTAATAGAATATCAAATAGTGATATCATTTTTAAATCAAAAAATAATAAAACATGTTATATATAATAAATGTGTTAAATTTTTTCAAAGATATTATTTTATGTGTTTTAGTTTTTGTGTTTAATTCAAATAAAAATATTGATTTGAACACTTAAACAGCGTTGTTTCCGACTAATCTTTCTGCTATAATTGGAATATTGACCAACAGATGGCGTTAGCGTACGCTTTGAGCCCGATTGATAGAAGTGTGGTGAGTTTCTATGGTTAAACAAATGCAAAAAAATACTCCTACCGTATGTACGCACGTACGTACCTACTTACATTTCTACAAACGTAAAAAATAATGTAAAATATTGAATTTTGTAGGCTGTAATTAAAACTTTAAATAAAAAGCCCCTCCACAATAATATAACGAACCGGAGTTTGAAATGTCGGAAGTCATGGCGTTATTGATGGCAAGACTTCCGACATTGAGCTCACTGTTTTGAATTTTGATTCCATACACTATACGATCGAATGTCCCAGGAAATCTTCAAAATATACAGCACTATTGAATCGTTTTAAGTACATAGGATTAAAGTCTAAATGAAAGCCAAATTTATTGTTGGTGTTGTTAACCGTAAATAAATCTATACTAATATTATAAAGAGGAAAGATTTGATTGTGTGTTTGAATTGAATAGGCTCCGAAACTACTGGACCGATTTGAAAAATTCCTTCACATTTAGAATCCTACATTATCCCTGAAGAACATAGATTATAGAATATTTTCAAAAAAATTAGAAATCCGTATGAAAACTTCCATTATGTAACCCAACGTGTGAAAAAAATATCAAAAAAAACCTTATATCACGTACGCTGCGGAAATTTTTGACAATAGGTCAAAGTGATGTACTACAGTTTTATAGAGGACATTAATATCTACAAAAAAGTCTGCAATACCATATATCTAAGTATTACAGTTATGTTACAATAACTTATGTTAACATTAAATGGAAACATTGTTTTTTAGAGAACAGGGGAACCTTTGTTTTCCCTCACAAACTTATTTTTTACTTAATCCTTAACCCGTGCAACGCCGGGTGTGACCAGCTATAAGTATATAAATAAGTATGTAATTATATAATTGTAAACTTTACCTGTCTCAACACAAAGTTTTCTAGTGAGATAGTAAAATCAAACCTAAAACATAAGGCATACCATAACGAGCAATGTGCAACTTTTATGAACCGAACAATTAATAAAAATATTTTTTTTTATTTACAAAAATATATGACCATGTATCATTGTTGCTGTGGGTCTTGGCCGCAAAGTAAATACTACATTTGATGCCCTGCCTGCTACACTAGCATTTTACTGTATCATAGTAGACAGTGCTCTTCCAGTAGGTACCGTGTATGTGCAAGAATATTTATATAAAGCAGTTATTATATGAATAAATCTTAGTGCCAATAAAAAATAATAATGATTAATAATTTCTGCCAAACAAAATAAATATATATAAATAATAATAATAATAATAATAATTAATCATTAACAAATTCAATAATAGTGTTAAATTGACATGATGTATTTAACGACAGCATTAAAAGCATAAGACAAAAGATCGCTTCCATGTAAGGTAATCAACTCATTAATTTCATGGTAAATGGAGAAGAAATCTATCATGCAATTTCTAAACAAAATTTTATATTTACACATGAATATTTATTGCGACTTAGCGAAAACAAAACCCAAAAAATGGTCCGTTTAAACCGTCCAATCGGGTCATGTGATGTTGACCGTACACCATACACAGCGAAGGTGATAAAGCATGGACCCCTCTGGTTTCATTAACGATATTTGGTGTCCGAAAGTAAAGCAAACAATATAATAACCTCTAAAATTATTCAGCGATTTCCCGGGGGATGGCGACACCCGCAAAGTGGATTGCAATCGCTCTTTGTTGCCACATTCGATATTTAAAATGGTTATTATTAGAATTTTTCAACACGGAGAAGGAAATATAGAAACCGAATCATTTTTTAATTTGCAGATCACGTGACTTGCTCAATTCCAATTCAACGAAAGGCTGTTTGTTTATTGTTGACTATTGCTATTATAAGAAAGCAATCGGCGACAACGAATTGTTAGAGTGCACGTACTAATATAACCTGTTAATACCAGGCGCGTGCTGTGAGTAGGTACACTGAAGCATGACTTTTAAATAAACATATATTTTGGAAAAAACATGGAAATAAAATATTTATGTGACAGAGTATTATATATAAATTAAAATTTGACTAATCAATATTATGATTCCGTTTAAGATGCATCTAGTAATGGTAATGGAAAAATTTCCATTGCCAGTATCAAAATTTAATGAAATCGTATGTTTTTTTTTAAAAAACAGGATTCTTTTAAAATATATTTAGATATTATTTAATGTGGAGAAATATTATTCATATATTAACATTCAAGTCACGTTAAGGTGAAATACATCGATATTTATATTTTCTTAGGTCAATTTTATTTCTTCTGCAGGCAACTATATTTTTGACATTTAATTTATTAAGTAAAATGTACCCATGGTGGGAAATGTGTCAAACTCGGACGCATTCACTTCGACGTATCATCTATATTATGATTGCTTCAAAAACGCAGTATGCAGTGCGTGGTTTTGCCATTACCAGTTTCAAAAAATAATTAAATCATACGAAAAGCAGCAGGCAATGAGCGTAGTTAATCGCAGACACTAATAGCTGCGCAGTGACCACTATCAGCCGCGCAGTAGCTAGAGGAGCGGATAGTCAATTACAGACACCAAGTCAAGCTGCTAGTATTAAAATGATTGTAGGATGTAATGATGATAGGAATATTACGAGATGTATCTTGAATCCTGATTTCACTACTGTATTGTATACAATACTTATCTTTAAAATCAACACATCAGATCAGCCCTGATGATGGACCCTGAAATGGATCCGAAACGACGGATTTAACAATGTCCGTCACTAACGCTATTAAGTTGCTACACTACGCTGGATGGCGCTGTTCTCACATTTTTATTTCGCGGCTGAAATATATATATTGAAAGTACGTCATTTTTTAGGGTTTATAACTAGTTGTACATAATATGTTTTAAGTTTGTTTTCGTTTTTGGTTATGTTGCAATAATTTTTTTAAAATATGGCGGATAGTTAGGCACAAACTTTCTTCTTGTTCTAGATCATAGATCTGTTATTGAGCAGAAGCCGTCCTCTCGGGAAGTACCAGTAATATTCCCTCTTTTTTGACGGTTTTCCTGGCAAGCGACGTCCCGTGGGTATACTGTGGGTGACCACCTGAGGAATTATTGTACTATCAATCCTATCCGCATGGTTTAAGCACAAACCCATTTAATAAATAAATAAATTTTTGCTGATAATTTAAAATAATCTGAATGTCGTCACTCTTAGAGACGCTTGTAGTTGTTGAAGCCTTCATCCAGCACCTTACAGAGTTTGATGATTTCATCAGTCCAATCAAGATAGATATTAATTTTATTGCCTTTAAGTGTAACGTGATGGAGAAGTAGGTACATTAATGAAAATAACGATCATTATCTATGATGTGGATCATGGAAGTATGTTCTAAAATGCAAAAAATATGTTTTTTTTTTTAAAGAATATATTTAAAACAGATAAAATAAATATTTAAATATACAGCTTTCTAATTTATACATTCAATTTATTCTTACTTTGTTTTCATTAAAAAATATTTTTATTTAAACTAGTTTAAAAAAGTAACCCATAAAAACCAAGTTTTTACAATACTCCCGTTCACATTTTCGGGTTTCGTGTCAACCATATGCGTCGGAATCTCCATACAACTTACTGAATTCTATGAACAAAAACCATTAAAAATTTGAAAAATCCAAAATTATACTATAATTTTTTTTTTAACGAAAATTTGACATATCTTCTTGATCGTCGTCACGAATCTATCTGCAAAGTTTCAGCTTGATTGGATCACGGAAAAAGGGTTAAAAATCGATCCAAAGTTTTTTCGTCAAGCAAGCAAGCAAGCAGACGCCACGAGTTAAAAGAAAGGAAGTAATAAAGAACCCGGTAGGGAAAAAAGCAGAGAAACATAATATATGAATTCCCGAATAACATACAATGCAAGTACCTACCTCGCCTAATGAAACCCATAATCCAATCCGGTGCCTACCTAAATCCAGGTCTTGTAATATTCCTTTGTCGACAATATCTATGACATATCTCGCATTTCAACAGAAACCTTCAGAGAATGGCCGACCGGGCGGAATATTATTAAATCTTTGCAGGTAGCCTACATATTATAGGCGTGCATGTGCGCGCGGTAGGGTTGAGGCTCAATTCCTCAGCGGAGAGGTATTTAATATTCAATTTCATTAAAATGCAAATTCATCCTCTTCTGGGGTAGGGCGGCCATGTTTTTATATTGTTTGTAACCGCCAGACGCCGTTTAATCTATTCCCGCCCCCAGGTGTGTGCGCTGGCAACTTTCTGCGCGCGCGTAAACATTCCCGCTTCCGTCGAGAGATGGCCGTCATCGCGGATAGGTACGTATGGTGTACGAACTAGCGAAGGGAAAAACTGCTTTTCAAAATGAAGACTACAACGCACACGTTCACCAGTTTGAAGATTACAAAGTGTGAGCTACATTTTTAGTAGGTACACAATTCATCTACTTCAATAATCTACATGAAGTGAACTAATTGTAGTAGGTACTAAAAAATTGTATCTACTCGTACTACAATGACCTACAAGAAGTACTTCTTGAAAAGTGTGCTACTACAAGATTTTCAAAACCACGAGCAGGAGGGGGAGGGGGGTTGTTTCAATTTCCAGAGATTTCTTCATTAAGTGCTAAAATTTTCAAATTCTTGGGGGGCGGGGGGAGGTTGTATCGGTTTCCAAAGTTTTCTTCATTCGGCCACCAAAAAAAATATTTCGACCATTTTATACATATCGAAACCTTCGTCAATTATTTTTATCTTGATCAACAACAACAAAAATATCGGCCAAAAATTTCACATATTAAAAAAGTCACAATTAATTTAAAATTTGAAGAATGCTATTTGAAATGTGCAGTTTCTAGTGTGCATTTTAAAGTGTGCTGTTTGAAATTTTAGGTGTATGTAGTTTTTAGTGTGTGTAATTAGTAGTGTGTGCAGTTTGTAGTTTGTAGTATGTAGTTTGTACTTTGTAGTGTGCAGTTCACTTACAAACGTGTGAAATGTGCACTTCAGTATAATGTAGTACTACATTGCGGTACTCAGTACAGAGCGGACGCATCACTAGACTAGTACCTACGGACGAACTTCATGCCGCATATTTTGCTAAACTGACAAACGTGTAGGTATACGAAATTTCGAAGATCCCAAATATAATAATTTCGTTATCCGTTCGTAAATTTAAATCAATGATTCACAATGCTTTGCAATTTATCACTCGTCTGTGGAGCATCTTATTATCGCTTGCTAGAATATACTCACACAAGTTCGCAGAGAATTTCTGTTAATACGCAAGTAAGTGGATGCACTTATTTTCAAACGTTGATTCAACTCCGCTCAATATATCTGATATCTATGTCTCACGTCAAACGTCAAAACAATAAAATACTCTGCGCGGCCTTGTGTATAAAACGCGTTGGTTTTTCGTCCTAGTATTTCCTCTACTTGTCCTCAAATATAATTGTTATCAAGAATAATGCTGTCTGGAATCCCCGCATTCGAATCATTAGTGCTCAAATATAATTGTTATCAATAATATCACTTCTTCTTCTTCCTAGACCGTTAGTCCCATAGTGGTCGGCCTTCCTTCTCCGCTTTCTCCACTGAGCACGGTTTTGTGCTATGCTGTCTTAAGTTGGTCTTCTTTTAGGTCTTTTTCGACCATCGTCAACCAAGTGGCGGGCGGTCGTCACATTTGTAAATCTATCCTCTTCCTTATATATTACATTTCATTAGTTTCAACAAAATTGTTTTTTAGAATTGTGCAGAAATACAAATAAAATCTTAAAATTATATAGCATCTCTTTTTAATACTTTTCATATAAATACAAGAATGTAAAATATTTAAATTGATAATGCCCTAATAAGGCGAAACGCGTCACAAATAATTAAAAATGTAGAACTTAAAGTTACTTACCATCACGCCGTTTTCCCGTGGAGGTAGGCAGAGAGGATAGAGCGCCACACTCGTCCTGACGTACAACTCTCGCCTCATCCACATTCATACATCTTCGCATGCAAGCTCGCCGGTTGTTGAGGCTTCTAAGGGACCATCTTCCAGTTTCTGGATAGTCTGGTCATGCCACATCTTCCGCGGTCGCCCTCTCTTTCTGGCGCCATCAACACTTGCATTATATATCATTTTACCATTCTTTCCTCATTCATTCGCTAAACATGCCCAAACCATCAGCTTTACATTCATTCCTAATATCTTCATTCTTTACTCTACCATATATGGATTTGCCACACACGTCTAAGTAATGTATATCTGATGTTATTGTATTTAATGGTATTCAATTTTATTTAATTGTATTTAATCGTATTGTTTTTAATTTTATCGGATTTATGTATGTTTCTAATTTTGTTAATTTGTCTTATGTTTTTTATATTTTTTCTTTTATACTGTTGATATTACTTATGTTTGTTGTACTGTTTTCTTTAATGATGTTTATATTACTTATATTTTTATAATATTGATAGTACTTTACCTTAAAACGCCGAAAATAAATTAAAATGTGAGGCGGTTTCTCTAGAATAGGCCTAATCTAAGTGAGAAATCGTCAGAATTTTAGTGAAAAATGAGAAAAAAATTATAAGAATTAATTAATAATAAAAATACAGGGCCTTAAAAAGGTTTTATTTTTTTCATGCACTTCATACAGTGAGGTCCTTCTTCGGGTACAGAACTCGGTTCTAGTACCCATATTGTGCAGTGATCGCTAAGGCTTAGCTGCACGTGAATGTAACAGCTAGAGTAATCAGGATACGTTCTGTTCTGCAGGTACCGGTTTACGTATTCCATATGTGAGCTTTATTAGCGGAGGGTCGAACTTAATGCACCTTTATGTAGTCCGGGCTTAGCGAAAATGGTAATTAGAAGCGAACAGTCCTAATTTATATTACAAAAGTTCACAGATAAAAGGAGGGAAACATAAAGCAATTTGTTTTCGTGAAATGAAACTCTTCATAAATTATTTTCTAAATGTTTAATGAATTTGTTTGAAAGTGTATGTTTGAACACGTATCGTCAGAACTCAAAGGCGGATTTTTCCAGGTGGAAGAAAGTTCCCTTCCCGCAGCGAACATTAAGTTATTTTAATGTTCAAAGTACAACTACTAATAATGAATAAATACGCAAGTTAAATGTATAAGTTATTTTAATGTTCATAGGACGAGTATAAATAATGTAGCATACTGATTTATTAATCCCAAAAGTAATTTTTTGTTAATAATCATCGTTTACAAAAAAAAATTAAAGGGAATTTTCTTCAAACTGTTCCAAATTAAAAAAAAATGTTTATTTCAGATCGGACATGCTACCTTTTAGATATTTTATTCCTAAATAAGTACGTACAATTATTTTCTGTATTTAATAAACGTGCACTGGGGAATGTTGCATCTCAGTCATGGCAGAGGAGCTCCACGGGAGTGGAGACGCCACCTGTTACAGCCAAAATCATATTTATAAACATGCCTAGCAGCTGAAATATGATGCCTTACTTTATCTATAGATATAAGATATTTATAATGTTATAAAAAGTAACCCATAAAAACCAAGTTATTATTATACTCCCTTTCTCATTTACTAGTTGAAACATTTTTTTTTCGCTTAACCTACGCGTTGGGCTTCGGTCGGCCGACGCTACGAAAGGGAGTAATAAAATTTTTTCAAAAATCCAAAATTATACTATAATCATGTTTCGCGTCCTCCAGACGCGTTGAAATATTTTCATACAACTTAATAAGTTGTATGAAAAACTATGAAATATTCAATGGTTTTTTCATACAACTTAATAAGTTGTATGAAAAAACCATTAAATATTTGAAAAAACCAAAAAAATTATTAATTTTTTAACGAAAATTTGATAGATCTTCTTGATCGTCGCCACGAGTCTGCTTGCAAAGTTTCAGCTCGATTGGATCACGGGAAAGGGGTTTAAATGGATCAAAAGTTTTTTCGTCAGACAAGAAAACAAGAAGACAAGCAGATGAGGAAAATCAGCACATTTAAAATGTTCAATTTTTTAAACTTCGCATAGTTTGGAAGTGATAGAATGTAGGTAGGAACCTACTTTATTATTTTTGAATTGTTTGAAGTTTGAAAAATGGAAAATTTTAAAACAAGAGAAAGCTTGTTCTGATATCTGAAAAAGAGAAAAAAAGCAGTTCAATTGTTTTCTGAAAGCGTCTTGTATCTGTTGTGCTGTTTTCTATAATATTGATAAAAACAATGTAATTTTTAATTTGAAACCAAATTAAGATCACATAAATCACTCAGTTTTTATTTATTTTCTGTTAAGTGTTGATTTCTAGGAAATTTTCCGACCATTTTTTTTTAAATTTTCCAAAATAATAATTTAATATGTAACTTAATAAGTGCTAGTAAAAAATATTAATAATTAATCTCTGAAAAGCTTACGTCGTTGCGTTTTGAAGCTTATCTATTGGGAAAGCTTTATTCGATGATGACAAGATGTTCCATTTACAGAATTTCCATATGATGTGTGGGCTTATTATGATGAAAATCTACCAAACAGATGGATCGAGCACTCAGCTATAAATGCAGCTATTGAAATAGAATGCACCTAAATTCAACCTGAAAGGATTCGCATTGTTATTAACAGTGCCTGATTATAATATCTATAAATTTGAAGACATTAAAACATTAATAATTAATTAATTAAGCTTTAAAAAATTTATCATTTTAATCATCTATCAATTGAAAAAAAATATTAGTTAAATAAATATTGAATTTAAAAGCCTTCAAATCGTGATTGTGGATTTTAAAAGATCCAGTATGTATCATGATGTATGATGTGTTTATAAAATATCAAATCTTTGGTCGGCAGAAACACATTTCTTCACCCATAATATACTTATTTTAATCTCCTTCAAAGTAGTCCCTTAAGTAGTGCACACACCTTTGTGCACCCATAATTGTTGAAAAAATTTCTGGTGTTCTGCAGATGTCTTCTCTTGATTCAAATCAGGTTCCTTTCAGCGGCATTTTATACTTGGAGAATAGCCAGAAGTTACACGGAGCCATGTCAAGAGACTAGGGAGCCTGTCTAACCTGGAGAACGCTGAGTTTGGCCAAAAAAGCCCAGCTAAAACTGACTGAAGAAAGGGCTAGAACATCATCATATTGCCTGAAAGTGTATAACACATCTTCAAAACTCCTAAATAAGATCGGTATGGCTGTAGAGGAGATAGGTTTGACAATCAATGCTGCTAAAACTAGATGAATGTCATTTGGGCGATTTGACTATTCTGGTTTATCCCTGCACATGAATGGAGTAAATGTTGAAATGGTTGATTAGTTAAAATTCCTCAGCAGCATCATGAAAACTTGACCCAGTTGCTGAAGTAAGATGCAGAATAGAGATAGCACGTGCTGTATTTAATAAAATGAGGACTGGTACGCACAGGGCCATACCAAGTTCGAAAAACTATTTAAAAATTCCCAAAATATTTTAAAACCCGAGCGGCTAAAAAACCGAATTTAAAAATAGCTTAATATAGGGTGGGTCTCCGTGTTACGGTGGGAGAAATTCAGTAGAAATTTATAATATTTTAAGCACAAAGGTAAATTAGAAAGCAACAACAAAAAAACACTTTTTCGGGAATTTAAATTAAAAATAAAAGACACTTTATTTTGCAAAAAACGATTCCGCGGACCGGCAGCGTAACAAGGTAAAAGTAATATCGGCGAACTGAGGACGCTGAGTCTGCGGAATCTTCCTTTATTTATACTTAAAATCTAGACACAGCGGGAAATCAACGGTCAAAATGGGATTAGTAAGGGAGGGGAGAGATCTCGAGAATACCCAGTGGCGGATGGTGGTCAGCGCAGCATTCCCGAGCGGTATGATCCGCGCCGGCCCATCCTCTAAACGGACTATTTTGCCCGCCTAGCCAAATTATCTCCCGAACGGGGAGGTGTACATATGTAAATGTTACGTCAAATTGAACGCCTGGCACATCCGCATGTGAATTTAATTAGTACCAATGTGTCCGGATGTGTCGGCGTTCATAAATCGCCTCAAAAAAGGCCGATTCCTATCTCTCGATGTATCTCCTTCCAAACTAATCCGATTCTTTATTTTATAACGAATTCTGACAGGAAATGACATGCCAGGTTTTGTGCACTTTTTCTGAGTTCATCTCGTGAACTTTCTGATTTTACGGCGTTGCAAACTTTCCACGCGCCGCGTACGTCTGGTCCATAAACCAGCGGCCCCCGCCAGGCGCCGGCTTGTCGCGTTCAAACGTCGGCCTGCCTGACCCCCGCCAGGCGCCGGCTTGTCGCGTTCAAACGTCGGCCTGCCTGACCATTTTAACGGCCTTTCAAATCTGCTGCGCAGTTATCTGAAAACTGGCAAAAAACATATTTTTGCTATTTAATTTAATCCGCGAGATCGGCCGTCATCCTCCACAGTGAGATACGTTTATTTCCGAATCTCGCGGATGTCCTAATAATGCACAAAACCTTATATCTCCAGTCAGGATTCGTCAGTAATAAGACCGCTAATTCCACTCATTTTATTTACAATAAAAAATTACAAATTACATATAGAATAAAATTACAAAAAATTCTTAAAACTATTCAAGTTGTCGAGGCCTCGACGCGAGTATAAGAAATATTATAAACTAAATTCATAAATGTTCAAAAAATAAACCTTATGGTAACAATTACACATACACACACACGGCCATATATATTTATTTTTATTAAATTTAAAAAATTCAATTTTATGCCGCTGGATTGATCGTGTGCGAAACACCACCCCCGTGTGGCTTTGCCGCACTCGAAGGTAGCACACGATCCTCGAAGGCCGGGTGATGACATCTACGCGTGTGTGGTCTCCGATGCCTGCTGCGTCGGCAGGGTGATGACTCTGGTAGCGGGTCGCACGTAGTCCCCGGAGGCGGTCCGAAGTCGCACCGTGCGGACCTGGCCGTCGGCGGCGGGAACCGCCTCCACGATGACTCCTCGCGGCCAGCTGTTCCGAGGAAGGGCGGGGTCAGCAATGATGGCGGCGGCCCCCTCCCGAAGCGGAGGGGCCGGCTCCTGCCACTTCCGTCGTTGGGCGAGAGTCGGGAGGTATTCCCGGATCCACCGGCGCCAAAACATGTCTGCAAGCTGCTGAGCGAACTGCCACTGCTTCTTGAGGCAGACCTGCTCATCCAGAGGTCCATATGTGGCGAGATGAGAATGTCGCCCGGCCGCGCCCAGTAGTAGGTGGTTCGGCGTGAGCGGGGAGTCGTCCGTGGATCTTCCGAAACGGGAGTCAGCGGGCGGCTGTTCACCACGTTCTAGGCCTCGGCGAACGCCGTCATCAAGGTCTCCGGGCGCGGGGCGCGCTCCTTTAGAATGGTCTCTTTAAGCCTGGCGGTATATCGGCGACTGTTGTAGCTGACAATCGGGAATCCATTATGATTATTCCATCCTCGTCCAGTCGCGGGGTCACCACGTACAAACGGCTGGTGCGGGGGAGGGGGGCCCCCCGCCGAAGTGTGCTGAGCTCCGGTCCAAATGACTCTGCTTGTGCTCACAATACCCATAATCTTTCGGCAGCACACCGCTCATCCGCGGTCAAATCTGCTCGGCGCGCGCGGACTCTGCCGCGCCGGCAATTTTCTATAAAGCGCCGCACCCAAGCGGTCGCGCGTAATAATCTTAAAATGACGAAAAACGCCTGATATCCGGAAATGCCCCGACGTCGTATTGCGTAACAAACGCCGGTCGTAGTTGCAATTGCTCCGGATCAGGGTTGCGGCGGCCGCTTTTCATACCATACTTCCATACTTCTTCAGTGTCCCGTAAAAATGGCGGCCGGGTAAACCAGCGTCCGGTGGGTGTCAGGTCCGGCGGCTCGACATCCCGCGTACCAGTATCGGCCGGGTTCAGCCGCGTCAGCACACATCACCAATACATCATCGTTGTTGTGACGGTCCCGAACACCGCGCGCTCCATATGGCGCGAATGTTCGGACTCAATGTTCGCCGTCACGCTCGCGGCGATTAAATTTCTCGCGGTCCACAGCGGTCCATTAAACGGCTTCAGGGGGGCTATTTCAATCTTCGCTGTTATAATAACCACCGTACTGTGGTTCTATTTTTTCCAATGTAATCCACCGCGCAACGTGCCTGTCCCTAGGCACCGCAGAAAATGTGTAGTAACACTTTGCGTCGGCGGATTAGTATGCTCTCTCGAGCCATCGTGCATTTATTTGCACACAATTTATGCCAAAATGCCGCTTCTCGGCGTGTACTGACCTCGTTTGCTGGCCCCAAACCGATCTTGACCGCCAAACTGCTCGCAAATAATATTTCGACCGGATCATCATATCAGCCATGAATCTCACCGGCTCGAATATGCACCTTTTAGCGCCCAGTAGTTGGCATCTTGTCGGCCGTCTATCCGCCTCTCGTTTGGGCAGATTGATAAATTTATTACGGTTCCGCACGACTGGCAGATTGCACAAATTAAAATAAAGTTATCCCACGCGGGCTCCAGTTTATTCTCACCACACATCTTGTGGTCTTGTCCGGTCTCATCGTTATGGCCGGTCCCAAGGCGCGCATATGTAGCGCGATGATATCTAAGGCCTCCTGATCCTTAGACATCCCATCTCAATTTATTTTCTGCATCGAAAATAACTTTAAATATACGATAAATAAAATAAAATAACGAAAGCCGAATTTTTTTTCCAGTATTTCGGGGCAAAAAATCCATGAAGTGCGAAGAATCCAATGCCGGTTTCCCAAATGAACCGACTCTTGGCCGTGGTAGACATGGGTGTAACTACCCTCCGCAATACGGGCGATCTCATCTAGATGCGCCTCTACAAATCCGCAAAATGCGAAAAAGCTCCAATGTCGGTATCCGAGCTGAACCGATCCTTGGCCATATATATTTTTTATCACAAAAAAATATTAAAAAACCGAAATTCGGCTGCTAGGGCATGTCTTCCTTTTCCACAGAAGACCTGTCGCCCATTGGCTGCCGGCAAGCTATACAGTGGTGGCTTCCATGTATGGTCGCTCGGGTACCCACTGCACTGACCCGCACGCGGGGGTCACTTCCGGCCAGTCAATTTCAATATGTGTCCTACGAGTGCATCTCGCGGGCCTCTCACTGGGCCGCTCAGCTATCCTGGAAGACACGGTTGCGGCGATGGTCGGGCGGCCTGGCACGCCCCCGGTTTTCATCCATCCTTGTGCTGTGCTCGATAAAACGCCGTTATCTGCACCCGCTATCTCTCCAACTCGCGACACTTCACAAATGGCATAATCTATGCCCCATAATAATTTTATAACACTTTTGTTATAATCACAGTGCGCTTGATTTCCCCGGTTTCTCGGCTAAACCGTCGGGGCCGCAAATCCAAATTACGCAAAGTGTTCACACTCAACGGATGTTGGGCAAGTCCGCTGCCTTTCAAAATTATCTGCCCTAGACGCAACCGCGGATCGGAGGCGCACATACCGCGGGCGCCGTGTAGGCGCAGATTTCGCACCGGTCCCGATTTACCGACCACACTGGCGACTTCGGAGTCCATCGGTGACACGGTCGAACCTTAATCGCATAAGGCGAATGTCTTTCTATGCCCCCGCGGGCCACACACGTCGACTTTCTGCACATTTAAAAAATCACATTTTCGGCGTCGCGGCTCGCGGTATGAGCACAGTCTATCAGGCCAGGTCGGCCGGGCGCCGCGGCGCGCCCGTCACCTGACCCGCGAGCGACACGTTTTCACTCGCGTTTCGCGGAAGGCGGCGCGCCGTGCAGCATCCGGTGATGCCGCATCTCGCAATTGTCCACGCCGCATTTTTTATCACGGCCCCGGCATCCATGTTTATGTTTCGGCGTCCACGATTCGAGGCACATAAAACATAACCTTCTGTCCTTGACGATAGCCGCTCGGTCAGATACCGAACAGCGCGTAAAATCGTTGCATGCCGCGGCGCCGTGATCTCTCGAGTCGCAAATACCGCACTTTTGCGTATTTTCTGGCGCTCGATGTATAGCGTGGATCTGCGCATTTTTGCGCCCCTTGTCTTCAATCACTTGCGCGGTCTGTCCGCCGCAATGTGGCGCTGAATCTGTCATACTCGACAGCCATCTCGAGAAGTCCTCGATGTTTGTATTCACGGTTCCGGACCTCGCCGCGAACCATGCCATTCTCGCCGAAAGCGGGAGCCTTCCGACAAGCTCGCGTAGCAATTGAGGTGAGGCCAAATATCGCTCGTCCATACCTTTTACTGTGGCGACGGCATTCCTCACCGCTACCGCGAATTTCATAAAAATGCCTGTGTCCGTACTCTCAGTGAGGCGTGCTGTGTTCCTCACTTTTTCCAGGACGCTTGCAATTATCGCATCTGGCTGGCCGAATAAATCCTCCAGAGTGCGCATAATCCCCTCAACACAATGAGGGTCGCCGATCAAAGGGCGCACTGCTTCCCGAGCTGCCCCCTTGAGCGCGATTCTCAACCGCATCGCATTCTCAGCGGTTGTCAACCCACACAATTCCGTGGATTGCCTGAATTGCGTCTTAAATGAACGCCATTCCATTGGGTCGCCCGAAAATTCAGCCAGGTCCTTTGCGTTAGACTGCCGCGCTATCATAGCCGACACTCGTGGCTCATCCTGGCTGAGCGGATACCGCGGGCTCTCAGGTGAACGCGTTGACCGGACCGCTTCTGTGACAGCGGAAGTCAGCCGTTCAAATTGCGCTTGTTGCGACCGCATCCAGTCGCCCAAGCTCGGATTATCGGTCCCGGCAGGAGCCTCTTGATGACAAGTTGTAGGTGCATTCATGCGCGCCGGGTCTTCTATGGCGATGTCGTCCGCCGAGACACTCGCAGCGGTAATAGGCGCCGCTACGTCGGTTGCCGCGGCGCCGGCGGCGGGCGCTCCTGCGCCCCCCGCCGCGGGGTCCCTTCCCGCCGCTGCAAGTGTCAAAGCCCTCGTGAACATCTCTTCTTGGCGCTTCTGCATTTCATCAAGCTGCCTCTTGTAATGCCGGTCCTTGTGGCGTAGCTCCCTGCGCAGCCTCCTTATATCTGCACTCGAGCTAGCCGCGTCAGTAGGTGACGCTGCCTGATCCTCAGCTCCCGACTGCCGGTCCGATTCATCTCCCGATGACGCTTCGCGACGGGAGGCATTGTCTTCGTCGGCAGGTAATTCGCGATTCGAATTCGATCTTAACGAGCGCGACATTTTTCTTTAAAATATTATTATTATTATTTTTTCACAAAAAAAATTATAAAAATTCGGATTCCGACGAAGCACAAAATTACTGAATTTAAAAATTTAAAAACCGAAACAACGGAAATCCGGCTTCACGAAGGACCACGAAATGGTACGCACAGGGCCATACCAAGTTCGAAAAACTATTTAAAAATTCCCAAAATATTTTAAAACCCGAGCGGCTAAAAAACCGAATTTAAAAATAGCTTAATATAGGGTGGGTCTCCGTGTTACGGTGGGAGAAATTCAGTAGAAATTTATAATATTTTAAGCACAAAGGTAAATTAGAAAGCAACAACAAAAAACACTTTTTCGGGAATTTAAATTAAAAATAAAAGACACTTTATTTTGCAAAAAACGATTCCGCGGACCGGCAGCGTAACAAGGTAAAAGTAATATCGGCGAACTGAGGACGCTGAGTCTGCGGAATCTTCCTTTATTTATACTTAAAATCTAGACACAGCGGGAAATCAACGGTCAAAATGGGATTAGTAAGGGAGGGGAGAGACATCTCGAGAATACCCAGTGGCGGATGGTGGTCAGCGCAGCATTCCCGAGCGGTATGATCCGCGCCGGCCCATCCTCTAAACGGACTATTTTGCCCGCCTAGCCAAATTATCTCCCGAACGGGGAGGTGTACATATGTAAATGTTGCGTCAAATTGAACGCCTGGCACATCTGCATGTGAATTTAATTAGTACCAATGTGTCCGGATGTGTCGGCGTTCATAAATCGCCTCAAAAAAGGCCGATTCCTATCTCTCGATGTATCTCCTTCCAAACTAATCCGATTCTTTATTTTATAACGAATTCTGACAGGAAATGACATGCCAGGTTTTGTGCACTTTTTCTGAGTTCATCTCGTGAACTTTCTGATTTTACGGCGTTGCAAACTTTCCACGCGCCGCGTACGTCTGGTCCATAAACCAGCGGCCCCCGCCAGGCGCCGGCTTGTCGCGTTCAAACGTCGGCCTGCCTGACCCCCGCCCGGCGCCGGCTTGTCGCGTTCAAACGTCGGCCTGCCTGACCATTTTAACGGCCTTTCAAATCTGCTGCGCAGTTATCTGAAAACTGGCAAAAAAACATATTTTTGCTATTTAATTTAATCCGCGAGATCGGCCGTCATCCTCCACAGTGAGATACGTTTATTTCCGAATCTCGCGGATGTCCTAATAATGCACAAAACCTTATATCTCCAGTCAGGATTCGTCAGTAATAAGACCGCTAATTCCACTCATTTTATTTACAATAAAAAATTACAAATTACATATAGAATAAAATTACAAAAAATTCTTAAAACTATTCAAGTTGTCGAGGCCTCGACGCGAGTATAAGAAATATTATAAACTAAATTCATAAATGTTCAAAAAATAAACCTTATGGTAACAATTACACATACACACACACGGCCATATATATTTATTAAATTTAAAAAATTCAATTTTATGCCGCTGGATTGATCGTGTGCGAAACAAGGACTTTCTTCTGCGATGATAACCTAAATCTTAAACTTCGACAGAGAATGATAATATGTTACCTATGATCTTCTTCTTCTTCTTTTGGTGTCATGTCAGGTCCCCCCAACGTTGACTATCACCCGAGAGAAAGCGTCCCTGTCCTGGGCAGCACGAAACAGCTCTCCAACACTTCTTATGTCCGTCCAGTCGCGTATATTGCGGAGCCAGGAAATTTGTCTCCTTCCAACACCTCTACGACCCTCTATCTTGCCCATAAGAATCAGGTGGAGCAATTCATATTTTTCTCCTCTGAGCACATGACCCAAATACGATACCTTTCGGATTTTGATATTTGTCAGCAACTCTCTATTCACTCTAGCTCTTTGAAGAACCCTTGTGTTGCTGACCATATCCGTCCAGGGTATCCGGAGCATTCTCCGATGTATCCACATTTCGAACGCCTCCAGCCGGTTCATGCTACTCACTTTGAGGGTCCACGATTCCACTCCGTACAGCAGGACTGACCATATATAACATTTGACCAGTCGCTGTCGATGTTTCAGGTTAAGATTTTCATTGCAGAATATCTGTCTCATTTTGTTAAAAGCAGCTCGCGATGCTTCAATTCTGCATTTGACTTCGGTTTCTGGGTCGAGGTCTTCCGCTAGGATACCTATGATCAGTTCTGTTATATGGCTGTGAAACATGGACTCTGAAAGTTAATGTTATGAATCGGTTGGAAGCATTCGAAATGTGGACAACCTGGAGAATGCTTCGTATACCGTGGACCGATATGGTCAACAACACGGAGGTGCTTCAGAGAGCTGGAACCAGTAGAGGGCTACTGGCGAATGTTGAAGTGAAGAAGGTCTCTTATTTGGGTCACGTCTACGCGGGGATAAATATCGCCTCCTCCGACTAATACTAGAGGGCGAGATAGAAAGAAGACGGAGAGTTGGGGGAAGGCAAATGTCCTGGCTACGCAACATCAGAGAGTGGACCGGAAAATACGTGTTTTGGATTTGTTCCGGGCAGCGCAGGACAAAGAGATTTTCTCACAAGTGATCCCTAACGTCGGAGGCATCTGACAAGGAACAACAAGAAGAAGAAGAAATTCTTAAATTTTTTTTTCACCATTTGTTGAAAATGTAATCGTGTCTAAATCAAATTCAAAATCAACGAAGTTTTCCGGTATACTGAACCAACTCTGAATGTGCGAATCTATCTCAATGTATTTTTCAAGTAGCGTCTAAACGACATAACTCAGTTTTGTTAAACGTACCAGAAAGAGCTTCAACTAACAACGGAAATACAGCATAAATGCAACGAAATGCTCTGAACTAACCGTGAAATGTTCAAGTGTGTACATGAACTAACTGCGAAATATACGTGCATCATATCTATAATGTTCTAATCCGGACGATGCGCAACGGTCCAGATAATCTCCGTCACCACGATGCCGGCAGTCAGCCGCGCAGGCTTTGGACGTACAAAGTGAAGCGTTAAGTATCGTGCTAGTACCGACACGTTATATTACGTGAATTTCTGACAGTACCTATATTTTTAGAGATAATAGTGTCACAGGACACTAAAATAATATAAAGTCTTTATTAATTTCACAAAAAGTCACTGGACACGAATTAGAGCAGTATTCCTAAATTTGTAGCAGTACCCAGCTGATTCTGCCTTCGATAGCGAGGACTCTTGGTAAATAAACACAAAAAAAAAGTAACCCATAAAAACCAAGTTTTTATTATACTCCCTTTCTTTGTAAAATATAACAACAATTGAAGACGAATTAAAACATATAACATAACACTAAACTTACAGTAATTTAATATATTTCTAAAATGTCAGATGTTTTGAGCTTTGATAAGACACTTCATGCTTTGAAAATTAAATTCTAAAAACATTTATCAGTCAATTTAGATTTTCGACATTTGTAGTGAAGTACCTATTATGCATACCGACGGAGTAATTCAAATTTAGAAAATATTCCGTGACGTTATCGGGCCGCCGTAATCAAACTTTTCTAATGATTCCGATTTGAAAAAACCAATAAAAATTCTATAAATCCGAAATTATACTATAATTATTAATTTTTTTTAACGAAAATTTGATAGATCTTCTTGATCGTCGCCACGAGTCTACTTGCCAAGTTTCAGCTCAATTAGATCACGGAAAAAGGGTCAAAAATCGATACAAAGTTTTTGTTGACGGCAAGCCGGCAAACAAGCAAGCAAGCAGACGCCACGAGTTAATATAAAGGGAGTAAAAATCTCCGCGTCATAACGGGATCGAGCTAAGGACACGGCGACGCTACGCTAGTCGAGTGCCCGCCGTAACATCAGACAGACCAACACCAATCCTTCCCTAATAATTTATAATCACAAAATATTTATAGAATATTTCAAACACTTAATATAATACTGCTTCTTAATTCGCACTAATATATCCTGTTTTTATCGCTTCAATAACTTTCGAGAAAATTCTGCTGAGTTTCGCACGAAGGTACTCTCTTGATTTATTATCGCTGGTATCACACACGCGCGATTTTCGTGGTGGTCAGATTTTCGAATATGAACCTCATATTATCTCGAAGCGATTTTTAAGACGTATTCACGTCGAAACCACATAAAATTTTTAGGCGGATATAAATTCTAAGGTTTAATCTCTTTCGCAAGTAAGAAATAAAGTGGATCATGGATTCTGGCTCTGGTGATATTTCGGTTAGGCATACAAATAAATAAATCAAAAACGTAGACGACCGACGTGCCCCACTTTCCTCTAAGTGGTTTATGAAGCCGAAATAAAAATATTTAGCCGACGGTAAAAAAATTACGTGATGAAAATTAACGTAAATATTCCGACGTTGGTACTTCCTCGCGTAAATAATTTCGTCGTTTTGGAAAACGGCCGGAATATTTTATGGAAAAGAAACCTCGCGGGAAGGCAAAATATTTTTTCAGGATACCGTGAAAGAGGCTTGTAATAAATGATGTTTATTTTAGCATTACCGCAAATTTTGCGTCGTGTGGTGACTTTTATTATTAAGTAATTGTTTGATATTTAGTTTATCTGTGTACGGCAACGAGGTTTCGTCAAGCCCGAGGGAGTATGCGGGAACCACAATGTTGTTTTATATAATTCCCGGGATTTCTCCACCAGCCGATATCACGAAGCTGAATATCAAACACAAATCTGATATACAATGTGTACAATTTGTTATTTTTGGTAAAAGTGGATTTAATATCGGAGGATATGCAAAGATTTTTTGTTAAGTAAACTAACATACTGTCGCGTGGTTGTGGGAGGCAAATAAAACACGTAAAATCGATTATCATTTTATTAATTTACTTAAATCACCACTGGACACGAATTAAATCTGAGCAATGTTTTTTAAATAACACCAATTTATGTAATTTGCTCTAATTAAATATACTTCCAATTCTATGTAAATTCCATGGTAACTTGTAAGATGTTCTCTGTAATATTATATATTTCAAGTTACTCTGTATCAATAACTGTTACCACTTTTATTTTTACAATATTTTTGTATGTATATTCTGAGAATACGATTGCTGGATTTGTCCACCGCGGGATTATTATTTAATTAATTAATTCATATGTATACACTGGTCTATAAAATGAGTTAAAAATTAAAATATTGATTTTCAGGCGCATTCTATGTTAAATAATTCGGAAGAATACCGTACACATTAAAAATAATATTGCTTAATATTTCACTTTGAAAATACAGAGGAATCATTACCAGCTGCGAAATCTATATATATATTATTTCACGAGGACTACAGTTGTCTTTAGCATAATCCCTTCAAATATATAGAAGGTTTATATACAACTTTAAAAAATTTGATAATGTGCGGATGTTCTTACGATAAAATTAATGAACGTTGCATTGTGTAGAGTGGTCACTTAAGCCAGCTCATACAGGTTGTAAGTCCTGGACCTTCGTCTAAGAGACTTCCAAACCTACAAGTTTTTCATATAAATAGCTTTGTCTTTGTGAGACTTCTGTAATTCACTTTTATTTTGTTTGCTTGTTCACCACGCGCAGTGTTTTGGATATTGGGTTGAGTGTGTAATAAGTTATGTATGTAAGGCTTTTTACACATTTCGTAACTATTATGCTGTTAGTGACTCATTTAAAAAAAATGTCAAGACAATCTTCCAAGAGATAGGGGAGAGCCGAACAGAATGGACAACAAAGGGCTGTCAAGTGATGGATGGAGTCTTTTCTTTTCATGTGCTTCAGAGTCCCTTGAGTCGCAAGTGTTGGATGTCAAGGGATGGAAGGCGCACTATTTTGACTGCTTTCATGGACTTCAGAGTCCCTTGAGTCGCTAAAGAAAAAGAAGAAGCTTGCCTCACCCTGTACATAATAAATTACGCGAAGGTGTGAGTGGCGTGTTACGGAACCTTTGACCCGTGTACCGTAAACCGATATGGAAAAATATTGCAACCCGTCCGCGAAATGCGTCAAAATTCCGCGATTGTGAAGCAGTTTTGTGGTATTTTACGAGTCAAGACCATTCAAGAATGTTGCACGAATATTGGTTGTAAAATTAATTCCATCCAGGGGGGTATCTTGCGAGGTGCAGGCCGCTCCATGCGCAAAGTTAAACGGGCGCAAAATTGTAAGAAATTCGCGTGCAATGCGATGAGAAGTTATTTGACATTGTTACCTGCGATTTTCCACTTCTATAGAGCGTGATGTTTATTTACAAGCTGTAAAATACTTGCAAGTTTGCACGTGTTACGGATTGTAAAAATTCGCGTTAGACTGAGTTTAAGTTAAACGATCAAGTCAACTTATGTATGCATTACTACTATAGATTATTATTGAAAACTATATTAAGCCTATTAAATTGAAAGTTTGTTTACCTGAAGTAGTAAAAACTCTCAAAATTTGCGGCTTTATTGACATAAGCATGTACTGTTATCACTCTTAGTACTGTGGCTGCTAAAAAATACTTTTTTATCTTTTTATTTGTTGTTAATATGTTTTATAAAAGCTTTTATTTTTAATTTTTAATTTAAGTTGTTAAATCTTGTAATCAATTGTAGTGTGTCGAAGACATGTTAACTTTCTGAATGATATTCTCAAAATTTAAACGTCACTTATGTAATAATATTATCAGATGTCACCGGCATGTATGATAAAATAACACTTCAGAATTTAAATATATATTTTTTAATAATTAATGAATGATTATTATACTGTCATCCGAAGTACGTCACCAAATTTTAGAGCGATTATTGGTCAGAGAGTGGATCAAATGAAGACACATGAAGATAAATAAAATAAATTGTAAATTTAATTGCATACCTACAAAATAAATGTAATAGATCTGAGGAACGTATGTCGCGACGCCAGAAAGAGACTGCATGACAGAGAGAGACAATGTATAAAAAGGCGCGTGAATGTCGAGTCGGCTCTCTTTTACTACCATTGTTATCGAGACCGCATCTTACTATCTTAACAAAGTCTTTACTTGGAGCAACCTCATCCCGAAATAAGATTATTACAATAAATAAAAAAGATGTTAATTTTCACAACCACCAGAAATGTTGTTCGTTAAATCGAGGTCCGCTGTGTCGAGGGTTTGCTGTATTTAAAAGGAATATTGAATAAAATCGGGACTGTTTCCGTTAGCTTATTGTACCGGAAAAGAACTTAACATTTTTCCGTGTAATCTCCCGACAGCGTATTTCGTTTCGACGTGATCTTTTCCGGATAGATAACCCTAATCCTAATTTAAAAGGACCAACTTTGTGTATACCTTTTTTAATCCCGGATAAAATGTCAGGTTCCCTTATTTGCATATCAAATGAGTTACAGATCTGATAGAGTTACATGTTTTAATTAAGTTAAACCTTCTCGCCAACTTACGGAGCGCGCACGCCGAAATATGTAATTTAATTCGCGATGAAATTTATGATTTAATTAAAAACCGCCCTAATTGGGGTGCCACGAAATAAACACAATTAAAAATAAACATTATCTGACGAAAGAGCTAAAAACTAAAGAAGGTGTTAATGACCGATTTTAATATTGTATCATTTTGAATGTTCCTTGTAACGAAACATTAATTTGTTAATTTGGTATTTTTTTGACAAAAGTTTGCTGTAATATTTGTAGGGGCCCACATGAATAACTATGCCCTAAATCCACTGATAACACGCATGCACCGCATTGGAAATAAGTTATCGAAATTTGTTGATATTTTTTGTTGTAGGAGCATTCGTTGCAAAGAACGAACTAAGGAATTATTGATATACTAGCTGCAACCCGTCAAAAATAACGGAAAATTGGTTCGCGCCTTTGCTGATCCCTAGTATAAATTTATAGCATCTTTTTGGCGCTCCACAGAGAGGCGGCCGTAGCAACATGCGTTGAGCAGCCGATTCGGGTTTGCTGGCCTGGGGTTCAAGCCCCATCTTCGGTCGTTTAATTTAGTTTTTTTAGCCGTGAACGGTCATTACACGAGGTTACGGGGACAGACCGACAGACAACAAAATTATTATGTTTGATGCCAGTGGAATTGAGCACAGTTTAAAGAACTTTTTTTTTCTTTTTGTATAAGAACCGTTCTGAATATGCTTTTTACTTAGTGTTTTATTTTATTTTTATTTTGTAAAAAGTTTTAATTATTACTATTAACATTTTAAACTAATCATTGTTCATATGTTCAAGTACACTTTTTTAAAAGTGTTTATATGATGGTTCATTTCTCTTATAAATATGTTTTATTTTTATTACTTCTTTGGTTTTTTATTATAAAACATGTATTATGTTAGGTGTACATATTATACAAAATTCTTGCACTTTATGTAATCCTGTAAAAGCCCATAATAAATAATAAATAAATATTTTTTAATTTTTCCAAACTAATCATTGTATTACATACAACACACTTGTTCAGTGAGAAGTCTCTCTTATCAGATTTATTTTTTTCAATAAATTCGGTCGTATTCTGAAAATAACAAGATCAATATTTTGGTGATTGTTATCTCAACACATAAAAATGTACAAGACGTAGATTTACGAGTCCGGCTTATTCGGTAATTACTACCCCAATATTCAAAAATAGACAGGACGTCTTTATTTATGCCCGTGTAATTACAAAATTAGTTTATATTTAAGACTTTTGCAATTTAAGATGAGATCTTTGGAAAGTAGTCGCGAAATGAAATGCGATTGAGGGAATGTGGACTGTAAGGGAGCAATAAATAATTATCATTAAAAACTCAAGACAGGAGCAAAAATTTCATCCTGTGTTTTTGTCTACATACACGATGGTACAGCATCACTTTTCAACACTCGACAGTTGTAAAGTAATGATAATAATAATAATAGTTGGATCATTTATATAGCGCCGTTTTAGTGAATATTCATCTCAAGGGCGCTTCACACAGAACAACGTACTGGCTAAAAACATTTATTTACTATTACTTATTCATTAGATGACATGAAAAAATGAATTAAACATTTAAAACTATAATAGTTGGGAGTGCCAGAAAAAATCAGGTATTTTCGCGGAGTGCATACGAGGAGTGAGAAACCTTACGCAGTGTTGTAACGGTTTGATTGTATAGGTTTTTATACGATTGTCAAAACAAATCCGTCATTAGTTGTTTTTTGAACTGTGGTAAGCTGTCTGTAAATTAATAGGTACATCAATATTTTGTAATACATACATGTCGGGAATCCACAATGACTGGGTGTTCTGTTTATTTGATTTCGAAGCGATATTTATATCTTCGTAAATCAGTCATTGCAATCCGGAGTTTTGTCTAAAATATAAGTTTTTGATGAATATTATATAAAATACGAACAACCATTATTTTAGATATACCTACATATATATGATTTACACACATCTACTAATTTTTTAACCAAAGACTTCAAATATTAAATAATAGCCAATGTTTTCATCAAAATAATAGAAATATTGACATATAAATTTTTTAAAAGTAAAGGCAGCAATATTTAAAAAAATGCAGTCATCGAGGATAGGAAATCTACACACCTAATATTTTCTATATTTTAGTATTTTTAAATTACGACGTGTTTTTTAAATTAAATTATTCTTTTTTACTTTCTAGTCTTCGTCTTAATCTTGTATTGTATTTAAATTTAAAGTAAAATGCATTAAATCTTATTGTTTGTGCAAATAATTATTGTATTTTTTGTCTGTCATGTCAATCGCAATTCGACCGGAGACCATCCGGAGTAACTCTCCCCTGGCTAGATGGCTTGGGATGCGACGACAGATGTCGCATTGATATGACAGCTCACTTCGCATTCTGATCTTGAAGCGTGAGAAGTGGCTTTCTTTACGCATCGCATTCCTTTTTTATATAAATTAATAAACCTCGCCATCACACTGTGATTTATATTGGACTATATATCGCGCCGCTATGTTTTGGTTCGCTCGCGCCAGCACGCGGTATATAATATATATTGAATCACGCGCGCCGCAACATACCTACCTACAAGTGTAAGACATGACTATCGAATTCTAAATTAAATTAAATAATCGCAAAGGAGGAACGCCGCAGTTTTTTGCAAGAGATCCAGGATCCAGCCATCTGGAAGGTAAGTCAGTAGATGTTATTCTTGGGTGGTTTTGGGTCTGACCTTTATCCCGATTGACTTGTTTTTTAAACACGATTGTTATTTGCACAGACAATTTATTTTCTTCTTCAAATGTAGCAAATTTATTTTGTGGTAACATAATTATAATTAATATAAATTAACTTTGTTTAAACCACTTATTTATTGAAAAAAAATCAACATGTTTCAAAGCCAATGGCTTCTTCATCAGGAAAACAAAAATAATTATTTTTGTTTTCCTGATGAAGAAGCATGTTGAAGCATCTTGAAACATGTTGATTTTTTTCAATAAATAAGTGGTTTAAACAAAGTTAATTTATATTAATTATAATGACAATTTATCTCCCTGGAGCTGCGTCTATTTACACGGCATAGCTCCATTAATCGCCTTTATCATACACTTGTATTCGATCTAACCTTAAAACTCAAAGGTTATTTTTTAAATAATACAAACCGGCATATACAATCTATGATAAAATAAAGCATCAGCATTTTAAACATATATATATTTTTAATAACTAAACTGATTTTGTAAATTGTAATCACGTTTAAGAAATGATTATTGTATTGTCATTCGGAATACGTGGCTCTGCTAAATTTCAGAGCGATTGTTGTTCAGCGAGTGAGTCAAATAATATTGATTACAAGATTTGTGGCTGTTAAGTTTTTGGGAGTTGTGAGCGTGAAAAATGCCTATTTAAATCCCCAGAAATATATATTTTCATTGTAATTAATATCTCATTTTACACACCAATGGACGTATAACGGGTCCTTTGAAGATAACTGTCTGAGAAAAATACAATTGAGGGTTGGAATTATCTCTTCATTACTTAATTCTCCTCGGCGTCCTTGGGAAGGATTTCGTAATTTAGACTTCCATATTTATTATTAGCATTTGCGGTTGTCACCGGGCCCGGCTGTGGTGATAAATTGCCGCATCCTGAACGTGAGAATATAATTACAACATAAATTACACCATTTCTTCGGTAAACCGCGGTAGGCATTGTCTCCTAGCCATAAAGTCTCTCACTCGACGTTTTTAATTAGTTCAGTAAACCAGCTTTTCCTGAAAACGCGTATAAAAAATAACAAAGGAACCCACTTATTCATTATTTTAGTTGTACGTGCACAGCGCGCTGCGACCAATTGTTCGCTGGACAAAACGATAAGATCCCGGCAATCACGCGCAGACAATCACACGCAGACAATCACGCGCAGACAATCATGCGCAGACAATCACGTGCAGACAATCACGCGCAGACAATCACGCGCAGACAATCACGCGCTGACAATCACGCGCTGACCATATCGCGAAGAAAATTAATAAACAAAAATAATGAAAAAATAAGCTTTTCTTAACCTGACCTACCCTGGGTACACTAATAATGGTGGAAATTCTGTGATACAATGCATGAAAAACTTCATATTCATTAATGGAACACGTTAAAGGAAAAATATCGAATTTCATCAAGATAACGGATTAGTAATTTGAAGAAGAAAACATTTACAGATATATCAAATATATGTGAATGGGGAAGACGAAATAAACTTTTGTTTAATGTTACATCCTTCAACAGGGCCCAAAACAATCTATTTTTTCGCTACAAAATGAACGACCAAAATCTGACAAGAACATCGAATGTTAAAGATCTAGGTGTTAGGTTTGTAAGCAACGTAACATTTCACGATCACATAGAGACGATCAGTGGTAATGCTTTGAGAATGTTAGGATTTGCTCTGTGTACTGCCAGGGTTTTCGAGAATACCCTACTGAGAACTCTTTACAATTCCTTGGTGCGAAGTAGACTCGAGAGTGGCTCGATGATCTGGGGGCCACATGAGAGCAAGTACTTCCTTACGGTGGAGAAAGTCCAAAATAAGTTTCTGAGATATCTCTACATAAGAGAGTACGGGCATTATCCTTGGCTTTACCCAACTAAGTTCCTCCAGGGTATGCTTGGCTACAATAGTCTAGAGACTAGAAAGAATGTATATTTGATTACACATTTTTATCGATTGTTGCGCGGTATGATCGATAATACTGAAATTATGCAGAGCATTGGTTTGTATGTTCCTGATAGTTACCTTAGACATCGTCAGCATATATTGTTTCAAATTCCAATATACAGGACCAACCTGCCGATGGTTATGCCTGTTGGAAGAGCTACAGCTATGCTGAACAAAATCGCTTTGGGTACCTATTGATATATTTCATGTGTCTGAAGGGGTTTTCCAAAGCAGGATTCTCCTACATCTTTGATATGAATGAATTTATATACTTCTTCTTCAAATATAGCAAAATTATTTTGTGGTGACATAATTATAATTTATATAAAATAACTTTGTAAACATCACTTTTTTATTGAAAAAATTCGGCATGTTTCGAAGCCAATGGCTTCTTCGTCAGGATAACAAAGATAAAATTTAAAAATCGAAGTATAGATAGTCAAAATATTAAAAAAGTTATATATAGAAAATGAATAATATAAAGTACCTACTTAACATGAAAATAAATTTAAAAGGTAACTATTTGCAAAAAGGACCTGATTATTTATAACATTCAATTTACTATTAACACTCTTTCTTATTTCCAAAATTTCTAATTTGTGTCAAACTGTGATTCTGCATAATTTGTATGTAAAATTTGTAAACCCTTATTAATATCAAAAAATATGATCTATAACCAAAAGATGTTTAGAAAATTCAGAATAATTATTTCACTATTTAAACATCTTATGTGTTCCTTAACTCTAATTTCAAAATTTCCACACGTTTTTCCTACATAAAAATAATCATTACAAATCAATTTATAAACACCCGATTTAAAAAAATTATCCTTATCTTTATTATTTAAAATGTATTTTTAAATTCGATTTTTAAATTTTATTTTTGTTATCCTGATGAAGAAGCCATTGGCTTCGAAAAATGTTGAATTTTTTTCTATAAAAAATGGTGTTTACAAAGTTATTTTATATCAATTTGAATTTATATACGTTTGATTTTTTGTTGTTTGTATATTATCTCACTTGTTAATAATATTTATGAATTAAACATATGTTTGTAATGTAAATGTTATATTAAAAATAAATAAATTGAAAATTGAAATTCTTTATCTATAAATGTCATTAAAATTGATGAGAGTGCACTACGGCAATGCAGTCAAAGTGGTGCAATGGGACTCACCCCAGATATGGGTCGTACTTATACATATTATGAGAACCTTATTTAGTAGATATAAAAATTTCAGATACACATTTTTCTTCCCTGGCGCACGTTCACGTGCATACACCCTATTAAGCACGTTCGTTAGCATTTAACTGGGCCATAATTTAATATCCGGTCTATCCGACAAATCCAGGTATTTTTCGGAGGTCTTTTGCCCTGCTCATGTTAGTTATTAGAACATATTTTTGTCATCTTTATTGTTTCTTTACTGTTTTATGAAGTTGTACTTCTTAAGGCACATTTAGTATCAGTATAGTTTTGTAACTGAATAACAGTTATTTAAAATAATATGTCAAAAAATCATTAGCAAAAAAAACATAATAAAAACAATAAGAGAAGAAAGTAAAAAAAAAAAAAATAGTAAACGTAAACGTAAACATAAGCATTATAAATGTCATTTAAAAAAAAAATTATATATCACCTCCTTGTAAAAAATCACCTAATTTCTCTCTAAATTTCAGACTCTCTGGGTGATGTTAGAGTTCTTTCCTTAGAGTATATATATTGTTCTTGAAACTTATAGATTTTATATCTAATAAAGTGGTGAAAACAAAGTGATTTGTGTTTTATTTTAATAAAATAAATTTGCTGGTCTCCTGGTACACGACTCGAACTAACGGTTCTATAAACTTTGTTTGTGCTGAATAAATTAATATAAATCTTACTTCAAAATATACCTTTCTGAAGTATTTACGAGTACTAGCCGCTTATTTGTAAATAATAAATCAATTTATAAATCCGTCAATTTAAGGGAATAGGTATTTCCACTGAAGATGGACAATCGGATTAGTATGTGTAAGACGTGTGGGGATAAACACCAACACAACAAAATAATGTACGAATGGCTTACACATACTAATTCGATTGTCTTTCTTAAATGGAAAGAACCTTAGACTATATTCAAATTTTGTCTGGTTATTTATTATATTTGAATTAATATTAACATTTTTGAATTTGTGCACAACCCACTATTGAATATTTTTCCACTTAAGGTTCCATCCCCTTCAGATGACATTGTATAATTAACACCTCCGAACCCCCCTTCCCTCACCCACCCCTTCACCATAACACAATTGCATGGTTTATTTTTTCAATTTTTAGTACACAAACAAGAAAAAATTTGGGATTTTTTAAACTATTGAATTTGAAATTTGATTATGAATTTTAATTTGACGCATGTTGATATTTTCAACAAATAAATGGCGAAACCAAAGTGTACTCTTATTAATTAAATTAATGAAAATAAATAAAAAAGCAAATAAAAGATGTCATTTTAAGAACCCAGAATCAGTCAAAATATGCCAGGGTTGTATATAAATGAGGGACGACGTAAAGCAATGTTTATTTTCCCGAAAAAAAAACACCTTTTCCTCTTAGGGGACCCCGGCCGAAATGCCTTTATCTGAAACACAAAATATAAATGTAGCCATTATCCTGTTAGGCCAGCATCCGAGATACGACTGGCGTCCTTCGGGGCAGTTTGTCGGAGAGTTATAGTCAGGGCCGCGCCAACTGACTTTATGGACCCGGCGGACAGTTCTTCGGGTATTGGAAATAATAAGGGAGAAATGGACAGAGGGAAACCTACGATGGACGTCTGATTTACCGGCGGCGTCAGAGGAAATCAAGCCGGACGGACGGCGTTACGAGACCAGCTGAGCTGAGCCCGAAAAATCCAAATCAGGTCGAGTGAAACGTTCGAGGGACGGGTTTCAATTATAATAAGTACTAGCTGTAACCCATCAAAAATGATGAAACATTTTGTTGGGATCTTTGCTAAGCCCTAGTGTGTATTTATATAGGCGGTAGCATCATGTGTAGAGCGGCCGGTTCGGGTTTGCTGGCCCGGGGTTCAAGCACCATCTCCGGCCGTTTGATTTGGTTATTTTGGCCGTGAATTCGAACGAAATTGCGGACGTCATACGAAGTTACAGACGGACAGACAAATGGACGGATGGACAGACGGACAGAATTATTATGTTTGATTATTGGGTATGAACAAGTGTGACCATGACAACCAAGAGACCAAAAGAAAGAAAGAGAACCAGAAGAAGATGCCTTTTTGTTTCTCATCATTTGTTTGTTTCGAAGAATAGTTTGTTGGGTTATTAGTGATTTTGTTTATTAGGTAGGTTGTCTGTTTGTTTCGAAGAAAAGTTGTTTGAGTTTTTAGTGACTTTGTTTATTAGGTAGGTAAGAGTTTTCTTAGAGGGTAGCAGGAGTCACAATGGGGGACAGAGTGAGTAGTGCCGAGCCCCAAATCCTTCATACAGAGAAATAAAAAATGAGATAGTTTGGACATGTACTTAGAACCCCAGAGGAACAAGTGACCAGAAGTATCCACTTGGCAACCCAGGAAAGAATGCGACCGGTGGGTCGCCCCGAATTAAGCTGGAAGAAATAACAGATAATCGTGTACGAAAATAGTATGGGTCTTGACCGGCTTCCACGTACGAAAGCAGCACAAGACAGGAGAATATGGAAGCACCTTGTTCAGTCTTGGGCTCCTCATCCTATTAGGGCAAGGGGATGGAAATGATTACGATGCAGGTAAATTAAATTTGGGAACGTAATTCCATTTAATTTAATCAAAATTTATTACGGATGTCTCATAGAGAAAAAGCTATTTTTTATAAAGGAAAGTACGTATGTAAGTCTTTTTGGGTGCTTGTAGGGCTTAACGTTCACCGATTCCACGCATGATAGACCACCACGTCTGTCATACCTACTTTCCCATATAATAAATAGCTTCGTGTATTGAGACACTTATAATACCTATATCTGATTAATGATGTTCCTCTGGGGATAAAATCCAGTATTGTGTTCTTGAAATTTTTTAACATACTCCAAATATTCTGACTATTTAATTTAACTATAATGGATATAATTTATCGCTAAGGCACTGTAAGATCACATGTCACCCCCTTTTTTGGGAATCAAATAGTAGCTTTTGATCACACGTCACTGATTAACTTATGCCGGAGAGCAATGAGAAATACTGGTGTTCTGTATTTGCAATCGAAAATTAATGTTAATGGGATCATTTACTCCAAATCCTCATGAATATTATATATTATAATTTTTAAAGTTAAAGGAGTACTATGCAAATATTGAAAAGAGATATTCGTATAACAAATAATATTATAAAATAAACAGACCACGAAACACACTAATGCACGAGAGTACAGCATGTTTTCTTAATGGTGCCACAAATCTGAATGTAATGGATGGATTGTTCATCACGGTCCGATGGCAGCTCCAGCATCGATGGCCGACAGTAAGAAAGAATTAAAAAAAAATTACACGTCCAAAAAGTGTGTTGAAAAATTTCTGAAATCAATTTATATTGTAACTTTATTATTTATTCCGAACTTACAGTGTTTTCCAACATTGCATCTTTTTTATTTTATCATATATTAATTTATGCTTTTATAATATTAACCAGATACAAAACAAGCGCAGCCCAGAACCATTATTCTTTGTAGGAATAAAAAAATTCAATTCATTACCGGACAAAATAAAAAAAATTAAATACTTTAAATTATTTAAAAATGAACTAAAAAACTGGGCTATTATAGTTAGTAATACAAACGAAACACAAATTTCATTATAATTTTTTTCACTGGTATAATAAAGGGTCCTGATTACATAAATGATGTCAAATTTTGGCGCAAGCATGTTTAAAAGCAGTTATTTTAAGTTTAAAAATGATACATTTTTGACACTTCACGCCATCCGTAGATGCCCATGTAAAATATATGTTTTTGCTGTTTTATTCACAGAAAATGACAAATCACGTTTATCATAAGTGGGCCCATTCATTATCTTTCATGTCAACTATACGATTATGCATTACGCCGGCGTGGCGGCTTGCCGTGCAATATAATGAATGCCCCGTATTAGCTGAGAAAAAATTATTGCGAATTTGAATTTGGAGGTTGTTGTTCCCAAGAGCTTATCTCCGTTTTTAACACAAAATTGGCCTTTTCTCTACCGGGTACGATAAGGAAGGATAATTTTCTATGGTTTCTTGATTCAAAATATTTCGTTTTAAACTTAAAATAACTGCTTTTACACTTGCTTGCGCCAAAATTTGACATTATTTATGTAATCAGGACCTTTTATTCCGCCATGAAATTTGTGTTTCGTTTGTATTATTAACTTATTCCAAAAACTTTAACAAAAAAGTTTCTTGAAATTCCCTTACATGTATTTATTTTAGTCTATTTTTGATTCCTGATATTTAATTAACTATATTTTCTTGATATTTTTTATTTACTATTTTGTTTAATACTTTGTTATAAAAATTGTAATATTCATAAAATAATATGATGTGATTTACTTCTCCCATAACCACGAGCGTCAGATCTTTTATGAAGAGTAATACGATTTTATTGTATGAGTGATCTTTGTATTTTAATAAATTTTGTACAATGATATGTATTTATAATAAATAAATAAAAGAAAAAGAAAAAAAGTTCTTAAAATATAAAAAGAGTTCAAACTTCTTTTTTCTAATTTATTAAATTTGTTTTGTATTTTTATGATTACTGTTTGAACACGGACTGAGAAATGGATAAGTTAGGATATGGGAAGAGGGGTTCTGGAAGGAAAGAAGATCAGAAGGAGAGCACGCTCTTACCTTTGTCTTTTGGTCCAGGTCGAAGGAACTACGCTGGTTTCCTCCCTTATCAGAAGGGCAGTAGCTGGAAATCTTGTGAAATATTTTTTTGTAAACAATAAAGAAATTGAGTGATTTGAATTGAGATATTAACCTGAACATGCTCCATTTTAAATAGTGTAATATTAACTTGACATATTTTTCTAATTGAGCCCTTGCCCGGAATAAAGTTGTATCCAACAATACTCTCATTCCGAGAAAAATTGAAAAAATGAAACCATTTACAATTTATTATATTTTATATTTTAAATATAACAAACATATAATTCTTAACTAATCTCAATATAAAATAGGGAAAAAAGGCATTTAAATTTGAATCTATTGTAAAAAAACATGCTGAATCAGTGGAAAAACGTTGTATATGAAATTTTCACAAACAACGTTATTCCGCAAAACGTTTATTTATTTATTCTGCTTTACTTAATAATGCTTTTTAAAAGCAGCATGCTCATCTAACATGAAATCACAAATGACATCGAGGTCCTTGAGCTTAGCAGCCTTATTGGCAGTGGATTGGAATTCATTAAAGTTAGTTCCAGGCTCCCTAACTGCATGATTTTTTTCCATACGGTAGCTAATCTTCTCCTTCTTCCACAAAGAGTTGGTAAAAGGCTATAGGAGGTCCATGATTCTAATTCTTTGTGGAAGGTTCTAGCTCTGATTGTGATCGAATCATCAGTAGGTAAAGTAGATTTTACGGAACGATAAGTCTCTCGTAGATACTATTACCTATCTCCGTCTGTTTGCTGAATATGGCGTCGGATATTCAATTTCTCATGATTACTTTTTTTATTGTGATTCAGTAACCTGAATTCTGATTGAATATTTCTATTGATGTTAAAATGGAGAAAACATCCCGGATTTAAACATTTTTCGCTCAAATTCGACCCTACGAAAAAGAACGAAGAATTAAATAAACTTTTTGTATCGGTATTATTTTAAGTTACGATATAAAGAGCACTATAATGCCAGCATTATTATCAAAAAGCATTTAAAATATCAATATGGATAAATCAATTGAGTAAAATCGGTTAACGTTCGACAAAATAATATTGTCACATATGAAATTACAATGTCAATCAGGACTGCCAAATCGTATACAACGTTATTCCACAAACATGTTCCGGCGGGTCAATTGCAGGTTTGATAATATTTTTTCTGGATAAACACTCTTTTCCTGCAGCCTTCAACTTATTGGCTTTGATATCTTTCCAATTTAAAACATTAGATGTTCGTTTTCTCCCTTTATTCATGTAAATTAAACCACGCTCTACGATATTGACGCGCGGCGACGCCATTTTGAGAAACAATGTACAACGTTCTTCCACAAACCAATAACTTTAAAATGCAGCCAGAAGCCTAAATATTTTTTTCTTAACATATTATCTACCTTAAACGATGCGTAATAACATACCCAACATAACCGCATCAATAACTCAAAATTGACATTTGTGTTGGATACAACGTTATTCCGGGGAAGGGCTCAATTATATTTTATTTTATTATATATAATATAATATAGGTAGATAAATATGTTATAATATATATATATATATATATTAGTCTATATTATATACATTATACCTGCCCGGAAAGATAGGTGATCTGGGTTCGAATCCCGGTAGCAGCCAAAATATTTTTTCGTTGGTTTGATTTTTCTGTACGTCTTTATAACAAATTGATTAATACATTTCGTTTTAGATTTCACAGAACTTTGTTCTGAAAAATTGCAACTTCACAATAATAATGTGTTCTTGAATATGTAAAATAATCCATTTTTCCTTATGATAATCTTCTTATTCCAATCCTCGGTCCTCATGATATTTTAATTCAAAGCTTAACGTCCTCGCAATCCCGCAAATAGACAATGCTGGCGTGTTTTCTAAGTGGTTGTTGTATTACTGACTAGCATGAAGCGGTCATATAACTTTGCCTTCTTCCCTCATATATATCGTTCGTACATACTATTGGCGTGTATCGGTACATAATATACCCTCAAAGAGCCGTGACCAAATAGTAGACCCGTACTGATGTAGTAATTTCAACCCAATAAGTTTTCCCCGCCAGGAAGTTATTTATATTCAAATTAATAAATTTGATCCAGAAAAAGGATATTGCCGGTTTTCGTCCCAGAAAAAACGCCGACATATTTATTATTTTCACATCTGGCCTGTCAAAGTATTGATAATAATTTTCTCATCTGCCGTGTATATAAAAGCTGGACAGAAAAGAGCCCTCGTGATTTCTTGGACAACAATAAATTGACTTTACCTTTTGGTCGCCTGTCAGTTGATGGAAATCCAGGACATAACTTTTGTGTTCGATATTTTGTAAATGTGGAAAGATTTTCCTGGGATTATCAACCGGGAATTACGTTTTATGTTTATTACAAAAGAAACATGCCATGTTCGATTACGCCAGAATTAAAACATTTTAAAAATACCTAATGTAGTCCAGATCACATCCCAATTTATGAAGAAGGAATATTAAAAAAAAACTTTTAAGTCATAAATTATTAATGAAGATAAATTATAGAAGTTTCACAGAGACGAAGCAATTTATATGAGAAACGTGTATTGGAGTCTTTTTATAGGATGTTCAAGGGCTAACCATCCTATGAGCTGGCTTACATGATCAATCTTTACAATGCCACGTCCAACAGTTCCATCGTAAGAATATCCACACACCATGAAATTTTTTAAAGTTGTACGTATGTTTCAAATGTATACATTTCTAAATTTTTAACTGATGTTAACATTTTAGAAATTTTACATACAAATAACATATGATTACAGATAAATAAATTATTAATTTGAGAAAATAGAAGTGTTATAATTAACCAAATGCATCGTGATAAAGAGGCCATTAGCCTCTAAACATATTGATTTACAAATAATTAATGGTTTAAAATAAAGTTTTTTTTCTTTTTATCAATAACTAGCTTACCCGCGCGGCTTCTTTTTTTTAGTAACTTTTAGTCATATTTGATCAATTTGTGTAGTAACCTTATCATATAGATATATATTTTTTATAGGACTTTTTGAGTTCTACAACTTTTTTATAGAAAGTGTTTGTATATGTCTTGCTGGTAAGGCAGCATTCGTAAAAAACGCATTACTCGACCATTTTTTCGTCGTATTTAGTTATGAAATAGGTCATCACGATAAGTACTTTTATTTTAACGAGATAACATATAATTAATGTTCACCCTGAATGTCCATTGTAAATATAAGTGAAAGAATTTTTGAAATCGGATGAGTAGTTTCGGAGATTACTTCCTACATCCAAACTTATAAACTTTACGACTTTATATATAAGTATAGATATGCAATGTTGCAAAACAGTTATTTTGCAATTATCGAAGAAGATATAAAAATTCATTTGTTTATTGTGAATCGTAGGGTGAATCGATGGATCTTTTAATGTAACAAAATAGGTCAAATCGACGTTCACCTATTTTCTATTTTCCAAGTTTCTAGTGGGAGCCGCCGACAGGGGACTTGTCATCAATCACTCTTGATATTAAGACGCTTCGGACCGACCATACATGTATTCTTCCATTCATACATCTCTCTCGGCCATTATGGGGATGCGTCCATTGTGCAGACCGTTCTTAAAGTCGTAACAGGGGTAGATATATTCTACGTAGTGATTCGGAACAATAATAAAGTTAGTCACTCTTCATAACACTGGCTAGCACCGAAAATAGAAAAAATATATATAAATAAATATATGTATTTTGGGGTGCTGAATAAAAATATAGGGTCAAAAATCAGTTTTTGAAAAAAACAGTTTTTTTTTAAAAATACGATTTTTAGCAAAATTTTAAAATAATTTTTAATTTATTTTATTTCAAAACAAATATTTCATATCCGTCTTCGGACGGGCACGAAAAACCTACAGTTTTCTTCCCTTTTTTGTGGCTTATTATTACGGATTTAAAAGCTTTAGAGTACCTACCTAGATTAAAGCCAGGCAGAAATTTAAACCAGATTTTATTTGACTTGTTTCAAAACGAATGCATTTTTTATATTCGATATATATTAGTTTCGTGATATTACAACGTTTTGCAGAGGATAATAGTTCAGAAATATTGAATTTTTATTTTATTTTATCTTTTTAACTGCATTTCACCCAAGTGTCAACAATATTTTCTGTTAAAAATTTAACTTTTTTTATACTGGCAATGAGATACTTATTGTAGAGATTTTATATTGTAGAGAGCATTAAAAATACGATACAGTAGATGCAGAATAAGTGTCAAAAAAAATGCGGACGAAAAATATCTAACCTCTTACAAAATGATAAATACTGACTCGAAATATGCATTATGTATGAGCGACGATATGTATGTGCACCAGTGGCGTGCAGTAGGTGTACACTTAGGTTATGTTGTTACCGACTATATATAGAAGCATATTTTATATAAATGTACATATACTGCGCTTATTCAAAGTATACTGTGCCAGTACGCACCCATACTGTACTAGCGCAATATACTTTCAAGAGCGAAAATAAAATATATGTCATGAAAGTATACTCGACTTATGCGCGATATTCGAGTATAGTTTCCACCTCATCGGGTAATAAAGAAGTTCAGAAACTATACTAGGCTAGTAATACCCATTTAGCAAAATCAGTTGGAATAATAATTTTAGACATTTGAATGAGATATTGTAAATATGCTTTTAAATTTGTTTCACTTGTATATAAAATGGGATTTTAATCTAACTTTTAGTTGTTGTATAACATCATAAATACTAGCTTACTATCTTGACTTCAATATAGTATATATCACGGGCAAAGTGACAAAGCCTTCTTTAATTGCACAAATTAAATAAAACATGTTGAAGCGACAATAATCTTTTATTAAAAAATTTGTTATAATTATTATAAACTTATGCCTAAATAATAATATGTATCTGAATATTTTTTTAATTTTCAGTGAACAATGTGTTTATTAAATTATTTATTTTGCATTATCTGGGGTCAATATTCTCCAAGTCTCTTTTACGAAAGTATCTAATGAGTCTTTAGTAATCATTTTCATACTTTATTAGGTAATTCGTGCACTAGTTACGTCAAAATCCATCTTTTTTCACTTGTTTACTAAAACACTGTTAATCAAAACAATGGCACATGTCAAAAGATGATGCAATAGAAAAATAGGATAGATAACTACACTTACGTGCAAAAAAAGAGATAGCAATCTACCAAAATGGCGGTCATGCCACTAATCGTGTATAGTTTCCATCTGCGTGAGCAAAACGCGCGTCTTGAAAGCATACTCGGCTATTTTGGAGTGGTATGTTTTCCAGTTATTATTTTTGTATGCGGTGTTTGAAAATATACTCGATTATTGCGTACTAGCAAGGTATACTTTCCGCAACTGATTCGTGCAATTAGAATCGGAATATATACTCGAGTACAGCTCTGCGCATTAGCATAGTATACTTTCAATAAACGCACATATACTACGGCAAAAATGTCTAATATATTTTGAAGACATTTTATATAATCAAATAGGGAGGTAGACTAATTTCGATTATACGTTTGTTTACACTGTCTGAGAAATGAGAAAATGGTGATCCATCAAAAATTTCTTATCATCGATGAAAATGTCGTCGTAAATAAACGTATTCATATTGATTGCATATAAAATGCTCAAAAACTATTTACAAAACGAAATTTATTTACAAAATGACTATAAACTAATTCATATAAACATAAACAAATAGAATTAATGGATACTATTAATTATAATTAATGAAATTAAATTGATAGAAGTACTACTCTAATAGCAAATCATCACAAATAATCGACATTTGACAAGCGTAGAAATAATCGACGGTTGGAATACAGACAAAACATTTTGTATGTCAGGAAGCATGAATTAGCTATATTGTATTTTATGAAAAAAACACGCTGTATTACGAAAAATTTACTTACCAACTACATAAAGCTCGAAAACGTAAAGATAGGGCGAATATAATACGGCTTCATTAGGAAAATATTTAGTTCAGTATGACTTTCTTACAGATTCAAGAAACAATTTTGAAGAGCGCAAATGATTAAATTAGGAGCAGCATTAATATGATGTAGTATACAGCAACAAACGAAAATAAAAACTCTAACCATAGACGTGGATTTTAAATCGGCTTTTTCGCATGCGAAGATTTAAAAAAAATAATATTTGTTTCCCAGAATCGTTAATAATGTACAACTATTTTACTACGCGCATACTAGCATATTCTTCTGTATGTCTTTCTAATTGATTAATAATTTGGTTTTAAATTTCACAGAACTTTGAACAACTTCACAATAAGAATGTGTTCTTGAATATAATCTTGATTGTTACTCATTTTAATTTTGATATATGAAGTGATTAGAGAAAAGGCAGCCTTTTTGTGATAATTGAATCGAGAACAGGATTTCCGGTCAGAGTGACAAACGCAGGTTTAATTTTCCCTCGAAAGTGTTCACGACAGTCCAGGCTCTTTTTTATCAGCGATCACATTTTCTTTGTTGCTGCTGGCGCCATTACCGGCTGCGGGCCTCACGCAGCACTAATCGCGGGGTCCAGCGCTGCCCGCCAGATGGAGTCCCTTTGTGAGGGCGGGCGGAAGCCGACTCGCCAGAGGGCAGTGATTTATTAGGAATCAATAGGAAAATGTTGAAAACCGATGTCACAAGAAAAATTGCTTTTCGGAATTAAAAAAGTCTATTTTGATTTTTAATTTTCTATCACAGATCGGTTATTACTTTTATAAAGTAAACTGGAAATACATGCACAATTATTGTACAGTATTTATAAAAATAATAATTAGTTTATTTCAGAGTTATGGATATTTGTGTAGCACACGTTACGCCATATACTTAACAAATAAGTCTGAAAAGGGGGACCCACCCTTTCCCGAAATTGTTGAAAGAGTTATTCATTAGTTCTTCTCTGCATATCTTCCCTATATATTCCATTTTCATTTTCCATTCCATATTACAAAGGATGACTGGTATTCCATTTAAAAGGAGAAATTTTACTCAATGTATAACTGGTATTTATATATGGTATACTGGGCCGATTCAAATTACGTTTTGTATATTTATTAATTAATTTTATATTTATTGATGCAATACAATACACGCGTACACACTTTTTAGATTACTATCAAATAATCAAATAATCATAAAATCGTACATCTAATCAAATTTCATCCGAATTATTTGACATATCTACTAGAATACGCCTGAAAATCAGGTATTTTCAATTTTTTTGTCTGTAGCCTGTCTGCCTTGAGTGGGTTTTTTCAGTCAAGATCCAGTGCTCGTGGCCATACAATAGGGTTGGCCTGAAAACTTTGCTAAAAGAAAAAATAATTTGAGTCCAGAAAACAAAATCATCGCAATTAATAACAATAATATTGAAAAGTAGATGAATATATATACCTGGAACGAGATAAAAATGAACAAAGAAAATCAAACAGCAGAATTGCCAAGACGAACAGGAATGAGCTGGGCTGCTTTTGGCAATCTTAAACATATTTTCGAGAACAAAGAGACCCCAATTAACCTGAAAAAAGCCTTTGAATCGTGCACACTGCCAGTGATGACCTATGGAGTGGAGACTATGGTCCTTACAAAGAAAAGTGTAGAAAAGCTCAAATGCACGCGACGATCCATACAGAGATCCGTGCTTGGAATAAGCCTAAGAGATAGATTAAGAAATGATGAAATTAGGCGCAGAACTAGAGTAGTGGATATCATGGATCATGTAGCGAAACTAAAATGTCAATGGGCAGACAATGGGCAAATGAATCCCAGAGTTCTGAAGTGGAGACCTTGGGAAAATAAAAGAGAAGACCTCAAAATAGATGGGCCGACGACATAACCGCTGTGGGAAGAAAGAAATGGCTGCAATTAACAAATAACAAAGAAGGAAGAGGCCTATATCCAGCAGTGGAGAGACGAAGGCTGAAGAAGAAGAAGAAGAAGAACTTTGCTATACAGGGATCGTGCTACCTGACTTGCGGCTCCTATCCTCCTATCCAATCCATGAACATATCTACATATAAAAATATTTTTAAAGCAACGTTTTTAATATTTGGACACTGCAAGAGTAATGTTAAAAAATCTTAATCTTTAAAAAGCTTATAAAAGCATATATATGTATAAATATTTTTTTTGATATATTTGTTTTTCAATATTTCTGACCATTATGACTTATGTGACCAAAGTAAATATAAACCAACTCATCGTCCAGGGAAGAATAATCATCCAGGGTAAAATAAGCGTCGTAAGACGTCGCAACTCGACTGAGTTACGCTTGAATTTAGTGAGTATAAACCTTAGAACGGTACTCCAATTAAAGTCGTGTCCTTTGACTATTTGCGTAATAAATAAAAGTCTAATTAAATTTAAGTTGTTTTAATGTTTTCATTTGTCTCCCACAACCACGTCCCATGACAATACTCTCAAGAGTTTAATCTTCTTTCCTACTTCCACCGATAATTTAATTTAATGCCAGAAAATTTTAAAATATAATTAAAAAAAAAACAAAGTTAGTCAAGTGATACAGTTTTCAGCGGGGACAAAACTAAAGCAATAGAATATTTCAACGTCTCATTTCAAAATAGAAAACCATTATTGAAAATTATTCTCCAACTTTTCCGCGTCGGTCCGTCTTTCTCACACATATTAAAAGAGGGAGGCAGAATAAAAGTTGTAGTTAAGTGTGACAAGTTGGCGCGCCGCTGGTGAATCAATTTGTGCAAGTGCTTTTATGCATCGAAAGTTTTGAAAACTCTTGTTCGAGCGAAAAATCCTTTCGGTAATAATAATTTCAGTTTTATTGTTGACAAGTTGAAACCCGTCAAAATTGACGGTATTTTACATGTCGGTTCTCAAAGAATAGGTATTTACTTATTTATAGCCGATACCCATGAAATAGTAATAACGACTTTTATCAAAATATTTGAACATTTTTTTTATATTTACCGTACCCCTACCGGCAGTTAATGGTACTATTTTAAAATCTGGCGATTGTGGCAACTGCGCGTGCGTAAAACTAAAGCAATAACATACTTCATATTATAAATTAAATAGATTTGTGTAAGATAACGAAAATTACGACGGTGGTACATTTAACACAAATGAATTATTAATATTAGATAGTATCTAATTTTAAATGAAAATTAAATGAAAAAAATTGTGCCAACTAGAATTATTTAAATGTTCTTTATATCTTATGTTACTCGTTGTGTAAACTAAATCACTAAAAAAATGAAAAACAATTTGATATCCTTTTCTTTATCAATAGAGTATTGTAAATGCCTAATGAAATACCCACTGACAGAATGCAACTCATAGTCAATAGTTTTAATAAATTTTTTATTTTTATTTTTTTATTTCTTAAGTTAGTTAATATGATACTCCTGTATAATCAACTAGTATTTTGCATTTCGTATTCCTCAATCTATTACTAATGTACTATCCATAATAAATTATATATTTATGTCTACATGTCCTATAATACATCCAATCTATAATATAATCTAATCTATGGTACAATCTATAAATTAATATATAATACATCATACGCTCTACAATTTTATAGGTACTATTTTTACAATAATTGCAGCATTTTTTTTTCAAATTATTAATCTTATTAATATTCTTATGTTTTCCGGCATCTTGTGATATATCTTTACACCTCTGTACATTAGAAAATTCTGTGTATACAGTTTTTTCTTGTATCGTAATCTTATTCTATTCTTATTACTGGTATTATAGTTATCTACATCACTATTTACAGTAATTCTTTTCAAATAATATTATGTAAAAAAAGTAACAAAGTACTGAGACTTTTATGTACAAATATGAGAAGAGTAATCACTTAATCAAAGTATTTTTTTTAGAATACATCCAAGTCATTAATATCAAATTTTATAATGTGGGTATCCAAAATACTGTTCTGTTCCGGACATTTTTGCATTCAATTCGTCCGACAAATCTCTATAAGATGCTAAATAAAATAATATAACAAATTGGAAATAAAATTATTGCACAAATCTGACTGATTTTCTTTATTTTTCCTTATATTGTTGCCGAAGAGTCAAATGTTAATTAAATTTAATTTCTCAGCATTATGTATTCAAACGACACAAACCTCGACGCATATCCACCAGCGGAACGTTTAATATTAATCTATTATGAGAAACGCGGTCTCGATTAAATTTCCCCTTTGGATTTTTCCAGTCTTATATTTGAATTGAAAATTTCTTTGTTCAAGAAGGGTGCTTTTAAGATTTAAAACAAACACACGAAAGTTAACTTTTAAAAGTAGTTTTAAAACGAAAAATTCTACAAATTGGATATTCCAAAGCAGTCGTAAGTCTAAGGCAAAACATTTTTTTAGGTGAACTGTCTAGACTTTGACAAATCTCTAATCATTGAGGCACCAAAGAGAAATTCAATAAACCTTTTTTATTGGAGATAAATGGATATCTTGAAGTCTGGCGCTCGGAAATTATTTTAATCCGCTTTGAAAATACTTTAACGTAAAAAAATAAGACGAAAATTGAGTAGACGTAATTTATAAAACATTTTTGAACCCTTATTATTTATACCCTGTATATTGAAACATTGTTAGTTGTACTTTCACTTGAGTACCGCGATAACCCGCAGGACTAATAATCCTCCATTCCTGGACCAATTAGAAGCAACGCACATTACGGCATGCAAGTAAGTATAAACTTACATGCAGATGTAACACAATACACGTAGATTCCTGCTTAAATTACGTGTCAAAAAAGTTGTAACATAAAGGCATAATATTAGGTATTTACCTATGAAATTACCATATTCTAATACTGGCTAGGTGGTTTGATGTTCGATCTTGCATTCGACTTGCAATTTCAATTTCAAATTAATGTAACGCGTTTTTGGTTTGATCGCTTTTGTTATGGAAATTTTGACTTCAGAGACGAGACCCGTAGCTTGAAAGTAATTGTGGAAGCGGATTCATCTCAAACTACGTTAGAATAGTAACAGCCTTTAATCTAAGTGACAAAACGATATTGATTCATTTGCCTAAAATTGGAAAAAAAAGATGCTCACAAAGTAGGTATTGTATGAACTTACTGAAGGACAACGGCGTCGAGGCTTGCCTTAATTTGTTGTGTCGGCGCATGAATAAGGAAATTCTGAATTGAATTGTTACTTGTGAAGAAAATTGTATGGAAATTGGAAGCGTTCGTCACAATAGGCACGATGACAGTATTAAAGAATTAAAGAATACGTGATTTTAGAGAAGAAAATATTTTGAAAGGATTCTAAAAAATGATCCAGTTTTAATATACACACTGAGATTAATAAGATTTTCAATAAAATAAAAGTATAAAATTGTACAATCCGCCATTTTAACTGAAACACCGGTCAGAGCGAATGACGTCACGTCTCAGTGCCCATCACCGTGTCCTTAAAACGTTGCCATAGACACAATTCAATGTTTACTGAGGCTATGTAGAGTCACGTAGACGAAATGACAGCTGCGGGCGTTTTTGCACGAAATTAAAAATATGAAAATGCAATTATTTGCGTAAAAACTTAGTATATTACTGAAATAATGTTATTTTTGGTAATAGTAGACGTGTACCTACAATATAGAATGTTATTTCAAAATCTCTCATCATGCCTATTGTTGAACCCAGGGGAGGCAGTCAAACAATGTCTCAAATTGAGTCAAAAGAAACTGTTTGTGAATGTATAGTGGATCTGTGCCGGCATTATTCATTACAGCATCTTGAGATCTGGCACAAAATTTAATGCAGAGGTATACTGTCAAGAATTGAAAACGATGATGAACAAGTTGTAACGATATTGGCCTATTCAAATAGACATTGCTGAAAAATTATACGAAAATATCTATCTGCTAAAGTTTATAATAAAGAGAAGCTTCACAAACCGTTAAATACTCTATAATTAAATATTTGCCGGATAGGTAGATGCGGACGAGCTTTATTATCTCTGCACGCGGGCGTGTAAAGCAGGCTTTATGATTTTTGTTTAACGAGATTGTCCAATCACAGACGCGGGCCGTGAGCACCGAATCTAGCCTATCACGAACGTGGATTTTCGGAACGAATTCGACGAATCAGCGGCTTTAGAGTTAGACTTTGACTTTTACACGCGAGTTGGAATCAAAAATGGCGAGAGATAGGAACTATTGTTAGGCGTTACAAATTAGAAAGCGGCACTTGAGTTTTCAGCTTGAAGGTCGGCGGAGGCTTTGTCGAGGAGAGTCAGGAAGGAAGATAATTTGGCTGGATCGAGGAAAAAGCCAGAGGTTGATAATAATTCAAAGAGAATTGGAACAGTGAACAGCTAAGCATTTTCAATATTATTTATTTCTATTGCCTTTTTCGTGTATTCAATTTAGAACTTTCTGGATCGTAACAATTATTAAAACATGTTGTGGGTTGTTTTGTTACGTATTTTGGGCCTAGTGATAATTATTACTATACGCGCTTCGGATTTAATGTACTAGAAATCGTAATGTGGCGACTGTGAATTATTGCATAACGCTTATGAAATATATAATTCTGTCGCTGTTCATATGAAAAATCATTTAAATTCGATATTCATATATTACCAAAGATATAAAGGCTTTAAAATGGAATACTTTACTGACGAATGGTGTTTCGTGTTCGTTCGTGGGTTTTAAAATTCAGTATAATTATGTATATTCAATGTCGCGAGGTTCGGAATGTGCGAGAGGTTCTTCAGGGCGGATGTATTCTTATGCTAAAGAATGCTTGTTATCTATACTGGCGATTGAATACACGGATTTCTATATGATTTGTATTGTTTGGAAATAATTGGGATCGGAGTATTTATGGGGTTTTGATATCACGATTGTCAGTGTGATATAAATTCAAATCGTACGTGGAATTCCCCACAAGTAATATATTTTAAAAATGCATCTGGATTTTATATTTATTTTATTAAAACATGAATGTGTGGTTTATTTGAACTCGTTACATGTTTTTATTGCGTCATTGGGCAGCCGTTCTAAACACAATTTGTTCCTAACAAATTCTTATGAAACGTATTTCGAATTGTACATGTTGTATAGGGATGGTTAATTTGGATACGGCCGGTCTTCGGCTGGGGAACACATTTGTGTTTTCTATTGCGGTTGGTTATTTTACTGTCGGCCTGTATGCGAGGGAGCTGTGCGTGGACGGTGTCGCGGATGCTGTCTGAACTTGTTTCAACTAGTACGAGAATTTAATTGTGTGTTTTGATATCGCGATTGTAAGCGTGATATAAAGTCAAATCGTGCGAGGAGTTTCTTACTAATAATATATTTTAAAAATGCATCTGGATTTTTTTATTTATTTTATTAAAACATAAACATCAGCTTATTTGACTACAGAGAGGAAGAGTTTGTTCACAAAGGGCACTAGATATTATCAATTTCGTATGCGATCCCAAGATGTTAGAAATATTTTAGTTAATATAATTTCTTTGAATATTTGCTGCGGAATAATATTTTATGAGAAGTTCATAACTACTTGTCAACGGACGATCTTATAAACATAGTGTATATTGCACAATATATTGAAATCAAAAATCTACGTATTTCCTAGGTGGCGGAACTCAAACATACCTGTAATTATAATTACATTTTGATATATTGCTACGCCTTTTAATCGTTAATGGATAGTACATGTGTAATGTTTACGCCTGCATGTGATATCACTATGCAGCGTAGATGAACTATATTTAAGGGGTTTATGTCCTGCATGTGCTCGGCGTGGAGGGAATAGTCACATTGTTTTATTCATTCAATATTAGATATTTGAAATGTTTCTACAACATTTTCCATTATTGTGGGCAGTTCGCGGTTTGATCAGGGGTAGTTAACCTTCGGTCTTCCGTAACCGTGATAGTTTTTCATATGACATTGTTTTATTCATTCAATATTAGATATTTGAAATGTTTTCTAGAACATTATTCACTATTGTGGGCAGTTCGCGGTGTGTTCAGGGGTAGTTAACCTTCGGTCTTCCGTGATCACGTTATTTACTAATATGACAGATTGTTTTGTTTTGTTCGTTTAATATAAGTAATATCATATTTTTATGAGTTACCGTAATTATTTATCTATATGATTTTATTATTGAGAGTGATGCAACGAATACTACTTTCATGAATACGAATATCAGGCCTACTATTCGGTGAATACGAATGCGAATATTTCCACCAAGGTTGGGGAACTTGAACATACTTGTAAATATAATAACCTTGATGCAACGAATACTACCTTCATGAATACGAATATCAGGCCTACTATTCGGTGAATACGAATGCGAATATTTCCACCAAGGTGGGGGAACTTGAACATACTTGTAAATATAATACCCTTGATGCAACGAATACTACCTTCATGAATACGAATATCAGGCCAACTATTCGGTGAATACGAATGCGAATATTTCCACCAATGTGGGGGAGAACGCAAGCATACTTGTCATTGTATTGTTTATGTCTGCTTGTGATATCACTATACGGCGTAGATGAACTAGTTTTAAGGGGTTTATGTCCTGTATGTGCTTGGCGTAGTGGGAATAGTCTTCTCGTTTCTAGGATTCTATACAGGTTTACAGGTGCTGATATTGAAATATATATACAAGGAAAACACTATTTTGGGAACCATTAATTGGATGGAAGATATTGAAGCACACATACACACAAGGAGGACGTTATGTTAAATACATGACTGGAAAGTTGTTATTGGAAAACACATGCGTCCAGTCGGCGGGACGCAAGCATATTTGTAATTATATTGGTCATGTCTGCATGTGATATCATTGTACGGCGTAGATGAACTAGTTTTAAGGGGTTTATGTCCTGTATGTGCTCGGCGTAGAGGGATTAGTTTTCTTGTTTCTAGGATCTAATACAGCTTTACAGGTGCTGATATTGAAATATATATATATATACAAGGAAAACACTATTTTGGGAATCACTAACTGGATGACAGATATTGCAGCACACATACACACAAGGAGGACGTTATGTTAAATACATGACTGGAAAGTTGTTATTGGAAAACACAGGCACCACTAGAGGATATGGGCAGTTTGCAGAGAACTTCAACTTCTGTCAGTTAAGGACCTTTTACTATTACTATTCTTTCGCCTTTTTGCATAACCGTGGATGAACTAGATTGAAGGGGTTTATGTTCTGTATGTGCTCGGCGTAGAGGGAATAGTTTTCTTGTTTCTAGGATCTAATACAGTTTTACAGGCGCTGATATTAAAATATATATACAAGGGAAATGAAGGGCTACACAGGCGCTGGTAATTGCTCAATTGTGGAGAGTTATACTACTTCGGATCAGGATGCCATCTCAGAAGCAGACCAACTACAGAACTAAGATAAGAACCTTTGATATTATTTATTCCTGATGGTTTCTTATGTGTATCAAATGGAATGTTCGTGCTATATAATTTGTCATTGTCTCATGGTCACTATTCATTTCATTACGTGGGTTCAGAGTTCGACGGTAACGGACGCGGAAACAAATTAGTACTGATGTCGGGACGTAACGTCGGGATTATATCTTAATTATCTTTAGGATAGAAGCGAGGTCATCATACGTGCATTCTGCATTTCAAACGTTTTACTAACATATATAAATACATATTATTGCGTTTTACAAATTGAATATGATCGCGGGAAATAGGCATTCCGTCCGGTTATGCAATGTTAACTTCCAACGTAGCATAATGAGATCTTATTACCGGTGCTAGACTCTCGAGGTTAGTCACGTGATTGTTGTATAAATGGAATAGTGAAGGGGATTGAAGAATGAGATACACTCGCGATACAGGTAGTTGTATGTAACTGGGATCAAATGACGGGGTGCGTGTTCTCGGTCCAGGGGATGAACGGGACTGCGGAGACACTCTGGGTGGGTCTAAGTAGAATTGCGCAAAGCCTCCACACAGTTAAAATGTGTTCAGTCAAGCAAAGGTGAAGCATTTCGAATCGGACCAGAGCGTCGTGCCTCAAACACAGCCGGAGGGAAGAAGCCCCTACGTTCTTTCACTCCCTTGGCCCGACGAGCTCGAATTCCGGATATGAATGTTCATGAATGTCAGCTAAAAGACTCAGGTAGCCGTACCTCAATCGAAACCTTCGTTCGGGACCTCATCAACGTACGAGACAGGGCGTTCCGCATGGACGAGCAACTATGAGAAGCAAATGAAGGGGATTGAAGAAAGAGATACACTCGCGATACAGATAGTTGTATGTAACTGGGATCAAATGACGGGGTGCGTGTTCTTGATCCAGGGGATGAACGGGACTGCGGGGACACTCTGGGTGGGTCTAAGTAGAATTGCGCAAAGCCTCCACACAGTTAAAATGTGTTCAGTCAAGCAAAGGTGAAGCATTTCGAATCGGACCAGAGCGTCGTGCCTCAAACACAGCCGGAGGGAAGAAGCCCCTACGTTCTTTCACTCCCCTTGGCTCGACGAGCTCGGGCTCTGGTTATGAATGTATGTGAATGTAATAACTCCGTACTCAAGGACGAGATAGGACGTTCCTCATGAACGAGAAATTATAAGATGCAGGTAGCAGTTCGACAGTCAATACTTATGCTCGGGGCCGCTTTAATGAACGAGATCTGTTAGCAGTTTAACAATCAATTTTTATGATCGGGACCGCATTCATGCGCGCGATGGCATTACTAACACCATCATTCTCATCAGTCACCACCTTTTCTAACTTGCTGTATACAGAGACCTTCGGGGTTCTCCTTTCCCGGCCAGCGAGAAACATATCAGGAACTACACAATCAACTGTAATAATCATGCTGTTTTACCATCATTTAATATCTCTAGTCAATAAGACTACACCGTGGGATCAATCACATCAACTATATTTGGCGATGCTAACATGGCTCTGACTGACGCGCTCAAGGGAGAGTCTTTTCCAGTCACCCAGTTAGTTCATTCAGCCCTTTATCAGCAGTAAACATCATAATAATCCGGCTCATGTAGCCGCAACGTGGGATCCTCATCATAATACACCAGTCAATTTGACTGCCCCGCGGGATAATATACAAACCTTAATATCAGACGCGGGATTTTTTCCTGATATGTTTGTCGCCGGGAAGCGAGGACTTCGGGGGATTCCAGCAGGAGCAATAGAGTCTCGGCTTGATCTTGGTCTGCAGCTTAGTGTGGGAGGTTATGTCTAAACAGGAGTTAACCACCGGATGCGGCGATGCTCTGGGGCCGCATCCCCCTCCCCCTACAGGGGGGGGGGGGGCATCTAGAATCCACGTTTGAACAGAAGTGGTTAGACACTTCTTAAATTTCACTTACAAATCTGTATCTTCCATTCCCTTAGAATCTCGGGCTGCGATAATGTCAGACAAAGCTTGCCCTGAGCCTCTGTTGCGCCTAGTTGTTGTGAATATAAATATGTTTGTCTTCCTCTACTATGTACTATGAACAGATTGAGCAGATCGGACAACGTGGGATGCGCTATTGGTAGGTTTCTTATTTGTGTTTTGAATATAACGTATGCTATTATATCTTGTAAATCTGTCATAAATGGGTGCCGCATGTGGTTGTGCTGACACTGTTCTAAGCTGCTAATATGAGATGTTGATAATCAATGCGGGCGAAATCTTTAGCGTATGCCGTTAACTTGGCAACGATTGTATTGTTTTATATTACAGTATTTTAACCCCGATGGTATTATAGTTATGGCGGTTCAATGTAAGGGAGTTTTGCTACTAGCGTTTATTCCTCGGCTACGCCGCATATAATTGGCTTTTAGGCCGACTCCGGACGTGGACGATATCGGCTATCTCTCATATAGGCGAAACTGTAGAATTCTAGAGCGGTTTCTAGAAGGACGAGTACGGATTAGTTACGTGCGTTTGTTATTTCCATAGTTAGGTAAGAATTCGATCTATTTTAGTCTAGTCGCGTTAGTAAGAATACGATTCTCACCACATATCAAAAGAATTTTGGATAGCTACGGACAGAACGGAGGGGGAATTTTCCTAACCACTAGATAGATCACGACTGGCCAATTTTGAAAATATAAATTCTTAACAAAAAAATAATAATATTAGCTTTCATGTAAATATACTTCCGAAGTTCTAAGTTCGACTTAAGTTTTATCTAGTAGCTTAAAAGTCACAAAAGTTGTAATAAAGCTCGATGCGGTAGCTTAAAGTCTCAAGCTTTGGGCTTTTCGTAAAACTTATATTATTAAACTTTATAGTTAGGTATTTAGCTTAGGTCTACAGGTGGGTACGTTACAGTACGAGGATTATACGACACAACAGCTTATGTGTTCACCCATATGTGATATTTTGTCCAGAGGCTGACGTAACATTTAAGGCACTGGGAGATGGGATATTTTCTTCCCCTAGCCGAATGCGGCCACATTAAGGATATTAGGGTAGTTCCCTTAATTGAGTTCTTGGCTAAGCGTCCCCGAGGAAATTACCAACATGTTACCTAGAAAGACAATCATAATTCGGTCTTAAGGAGGCTCAGCGAACCTGATTAAAGGAACATTCAGTATTGCGAATTGCGAATCACGGCCAACCGTCGATTTACTAATGTATTAGTATTCAGAAAGGAAAAGATAAAACTATACTGCTGAACATTTTTGGGATTTTTATAATCAACTAACGATGTAAAATAATAAAGTAAATAAGTAAAATAATAAATTAATTTTTTATTTCAACAACATGTCACGTATTAGCTGCTATTGAGTTCGAAAAAAAATTTTTAGTAGAAAAAAAAAATTAACAACTGTGGTGTATGAGGAGTGCGTAGTGATAGTGTGAAAGAGATGAATGCATGCGGTAGGAAGCGGGGGAAACGGGCGACGCCATTCGGGCACTGACGGTCGCACGCAGAGGATTGTTTATAAATAAAGTGATAATTACTGAACAAGATCGGGTATTCAATTTCTTCCTTATTTCAAAGAAGACTTATCATACTCAGGAAGTGATTATACCACAGTGGCGCAGCCGGTAGGATTAACAGAGAGATACAGGAGAGGATGAAATGGAAACAGAACAGGCAAAAATTTTATTATGGGGGGAAGAAAAGGGGAAAACATTTTAAAATTGGTTCTAAGGTTATGACAAGAGACTTCAGAGATTCGAAAAATAAATGGGTACCTGCTACAGTTATTAAAGTATTGGGAAATATATATTTATATAAAATTTACCACAGTGGCGCAGCCGATAAAAAGAGATCTACACTCAGAGAAAGAATAAAAGGAATTTGGAATTTACGTGTATTAAAACTCAGCAAGAAAAAAATAATCTACCTACTTCTTGGATTGGTTTTTTTTTTACATGTAACTGGATTGGATGGGACTGCTGGGAAGGAGAAGAAGAAGAAAAAAGAATAACAAGGATATTCGGAAGTCTTCGGCAGAATGAGTCATCGACAATTCAGCAGAATCGTCAGGGTGCGAGACCGGGCAAGGTCATCGGCAATCCAGGAGGGAGGATCGTCAGGGAGAAGACGACAAGACGGAGGAAAAGAAGGGAACAAGGACGTCGGAAAAGGAGCCGCGCAGTGCAGAATCAACCAGGAAACATAGAGGCAAAGGACGAGGGTCTATTGAGGGTCATCTACGATCTTCGGAGTCGAGCTATCTTCGTGGTCGGGACCTTAAGTTAAGTAATTGTTACCTGTAATAAAATACTTAGCTAGTGCTCAAAATGGAGGGGTTTTTGAGAGGGTTGAGTCCTTTCTGCCACAAGTCTGGGAATTGGCCCATCTTCAAGGAAAGATTGGATCAGATTCTCATACTCGGTGATGAGAAATTGTCAGAAGACAAGAAGAGAGCATTTCTCTTAAGTAGTCTTACGGAAGATACCTTTGTCTTTCTGAGTGAACTATGTTTTCCAAGAAAATTGTCAGTTTTAAAATTCGAGGAATTATGTACAATTATAGAAAAAAGTTGCAAGGGTAGTGATAATATATACGAACACAGAGAATTTTTTTTTAATTGTAAACAGGCAAATGATGAATCAATTAGAGATTTTATGGCAAGATTAAAAAGTTTGGCTATTAAATGTTCATTCAACAATAGATTAGATGAAATTTTGAAAGATATTTTTATTATAGGAATATTTAACGCGGAAATTAAAAATAAATTATTTTTGAGTGCCGCGGGAAATAATTTGAATGAGTGTGTGGAGTTGGCGTATACATATGAACATATTATTGAGAGAAAAAATGAGAGTTGTAACAATAGTGATTTGCATAGTAACGATAATATTTTGTGTAGTATAGAACGGCCCAATCAGAGATCGAGGCCCATTTCAAACTCTCGACCAATCACAGACAATTTGGATCGAATGACGCGCTTGCGTAGTACAGGGTTCAAAACAACTGACAGTCAAATTTTGTTGAAATGTTTCATTTGCCACAAACAGGGACATAAAAAGAAAGATTGTTTTTTAAAAAATATAGTATGTTTCAAGTGTGGGGGGCGTTTTCATTATGCTAATAAGTGTGAAGTGATTAATACAATCATGAACATTAGTTATAAAGATTGCGATCCTATTTATCTACAGGTTAAAGTGAATGGAATTGTATTACAGATGATTTTAGACACCGGATCGGGAGTTAATGTAATGCCCTTTCATTTATACAAAAGATTTTTTAAGAAGATTAAGTTAAATAAGTGTGAAATAAAGTTATCCGGTTATGATAGTACATCACTCGAAGTAATAGGTGTCTATAGGTTTTCAGTTGAGTACAACAATATTATCGCTGAACAAGATTTCATTATCGTGAATAACGGTTCGTCATTCATACTAGGAAGAAATTTTATAAATACATTTAAAATTGGGTTTACAAATATTAATGTGTTAGCATCAACATCAAGTGAGTTGCCAAGCGTATTGAATAATAATTATTTTTTAGATAAAATGAAAACTAAGTATAAGGATGTATTTTTAAATAAAACTGGTAGTTTTAAAAATTACGAAGTGAATATTGAAGTTTTACCGAATTTTCAACCCAAATATTGTAAACCAAGGCCAATCCCTTTTAGTTTAAAAGACAAGGTAGAAGAAGAGATCAATAGATTGTTAGATGAAAACATAATCGAGAAAATGGATATTAGTGAAATGGCAAGTCCAATAGTTATAGTAAAAAAAAAATGGAAGTATTAGAATATGCGCAGATTTTAAAAATACATTAAATCCTATGTTAAGGCGTTTAAAATATCCATTACCAAAAATAGAAGATTTAATGGCTAAATTGAAAGGGGCAAAATATTTTGCAAAATTAGACTTAAAAAAACGCATTCGGGCAATTAAGATTAAATAAAAGGTCTAGGAAATTATGTGTTATTTCTACCCATTTAGGTTTATTTGCATATAAAGTTTTGCCATTTGGATTGACTACATCGCCGGCAATTTTTAGTAATGTTCTTAATTCAGTAGTAAGCGATTTACAAGTTGCATGTTTTCTAGATGACATTTTAGTATTCTCCGATACGCTAGAAGGGTTAGAGGAAGAAACTGAAAGAACTTTAAAACGATTAAATGATTGTGGTTTAACAGTAAATATCGATAAATGTGAATTTAATAAAAAAGAAGTTGAATATTTGGGATTTAAAATTTCTAATAGGGGTGTACAGCCATTGCCTGATAAAGTTGAAGCAATTATAAATATGGAAGTACCTAAAAATGTAACGGAGTTACGTAGTTTTTTAGGAGGTATAAATTATTATAGGATTTTTATTAAAAATCTAGCGAGTATTTTAGAACCTTTGTATAACTTGTTAAAAAAAGAGACTGAGTTTAATTGGGATAATAATTGTCAAATTGCTTTTGAGAAGGTTAAAGAAATATTAACGTCGAATAAAATTTTGGTACATTATGATCAGAATATACCTATTAAACTCATAACAGACGCAAGTAATGTAGGAATGTCAGCGATAATTTGCCACGTTTACGAAAACAGTATTGAAAGACCAATAGCTTATGCCAGTAAGACTTTTACATCGACGGAATTAAAATACTCAATATTGGATAAAGAGGCTAGTGCAATTATTTTTGGCTTAAAAAAATTCTTTCAATATTTGTATGGAAGAAAATTTATCTTAGCATGTGATAACAAACCCTTGGTGCATATTTTAGGAGAAAATAAAAATATTCCGATATTAACAGCTAGTAGACTACAAAGATATGCATTAATCTTACAAAATTATGATTATACGATTGAATATATTAATACGAAAGACAATAAAGCAGATTTCTTATCTAGACTACCAATGAAATTGTCAGAAAAGGAAAATAACGAAAGTTTTGATTTTTTTACTAATGAGATTAATGTAGAAGAGGTAGAGATTGAATTTTTAAATTTTATTTCGTTTAATGCGAAACTGGATAGAGAATTAATAAGAGACAATTCCAATAGTGATGAGTTATTTATGGAAATAAAAAAATATCTATGTGATGGATGGCCCGAGAAAAAGAAAATTTCAGGAGATATTTTAAAATATTGGCAAATTAGGGATAAATTATCAGAATTCAATGACTGTTTATTCTTTGATAGTAGATTGATAATACCATCAATTCTAAAAAAATAAATATTAGAGTATATACATCAATCTCATATGGGAATCGTCAAATCAAAAAATTTAGCGAGAAATTATTTTTATTGGTTGGGAATGAACGCAGATATTGAACGTACGATTAAAGAATGTAAGCAATGCCAAGAAAATTTAAGCTCACCATGCAGGGTCGAATTAGGAAGTTGGCCAATAGAAGAACATGTATGGAGTAGAATACATTTAGATTTTTTTGGTCCCATAGCGAATAAATATTTTTTAATAATTGTAGACTCGACATCAAAATGGATAGATGCTATTGAAGTAAGTAATATAAATGCCTTTTGCACAATTAGAGTCTTAAAAAGAGTATTTTCACTTCTAGGTATACCCAACTATATAGTATCAGACAACGGATTAGCATTTACATCGAAAGAATTTAAAGAATTTTGTGAAAAATTGAATATAAAACATATTACGTCAGCAGTTAACCATCCAGCTTCGAATGGTTTAGCGGAAAATGCCGTAAAAACAATCAAATATTTTCTTAAAAAAATGATAATTAACAACAGGTTAATGGAAAATTATGAAGAGAGATTATTAAAATTTTTAGTAGATTTTAGGAACACACCTTCAATTACGACAGGTGTTGAACCTAGCGTGCTAATGATCGGTAGAAAAATTAGATCAATTTTTGATACGTTGATACCAGACGATAGTAGATCTTTTGTTAGGATTAACAGAGAGATACAGGAGAGGATGAAATGGAAACAGAACAGGCAAAAATTTTATTATGGGGGGAAGAAAAGGGGAAAACATTTTAAAATTGGTTCTAAGGTTATGACAAGAGACTTCAGAGATTCGAAAAATAAATGGGTACCTGCTACAGTTATTAAAGTATTGGGAAATAGGAATTTTATAGTGGAAACTATGGGAAAATTAAAATGGAAAAGACATATGGATCACTTAGTAGGAAGGAGGGTACACTGGGAAGATAAAAATAATGAATCTGAGAGTATGAATGAATTGGGTCCACTTTATGAAGTGGACAATAAGACCATGGCTAATGAGGATTCTTCTCTTTCAGAAGGCACTCCGTGGAGAGACAGGCTGAGACCACGAAGAGGGGGATTTCGATATCCTAGATGACCTACAAACACATATACCAAAAAAAAAAAAAAGGAAAATTGTTATAGGAATTAAGGGTTGTGTATTATATATTTATATAAAATTTCCTTAATACTTATACAACAATATTAAAAACATTATATGTGGGATATAAGAGCAAAGGCAGCAATTTCCAAAAATTAAAAAAAAATGTTTTGAATTCAGTCACCGAGGATTACTTATTTTTAAATGTACTGAATTCTCGATTTTATGTATCAATCCCTTCCAAAATCATGTTTCTTAAAAATTTATAGTCTAGGCTATGTTTCTTTATTTTATTTTGGTGAAAATTAACAGCAAATCAACAATCTTAACAAATATGAAATAATGGTTTTTAAAATTATGCCAATTACAAATTTTCCACTGAATATAGTAATTTACTTTAACTTACTTTAACAGCGAGTGGAGAGGGTAGAGGAAAATGTGGGATGAGAGTAGAAGGGAAGATATAATGTACGAATTAGTTTGGGTGCGGTAGTGTAGATATTGTTTGTTTTATGTTTCTTATTGTTGAGTTGAAAATGTCAATGTGGTGATAGTTTGTGTTAAATGAATTTGTGGATCTGTACATTAAGGAGTTTTGTTTTGAGTTGGTCTTACAAAAGGAGAGATGAAAAGTAGGTGAATGTCTGTTATTATAAAATAGTAATTCTCGAAAACGGCATTCAATTTTTTTGTTGATATTGCTGTCTTTGTTTTTATAACCCACATATTAGGTATAACAAAAAAGTTGGTTCGCACCCGAAAATAATCACTTGAAAATATCGCTTCGCTTTATGTCACGCGCTGATCGCAGATTTCAACATGCATCGGTGCAGTCTTATTCATTTAATTTTGAATGGCGGCTCTCGTAGCCCAGTGGACATGACACTGGCTTCCCACACCGAGGGTTCCGGGTTCGATTCCCGGTGAGGTCACAATTAATCTATGTGATTTACTCAAGCCTGGGTGTTTTGTGATGTGTTTCGCTTCTGCGATTGGGCCTCTTGGTTCACTGAAGCGTAAAAAATAAGTTGAATTGAAAATTATTTTGTATGTAAGATTTTTGTCATTTTATTTGACTTTTATTAAAGTGAATAAATTTTTAATATTCAAAAACATAGCAATTGTAGTGATAGGCCAACGTTTTACAGAAATAAGTAAGAAATATTGAAAAAAAAATGCGAAGTTTGATTTCGCTTACCTCCGTCACTGTCGACACTTCACCTAAAGTGTAAAATTATTTTCTTCTGAAAATTTAATGAAAAATAAGCTTTTCCTAATAGCTACGAGCCACCCTGTATAAAACTGTCACCCAGCGCCTTGTACCAGTACCTAGTATCTTCGAGTCGTTCCACGCTTTTCTAGGTTATTCGCGGCGCCTCTGGACACTTCCGGAAACTTCTTATCTTCTTTTTCTCTATCGTAACAATATTTCAAACTAGCGAGTTAAATAGCAAAAAAATAATGTCTTTTTTTTTGGTTTGGTGCCAGCAGGGAGAGAGAGGTAGAAAATTCCGGAGGAATGAATTGAGTTAACTTTACTGTCTTCGGCATCCTAGTGTGCAGCTGAGCAAAATTCAGAACCGATAGCAATCAGAGTATTTAATACTGAGGTATAACATTTTGAGATATAACACCAATGATTAACATCCATAAAGTATTTAACTGTAAATGGTTACGGATATTTTATACGGACCGTACGCTTATCCGAAAAAACGATTCTCGACGTTTCGTTGAAGTCGTATTCAACGTCATCAGGAGAACGACCTGTCTTCGCGGAGATATAGGGCGGACTCTTGTACCCTCCGCGGGTACAGGTCGTACTCCTGATGCGTACGACTTCAATGAAACGTCGAGAATCGTTTCTCAGAAAAACATACGGTTCGTATAAAATATCCGTAACCATTTACAGTTAAATATGTCTAACGACCGTGATGATTAACACTTTAATCCATAAAGCAATATAGAAAATAAATACTGGGCTATGTGTACATTAAGTAGTTATATGAAATATTGTTTAATATTCCTTGATTAACTTTGTTTGTTTGTAAGAGGTTAATATAGGAATCAGTTATTCTTTGGAATGATCAAAATATGTTGGCCCCGGATAAGGAATTGAATATTAAATTTTATAATTTTTTTTTCACGCAGGTACACAAAATAATTGCATTTTTACTATGTATCAAATCAAAATGAATATGGAGTAGAACTACACAATATGGTCTGGAATTATAATAGACCAATGTAGGAATATTTAATGTTCCTAGTCTAAATAGGTACCGGATGAAATATAAATTTAATGACTTAGGCTGTTTTTGTTGGACGCGGGCCAAATCGATATGTTCCAAGTGATACGCGGGCCGTAAATGGAGGAAAGGCTGTATGGAACAAGCCACTAATTTTAACGGCATATCTGCTGTTATATTGGATAGGTCCTTTATTCATAATTAACTATTAACATTACGGTATAAAAGCTATCAAGCAGTTTTGATTATATTAAACATCGCTCGAGACGATCGCTGAATTTCAGAATAAAATTTATATTGGACGTGGGTTTATTTCTTAAACAGGGTGTCTCTGAACTAGTAGCAAAAACTTCGGGGCATTCTTTATTCAATTTTGAATATAAAATATTATTTACACCGTGAGCAATATTGAGAGGTACGGAGATATGCGACATCCAAGTTTGTATTTTCAATATTTCTGACTTACGTTCGGTAAAAATTGGACAATCATTGAAGCGCCCTTGAGGTGAGTACACGCGCTATAAAAATGATCCAATTATTATTATTATTAATTTATTATTATTATTAATGGTAGATAGAATAAAGAAAGGTGTGCTGAGATGGTTTGGTCATGTAGAATGTGTGAATGAGGAAAGAATAGTTAGGTTAGGTTTAGTTTTTTAGGAAAATATATGGGGCGAGTTATGAAGGCAAAAGAAATAGAGGACGTCCGCGAAAGACCTATCACGTATTAGAGGATGGCCCTGTTAAAAGCCTCAACAACCGTAGAACATATATGAGAAGATGTATGAATATAGCGGAAGCAAAAGTGGTGTGTCAAGATAGAAGAATATGGCATTCTTTCCTCTCTGCCTGAAATGGCGTGATGGTTAGTAGTAGTAGTTATTAATTTATATGGAATATTAAAAAATCATTTGCTTTAATATAAGTTAAATTAAATAAAATGGTTTCAAATCTGCAAGGTTTTAACTATTTCATTGGACTTGAATCAAAGCCAGGGTTCGAAAAAATCCGATTTTTATATTAAAAATCAAAAAATCAGATGTTTTAATATATATCTGATATATATAAAAAATTGGATATATATCCAAACTCTTTTGCACAAGGCGATTGATACAAATTCGAAATAATTAGAATTTATTTATTTATTTTGTATATGAATTATTATTTATTAAATAAATGAATTGCATACTGAAAAAAGCTTATATATGCAATTATTATACATAAGTTATAAAAGTTGCTCTTTGTGTTTGTTCCTTTGTGTGAAATAAAAAACGGATTATATTAAACAAATTAAAATATTATTTCGTATTCGATCAGAATTTAATCTACAAGATTTAAAAAAAAGTATCTTTAGTAGACAATTACCTTAAAATTTAAGTCCTTAACTTTTAATAGTCAGTCTGTTTAAGAGATCACATGAAGATTCCTCGGGAAAACCAATGAATGTGAAGAAATTTTTACTTTAAGAAACAGTTTTTAAGAGTTTCAAAGTTTATATTTCTTTAACTTTATGCTCCTTTTATATAAATATTGAATCAGCTTATTACTTTATAAACACGTTCTTTGATTTTACTTAAAAATATGCAAATTAACAACAACGTTTTTTGGCGTTCGGCGGGCGGACATTTCTGTTTCTTGCGATGGATAAACAGATATAAATTTAACTATTACAGCTGACCACAATGATTTTACCATATAATACTCCAGTATTACATATATGGATTTTACCCAATTATTATTTATTGTATAAAATAACACCCCGAAAAGTCAACAGATGGCAACGCCATCTAGTAACACTGCCCATAACATTCGTTACATTTGTTGTCATTTGACATCACCGACAATATGAGTTAACCAACATGGCTCCCAGCCTTACGATGTTGTATGTACTCTAATTGTACTTATTACTTCCTGTCGTGTTCTCCCCCGGGCTTAAAAGCCTTATTAGCTATATATAAAACGCGGCAATGTTTGTCGACAAAACGAACATCCTATTTTTTTCTTACTTGTGTATTTCGGACACAAGTTTTGAATGGCAAAAAACAAAAAACATGTTTACTCATGTTTTAGTCATTAAATAAGAAACAATGAAACAACATCGCCTAAATTAAGCCTCTCCCGAACCTATTTTTACGTTTCGTAAAAATAGCGAAACAATGAGCTGAATAAACACGAAGTTGGCTAGGACAAACAAAAGAATATTTTTTTGGGGTAAAAACTTGTTCTCCTGTTCGATTGTAATACAACGTTATATTTGTCACAAAGTTACGAAAAATAACAATAGACAAACGTAACTTCTAGTTACCCACGTGATTTTTTATTACTAATTAAGAGAATTCATAATTTCCCGCTTATGTATTTTTATTTTTTATTAATTTAATCCTATAGATATAATATTCGTTTGGAGTTATTAATGTATAATGTCTGTTTCGCTAAAATAAATTGAGGGTGTATATTATCGAATCAGCAAAAAAATAATTTTCTAATCTATTCTGCATTGTCGAAAAGAAAAAAAAGAAGAGGAAGACATCGTATCTCATGGCTGCTCGTAATTTGACTAAGTTGTTTCATGCGACGGTGAATAGAATCATGATTGGCAATATGATCGCCGATCTCCGATAAGAGATGGCACTACAAATACAAAAAAAATAGTGTATTTTCCGACACCGGGTCGCACGGTTGCTTTTAGCATTAAAACACCAGGCGGCGAATGAGCAGGGGCGATACAGCAGCGTTTGCTAAACGGTAAACGTAAGGTAAAAATTCTGGGTAAACAGCAGGACTGCTCCCGATTATATTAATATACTTCTCTCCCGGTACCTACATATATTGAACTATAGAGACTATAATGCATAAATACTACTTCTACATATAGAAATATTAAATTAAGGTGACTTGGACGTCTTGCGAACTCGAGAACGAATACGAACTAAAACTGTATGAATTTATTGAATAGCAAGTACAGAAGAGGGACAATATTGGAGAAAGATATATAATAGATGTCTCATTATATTTTTTATGGGAAAGTAGGTACGGAAGTCTTTGAGTGTTTATGGGGCTTACGATCTATCGTACAGCTGTAATCACTTTACACAATCTAACGTTCACTATTTTCACCCATGATAGAATCTATCAAATTTTTGGAAGTTATATATTTTTAAGTTTTTACAACCCGTTTCAAATGTATGTTGTAAGTATCCGTAGCGCGACCGGCATCCAAAGCTTTTTCATTCCCGTTAATTAATCACAGATGTCACTAATGAGATATTTATTTTTGTTGGAAGTTTTTAAAGCAATATCCCATACCTACTATGAGACATCTATAATATATCTTGATTAATGATGTACCTGGGACAAAATCTAGTACCGTGTCCTGAAAAATTTGGACAAACTCAAAATATGTTGAATACAAGAGTACCTTGTCGACTCTCCTATGATAAGGGGTTGAAAATGATGATGATGATGTATCAATTAATTAATTATTTAATGGTTTGGAAGGTGCTGGGATACAGGCACCTGCCTAGTCCATCAAAAATGTTTAGTAAATTGGTAAAAAAAATTTTGATTGTTGTTATTGAATGAAAATTGATAAAATTTTAATCGTTATTTTTTTTTTAATTTTGTGTGTTCAGAAAACATCGTTCGTCTGTTCACGTAAATGAAACACATTCTTTTGGATGAAAATGTAATTTCATTTCCGTCTGCCTGTTCTGTACATGCTATTTGATAGGTTTTAACGCTCGCAAAAACTTCCGACAAGCGGTGGTGAGAATTTCGCAAAAGTAAAGAAATTAAAAAATAATCTAAATGCCTTTTTCGTGGAGAAATTACAATTCGTAAAGAGTAATATATCAAAGAGATAAAAATTAATGTTTCTTCATTTGAAGTGGAAAAAATGCATAGAAATAGCAATTTTAAACTGAAAGACGAAGGAGGATGCGGAAAAGTAAGATCCGGAATGCTCCATTTTATGTCCATTATACACAACTTTATTCTTCCAAAAAACACTTGATAAGATTCCACAAGTTTGACGCGGAAATTCCAAAGTTTGTAAGGAAGTGTAGAAAAAGCTTTGATTACGCGTCGCGTGGACGACAAAGCAGAAATACATATACAGGGCACAGTTCATTCTTGGAATAAATTCTTGCCACAGAAAACTAAAAAAAATGTACTACAGTGGAAATATTAACGTGAAATCGTATTACGTAATCGTAAACACATATTTCATTAATTAATTCATTAATTTTAAATATGACCCAAGGCTTTTTTTTTATCTATTTTGGTATTCTGTTTCCACCTATACCAATATATACAGTATCTTTATTTAAATGAATGGAAAATATAAACTCTGTTGTCTCAAGATGTAGGTATATTATGCAGGGTTATTTAGAAATCGCAGGAGTAAATTCCTGCTTTAATTAAGAGTTGAAAATGTTTAAGCAACTATGACCTAATATCAATAGTTATGTAGATATGCGACATTTAAGTTTGCATTTTTTTCAATATTTCTGGCTTAATTTTTTGTAAAAGGTTGGACTATGATTACAGTAACTTATATCGAATACGAAATATTCTTTACCTTTAGTATAAGTCAAATAAAATAATAAAAACCTTCCAATTGGAATTTCTGCAGAGTTTTTTTATCATTTTATTTAACTTGTATTGAAACGAATGCAAACTTTAATATTGCATAACTTCTTAACTATTAATATTAGGTCATGGCTATTTAAACATTTTTTATTCATAATCAGGGCAGGAACATAGTCCTGCGAAGTTATTAAGGTTGTCCAGATTTCCCTGCGTACTCGTAATATAGGTATGTCTTAACGAAACGAAGCTATTTTTTACATGGCAAAGTGGGTATGGAAGTCTTTTTGGGTGTTCACAGAGCTTATGTCCTATCGTACAGCTGGCTTAAGTGATCACTTTACACAATGTAACTTTCACCAATTCAACCCATGATAGATAGATAAAAAATTTGGATGTTGTATATATCTTAACATTGCACATCTTGTTCCATATGTGAGTCGTATTTTTATTACCGCACTCTGTGGTTTGCAAATTTGTCACTCCTATCAACTAGTCCAGATGTCGCCATTGGTATGAGGTATCTATATTTTTTTGATTTGGAGGTTTTTAAAGCAATATCCTTTTATATGTAAGTATATAACATTCTTCCGAATTATTATTATTATTACACTAGAGTACGCATGAACATATTTTCATTTTAAGCTCATTTCTCAGTTAGTTAGTTAGCAAATTTTAGCAGTTTTTATATTTTCACAATATTTTGAGTACGGTAGTTCACAAGCTTATTCCCTAAGAGAAATAATATATGTATGTCGTGATTATTGCTATCGGGGTAAAATCTAGTATTTTGTTATTAGATAATTAAATAAACTCAAAATATTCTGTCAATATGTCTATTTGAGTTCAACCAATGATGATGAAAGATATGATCCTTTCGAAACAAGACTGGTATAGTTTATAGTATAGTATAATTAAACTAGTATTAGAGACAATAAAGTTAAAATGAAATAGAGATAACAATGTATGTTTTCCATTTACTTTAATGGATATGAATTATGGATAATCTCTCAGTATAAACGCCAAATCAATCAATAAGTATCATTATTTTCTAGATACAAATAAAATGTAGGCGTCAAAACTAATCATCCTTTATATTTTTTGAACCTCCTATAATTTTGTTAAGGTAGAATTAATATGTTTTTTATTTTTATGCTCCACATGTAAAGGTATTAAACCGAATTTGTTTTTGAAGGTAAACTAATCCCTGAAAGAACTGAAACCATCCACACAAATTGACGTCAACCGCGAAATACGCCTAGAAAGACAAAATGAAAAGATCAGTCATTTTGTAAAAAAATAACTTTGAAAAGCAAATTCTATTTGAATGAAATGTTTTAGAAAGGCAATGAAAGTAAAGGAGTTCCATTCTGTTTGGCTGAAATGAGGATTTAAATGTAATGGAGCTCAGAGTAATATAATCCGCAAGGGACCTCGGGTGGGCGCTAGTAAAAGGGTCGAAGCCCCCGGCGTCGGCTAAAATGATACAAATTTGGAGGAAAGATCATAATATTTCAATCCAAAATTACGCGGAATCCTTCTGGTAGATTTAAAAGGCAATTAAGACGCCATCATAAAAATATGGCGACTTTGCCGCTAGGAGCGGGCGAAAAAAGAAAAAGCGCCAACCGAAAGATGATGTAAATGGATTAGAAATGGGCCGATCCTCGGTTAAAGGAGCTCACCTAAATTTATTATTTTTGATTAAGAATCGTCCTCCGGGCGGATCCTTGTAATTAGAAAATACGCGCGTCATTAAAAATAAGTTAATGTTTTAATGGAATATTAATGATCGTTTTCCGCAATTTTCCGCATTCTTTCTTTTTGAACGAAACATTGATTACGTATTTTTTTAAGGACGCAAGATTTTGTCACGAGATGATAGAATCAGAAGAATTACGCACTATAGAAATCTCATGAACGGTCCGCGCAAGTCTAGAATCGACCGAGTTATTTTCGTAATCGCTGGATGTATGGAGAGATTGCTGGAAATATGGAGAAATTACTCTAATGTGTGGAACGTTCTCGAGGCATCGAGGAATCAACATGTTTTGTATAAAAGACGGGAATTTTGACGTTTCAACGATCCATAATGAAACCTGTAGTGGCTAGCAGTGTGGCCAGCGTATATGTCAAGAAAGTACCTACTTACCCGCAAGCGAGAAGTTTTCTAATGCGAACCTGATCGACTTGAGCATCTTCCATCAGTATATGAGAGACAAATTATTCGGGAGTGACAATTAGTGCGAATTACGAAATTTAGTGTGAATTTAAGAACAGTGCTCAGAATTAATACGTGTCTAGTGGCTGACAAAGGCTTTCCAGCCATATGTTTCAGCTGTTACAACTGAGTAGGTAACATCAATAGTGGGCTATAATTCATAAATAATTCAGATTTCACATAAACGAGGGATAGGTTTTGGTACATTTTTCAAAATATGGAGATTTAATTTAAATTTAGCTGTCGTAGCTGTATCGTAGCTGAAGAAAATAGAAAATTAAAAAATGATTTTGTAACACAGCCCACAACAAACATTCAATTAAATTTATTTTGATAGTATTTATGAATATTTTAAAGCCAGGATAGAAGAACTTAATTAAGTAATGAACAAAAATATAAAAAATGCATTTTCATATTTTCCTCGTGAAATACATGTAAACTAAACCGATTTTCTGACATCTTTGCCCACTTATAGTGTTTGAATATCGCACATACCTGGCCGGAAAAAAATCTCAAAATGATTGTATTAGACTAAGTAAACATTATGTTGAATGATGTCCGGTGATATAATTGCAAAAACATGAAAATAAATATAAATTTGTATTTTTTCAGCCAACTAACTACGTTGACCTGAATGTATTCGAAAAACAAAAATAAATTTACTGACCGGATATTAAATTATTGTACAATGGGCCCGTTCCGGTTCAATTCACCGAGAGGGATGATTCGGCCAAGGCAAGGGCAAGGTCCGGGGCCCGCTTCACAGGGGTCGGCTTTGTGCCGAGCTTTATACGATACACAAAAAGATTGCGAAGAGAAAGATAAAAGGATATGAGAGAATGAACTAGAACTTTTGTGACATTTAGAGATCAAAAGAACAGAAATCAGAAGACGGTAAAATATTATGCAAACAAAGTGGATACGTAGATTATTGTTCTTTAAGAAATATCAATGGTAATTTTTTTAAACATAAAACAATAACAAAATACGATCAGATGATAAAATTGTACATTGCACATTATGCACCTAACCTACTAAAAGTAATAAAAGTAGTGAGACTAGATACTTCCTTCACATTTACAGACAGTTCATTGAAAATTTTGAAACCTTTTTACCTAATACATGTTAATTATTTTGAGTTACTGCCAGTATTTTTTATTTTATTTATGTATTTATAGAGAAGATACATAATGATGTTTTATTATAGAAAATTAAATCTATTTATCATAATTTTCAGTAAAAAATAACACTTTTTCGAATCATCTAAGTATTAACTCAGTGGACCTTAAACTGTTCGTATTTTGGAATGTTTCTTTCTTGAAATTTGTTTCGCGACAACAATATGTTGTACCATTTAACTTCCAAGTATGTATAGTGATGTTGTGCCATGGTGGTTCTAAAAGTTGGTATCTTTATTTGCCTCTTTGTTCTATATCTATTACGTATACAGTCTAAGGGGTGGGATTTGTTTATAAAGTAATCTTTATAGATTTGGATAAGGAGTTACTTTTGTATATTTTTGTGAATGATAGTAGGTACATTAAATTCTTGAAACATATTTACAGTACGATAGTCATAAGGTTTTTTGAGAATCGTAATAATAATTATTTTTTGTATGATTATTATAAAGGCTGGACTTATAAGCCCTACCCACCCAATTCCATACTGTAAGAGGGAGTGCACCAACCATCAATACATCATTTTAATAGTTTGCGAATCTCACCGACTGACTCGTAGGATACCTCAAAATTATATTTCATATTTTTATTCATATGTGATGGAACTAATCTAATACTAATAACTAATAATCTTCAAGTTTGTGTTTACTGGGGTATTATGACGTGTTATTACGACCTTTCGGGCCGACGTTTCGGATCCCATTGCAGGGTCCATCATCAGGGCTGATACGTTGTTGATAATGAGAAGAAGGCGGGCCACCCGATAACCCTGACTTTCTGTTCTGAATCAGACATAGTGTGCCGGGGATGTTGCATGTCAGTCATGGCGGAGGAGCTTCACGGGAATGTATATGATGTGATTTTTTTAATAAAATTATAATTAATAAGTGACTCTCCGTGTAAAAAATCACCCAAATTCTACTTAATTTCAGGCTCTCAGGGTAAGGGAATTGCTTAGTAAATAAAAACTTAAGGTTATACAAATGTTTTAGATTGGTTTATGAGTAAATTGTTAGTAAATAAATGGTTCTATAAACACAATTCAAATAAAAATATATGGAAATATTTTGTTACCTAAATGTAATACTAGTATAGCCCAACATCATTTCACATATGAAGGACTACCTTTTTTTCATGCTTCTCCCAATGAAATAAGGATAGAAAAAATTATAGAAATTTCAAAACTAAATTGAAAAATTTACTACAAAAATCAAACTATTAAAAAAAACTTATCAAAAACAATCATTACAATACCTTCTTAATTTTTATTTTTATAACTTAATCTAATGTTTCTAGATACATTCTATTTATCTTATATTTTATCTATTTTCACTATTCTAATCTAATGCTACTAATGATTACATAAACAATATATATGGCAATGCCACCCACTTTTAAACACGAGAATTAAATTCTCTATTAACGGTAGGTAAGCGTTAATATTCTCATTCTGTTATTTAAATATATGATATGTAATTAACACCGCTGTGTACAATGTAATTAAATAAATTAGCTTTAAAAAGTTAACATTAAATTAAATGAACTAACAAAAAATACACAATTTGAAAACTTTAATAATTTAGTTAATTACTCGTAAAATTAATTTTAAAGAATTAACTGCTAAAGCGATATTTTCGCTAAATTGTAAAATAAATGGGACGAAAAATGAAAAAATATATTTCCAATTAGTTAAGCGATGATCCTAATAGTAATTTAGTTCAATTAGTTGAAATTAATTTACTACAGGAAATATGCTGACGCTCAAAGTGAAAAAAAAAGCTTAATTAGAATTAAAATAATTAGAAGAACATCTTAAAGTGACAAAAGGAAAAGAGACCCATGAAAATGTTCCGGGAAAATATGCTTAATTTTCATCCGAGGCTTCCATAAAAGGCGTTTAATTTTGTAAAGGTTATGCAGAGATGTACATATTTTTCTCTGAAAATTAATATTCCTTGAAGCTTAATTAAAACCAGAAAAAAATATAAAAATTTGTTTTCATATTCATTTACATCTCTGATTACTTTGAAGTAATAGTTTGAATTAAGGTTATAAAATATCTAACTAACATAAATTATACAAGTTTCACAGTTATTACTTATCAGTAATATTAGAATAGTATCGTTCTTTCAGGACAGATTTAATTTTGGAAATAGACAAATAGGAGCTAGGTTAAGAGAAAAGGCAGGTTGATTCTATTTGGTTAATTGTTTTTTAGGCCAAAGTTTTCTGCGTTGTTTTATTTTTTGTAGTATACCGACTAAATGCAAATAACGGTGGTTACGCACGCAATCCAGGATCACTCATCCGCGAACGCCTTATCTCTCTAGAGAATTCAATAACATTCCATCTCATAGTAAAAGACTACGTAGAATCGTCTAGAACGTTCCACAGACTTCTCGATACCTTTAGAATAAGCCTTTCGAGGTAATTGAGCTATAAATTATTCACGTGACGCATGCTAAGGCAATTCAGTTTGTGACAGCAGTGCCACATTCTTAGCGTAAAATAATGTTCGTGATTCATGATATTACAATACGCGATATTAATTAGTAACTAAAAACCACTGTAACTACCAGTGAAACAAGCGCAAGCGAAGGAAAGAATAAACCTGGGCGAGTAGTTTCTACAGCGAACATCGAACGGAATTTACGAGAAATGATCTAAGCAATAGAGACAGCGTTAATAAGTACGATTTAAGGAACAATTAAAAAATAAGTATGTGAAATATTCGGAGACATTTAACGACTATAAAATTAAAAACGGTATTGCAATTTAACTCGTGTCCAGGACTTTCTTTGGAAATAAATTAAACTTAATTTACAGTGTTGACAATGTGATAATTTTTTAATATGATTTCTTTCCATATAAAAATGTGATATAAAATGTAAGAGCAGAATGATTGTGAATTTGGCTCATTATTCCAGAAGATTGCCTTAAGATTTGAAAATAACGAAGGATGTGGACGTGATTTGATTAATTAATTGGAAAAAATCCAAATATATCAGGGTGTCTCGTTCATCAAAACCTTGCAAAATATTTTTTTTAATTTTGTATTTGAGTTTCTTAAGGAAAATGAATTTTTAAAATTCCATATGAATGACTGTAGTGAAAATCTAACGTTTTACAGAAAACAAATCAGAAATTTCAATAAAAAAAATAAAAAATGTAAACTCAGATGTCGTTTGTCTACGAACTGTTGCCATTATACTTAAAATTTAAAGACTTTCTATTCGAAATTGCGTGAAGAAGACTCCTCCGAAGTTTTTGCTGCTGGCTACGAGACACCCAGGTGTGCAGGACAATGAAAGGGGTGGAGTGATCTCAGGTCTTAAGGAAGCTGTCATGATTTTGAGGCAGTAAATAAATCAGCAGATCACGCCGTGTGAGGAACATGCCCGGTGCTTATTTACGAGGGTTTTGTATGAACGTACCTCCTCGTACTCCTGTGTTCCTTGCTCTGTCGAGCAAAACAAAAACCGCCGCACTAAATCAAGACCTTGAAGGGTTAATTTATGATAAACTTGTTTATTTATTCAAATACGACTGTGATCACAAAAGCTGCTTACCAAAGTACGTGGCACTGGAAAAAAATAACGTTTGTGAATTCATATTTCTTTATGCAAAATAAAAATTCCAATTCTATTAGTTTTTCCGGATTGATGTTGAATTATAATGATAGGGATTGCTTTTAAAGACTATAAAAAATAAAGCACTCCAATTTTTTTTACCAACAATTTGTGATGATTTTTTACATTTTTTCTTTTCGCGACCGCCCTTTTTTCTGGCGCTATCAATACTTAATAATTTAGAGCTTTTAAAGACTATAAAAAATAAAGGACTTCAATTTTTTTACCAACGATTTGTGATGATTTTTTACATTTTTTCTTTTGGCGACCGCCCTTTTTTTCTGGCGCTATCAATACTTAATAATAATAATATTGGATTATTTATATAGCAACATTTTTGTGAAAATTTTACCTCAAGGGCGCTATACACACAAAATACACTTACATACTAAAAGCATAGAATAACAAAATGAAAAAGACAAGAGAAAGAACAGCTCAAAACATACAATAGTAAAAGAAAACAAGGAATATTAAAAATGTTCTGGAAAAGATTTTGTAAACAGGTGCGTTTTAAGTCTTTTCTTAAATAAAGTCTCTGAATCCGTGTTCGTTATAAGGGAGGGCAAAGAGTTCCGCGCTTTGGGGTCCGCCATCGCAAATGCCCGTTCGCTGAACCTAGTTTTCTGGAACTGACTTGCCGGTTCCACAACCCTTCCTACCGCTGAAGTAGACGCTGACCTGAGAGTTTGACGCTTTCCATTAATGTTGTCTGGAATACAGAGCTCCAGAAGATACAGAGGCGCCATGTTATGCGTTGCCTTGTACATCAACCAACACAGTTTGAACTCAGGAAAACGAAGCCAGTGCAATTCTCGCAGAAGGGATGTTATGTGCTAGAATTTTGACGTTCCATATATCTTATATATATATACTTGTGCCATATATCCTTCGTGTCATTATTTCATCATTTATTTGCTCAATATACCCATACTGCAAGAGCGACACTTTTTAAAATTTATTCACTATGCTAATACTATATACTTTACCTACTTTTCTATATCGATTTACGTACTTTACTAATTTGTTCATTATTTGCGCAATTTTAAATGGATTTGCCACAAAGACGTTTAAGTGATCTGACTTCCACTGCATTCGGTTGACTTTAAATTTTCTTTCAGCTCCATATATAGTTTCTGGTACCAGAATTACATTGTTTACCGCTAGTACTGCTTCGATTAACAAGTTCTTATAAATTCCGAATGAATTTTTAATCAAAAAAATCAAGCTTATAAAATAAAATGAACAAAAATAATATAAGAGTAAAACAAAAACATAATGTCCTATAGTTAGTGTTCAGTAAGTCATACTAAGACTGTCACGAAAAATACAAAAAAATTACCTTTTTTTTGTAAAAAAAAATAGGAATTTTAATATTTGATTCAGGTATTTTATGACACATACTTATTTTATGTACACTTTACTCTAACTAAATTAAATTTCTTTACATGTAGACACTAAAGGATATTGGGATACCATAATTATAATTACATTAATAAAGTAATTATTTAGATGATTCAAATTATAAAATAATGAAACTGGCCCTGAAACATGTTGATATTTTCAATAAATAATTGGTGAAAACAAAGTATAATATATTTTTATAAATTACATTAAATAACTGATTGCTTTACGTAACTAAAAGCTCATTTGAATGTAGAAAAAATAAGTAATTCAATAATATTTAATATCTCAAACGAAACTTTTTGACTTGGAAGTTCATAAGAATTCACTCCTCAATTGTTCCCAAAGTCCTTTATTAACCGTCTTTATTGATTTGAGTTGCGAAAACATTAAATATATTCCGACAGCGTAACTTAGAAGCAGGAGTCGCTCAGGCATGAGTAAGGCGTCGTACCTAAGAACTTAACTTGACGGGGTTGTCATCAAATATTCACAAACAAAAGTAAAACGAAAAACTCCATTAAGGAGGTATGTAAATACAACTTACAGAATGTTGAAAAAGATTCTCTTTAAAACTAAAAATTGCCGTGTTTTGAAGAATAACAAAATGAATGAATAATATAAAAAAGATATGAAGAATTGACTCTAATTACTTTATACTCGTATAGGTGCACCCAGTCAACGTTTAGAATAAATCGAATTACATTTGGGGTTAAAAAAAAAATGCAACCATTGAGGGATACAAATTAATAATGTACTGAATTCCAGATTTTATAGGAATCATAGCCTATAAATTCACAGGAAACATGATTTTGGATACACACATAAAATCTAGAATTGAGTACATTTTAAATGAGTCATCCCGTTAGAGTGGTCCCGTTAGAAACCTCAACAACCGGCGAGCTTGCATGCGAAGATGTATGAATGTGGATGAGGCGAGAGTTGTATGTCAGGACAGAAGAGTGTGGCGCTCTATCCTCTCTGCCTATCCCCACGGGGAAACGGCGTGATGGTAAGTTAGTTAGTTAAATGAGTAATCTTCGGTGACTGCATTAAAAATACTTTTTTTTGGATATTATTTATTACCTTTGCTTTTATGTCCTCCAATTAATTAAAATAATAAACAAATGTTATATAAACTACATCGATTAATTTGACATCAAATGATTTCGATAATACTGTATCATCAGGATGGATACTTACTGGTTTATAAAATAAAATTTGACCGCAATCTGGGAGAAGATAATGAAAAGTGAAATATATAAAAGTGAATAATAACGGCTTATTCGTTATATTTAAATGATTATTAATTAAATTATATTCCATTAAGTATAAAGAGTTTGGTCATTAAAAAATCTAATGTGCGGAGTTTATTGATTACATATAAAAATTCCAGCCCATTTTAATTATCGAAAGCATGGCCGGTCTCTATAAGCTGATTAACAAATTCAGAAAATTGTTATTGCTGATGCGTCTAAAATATTCTCTTCTAATGTTGAAACTCTATATTATCTTATCAATATAAAATACGAAACAGCCTGCATGTAAGTTTATGTACGCCAAAATGGTTGAATCAGAATCCTGAGTCTTTAAAGTTCATTAAAAATTTACGTAAGTTATTATGCATAGTGTGGGTCTCATATAATTTGATATTTTTTTATCCGAAAGCTTGTATAGGTAATAGGTACATGTAATATTCTACGCAATTGTTCATTGTTAGTAACTTTTGAAGAGCGATATAAATATTAATCGAGACTTATGATTCTGTGTTTATCTATCTCTCGTATGTTTTCCTCTTGGATTTCACAGAAGAATTATTATAAACGACAAAAATAATCCAAGCACAAATGAACATGAAAAATATATTTTTGAATAAGTTCTGACATTTCCACGGTAGATGTTATTTTCTTGATAATAATAAAGAAAAGTAAGAAATTAAAACTTTTTGAATAAACTTTTGGGAGAAGTAAATATTGTTTTCTTAAATTAAAGCGAAAAATTACGAGGAAGAAAATTTATTTTATGATAAACAAACGAAAAATACTTTAATATGGTAAGAGAAGCATGAATAAATCTAACTTACTTAATAAAGCGAAATTCCTTGGCTATCTTGTTTTGCGATAATTGTCGAATTTTAATTATATGAATGAAAAAAAATTTCTGCATTTATAAAATAAATTGTATTACTTTACTAAGTTAATGGAAAAAGATTGCTTCAATGCGACCTCTTTGTTTTACCTTTATTTAAAGTCTCGGTATTAAATCAAGAAGCCAGGTGGTCGTATCGTATTTAAATTAATACATAGTTCATAGAAAAGCAAATCGGCCCTTGGCGTCGCACAGAAGAACATGAATAAAGAAAGCTGAGAAAATTCTTTAAAAAATTTGACGGTTTTATTATTAGCTCATAAATTACGAAAAAAAGGTGTGGGACGAGCAACGAGCTTTGATGGGTGGGAGAAGTTACGTGAAGATGAACTTCTCCATACGGGTGTCGATGGAAAAGTTTTTAGCGAAAAATCTAAAACCATTTGTAGATCTGCAAAAAACTTAGAATACAGTTATAAGAGGAAGGTTATGGAAGGTGCTCTCTGGTTATCGGTAAACTTATAAACGGAATTACGTACTTATACAATGGAAGTACTGCTTGTGTAAGAATCAATTAATCATTTACAACACGGATTGATATTACAAAAAGTGTCATATATACGCATGCGTGGTTACATGGCTGTTTAACATGTACTAAGATGTGTATGTTCTATTGGTGTGCATGGTGTATATGCTGTTTTACTGATTATATGTAGAAAATGCAGTATTAATGGAAAATATCGAACGAGGCTTACAGAGTCTAGTAAGTAAAGTGAATGATGTATGCAAGGAAAGTGACCTTATTATGAATGTTAACAAGTTGTGGTATTTGAAAAGAAAGAAGCAAGTGTGAAATACTGAAATATGAAATAATGGGTAATGAATGTTTGCAACAGGAAGATGTATTTGGGAAGCACATTTGGTAGAGTAATAGAAGGCTGCGAAAGATATCAATGACGGGTGCCTGTAGAAATCAGGGGAACGGAGCTTTGAATGCAATAATTTATAATAGGAACATGTCGACCGAGGCAAAAAAAGCGACACACGATATTTTGCTACCAACACTGGTGTATGAAATGAAGCTCAGAGTAGAAGAGATAAATTAAGGAAAATTAAGTACATACATTGTAATAAAATCCTTGCGTTTAAACTGTAAATACAGTTTTGCAAGATGTAAAAATAAAATGGCAACAAACAAAATAATAAAAAAAAGAACGTAAATAAATAGAATGAAGTGGAAATGCGATCACTTAGGCATATGTGAGACAAATCCATTCACAATACAGTGAAGAATGAAAGAATCAAAAAAGAATATATGATGCAAGCGTTGACGGGTCAGAAAGAGAGCGGCTGCGGAATATATGCGGAATAGAGGTAAATTAGGGAATCTGAATTCTTCGTGAATTCCTGGAACTATAAGATATTATAAATAAAAAATAAATGAACAGATTAAAATAACCAGCAAATTCTTAGTAAGGTACAATTTTGAAGACTCGACGGAAGAATCTACACCACCGTGCGCTACACTGGCGCGCTCTTGGTACTGCCGAGACGCGGCGCCTTATCATTATATCCGACGCCTGAAGCACAGTGAGCACACAGCAGGGCAAATATAAGGGTACACTTTGCAAACTCCGACCATTTAGAAGCAATTTAAAAAAGTATATGTATTTTACGGAAAGACGGGATAGAACATGAAATTAATATTGTTACTATTTTCAAGAAAAAATGTAATATTTATAACCCGTTCTAGTAAGACTAAGGAATACGAACACGAATTGTAAAATAAATAAGAAAACTGCATGGTAGCAACACTTATGAGTTGATTACAGTCAAGGATTGACGTATAAGTAAATTTTGAGAGGATGTGGGTTGATGATCAACATGCGCAACAAAGTGGTCAATTATGGAATACCCGCGATGTGACGGCACACTTATATCACTCTAAAAACTTTCATGGGTACAAAAAATAAGTCATATGTGTTAGAAAACTTAAAAATTAATATTTATTTATTGATTGAAGTGCTACAGTGCTGGTGTGCCAGGACAGAAGAGTACAGCGCTATATTCTCTCTCCCCCTTCGTGTGGAAAACGGTACTATGGTTAGTTAGTTAATACAAATAAAAGTAAAGTAAAAAGAAAGAAACATTTGTTTACTGAATATCCAAAAAAAGATATTGTATAAAAGCATAAGTAAATAGAAAATTAGAATAAGTACATAAAAGCGCCTTTGAAGCGTCTTTCATGCAAAAACGTCGCTATATAAATCATCACATACAAAAACATATTTTTTTTTATAAAAATTATGTTTACAGTACAAACAAAATTAATAGTGATTCCTAATAATCAATTAACTGTTGACCATTGAGAAACTAAAATAAAGAAAAAGACAAATCGAAGAACAAAAGTCCTTTGAGTTATTATAAATTATGTTCGGAATTAAAATAATTATTGACTTTGAAATAAAGTTCAAAGTATGCACCGTTCCATCAATCATGGTAAAAAAACTCATATTTCTAACATCGTTATTAGAACACAAGACACAAAGAAAGCCATATTAAATTGCTGGAAGAAAATTTCAATTCAAAGATATTTGAATGAACATCTGAAAGTATATCTGACAGCTAAGCACATTCATTACCAAGCTTATCAACAAATTAAATATATTATTAGTTTTTTACATTCCGGAAGGTTTATAAAGGTAGATGAGTATGGGAAAAACGAAACCTGAGATGGTCCGAACACTTAAGAGGGAAACTACCAGACCATACGGTAAAGCGAGCAATTTCTATGAAGCTTCATTGATAGTCATCCAGAGGAAGACCAAAGAACTCCTGAATGACTCAATACTTCCTATAGAGAAACGGCCTGGATGAAAACAACACTCCGAAATGAAGAAAATAAAGCCTGAGAACGAAAACAGCCGACCCCAACAGCCTACCCAAGCAGTGAGTTGGGACAGTGCCAGGAAGAAGAGGTAGATAAAGGGCTTATTAGTGAATTTAGCAATAACAAGGTACCCACTAAGAAATCTTAAATAACTAACTAACCAACCACCACGCTGTTTCTCCGCAGAGGTAGGCAGATGATAGAACGGAATATTTTTCTATCATGGCGCACCACTTTTGCTTCGGCTGCACTCGTACATTTTCTCGTGCATGCTCTACGGTTTTTGGTATTATTAAAAAAAACATCCACTAATGATAATACTTAGCAAGTTTTAACACGCTAACTAATGAAATTGTATCGTGTATAATAATAAATGTAATGTAATAAAAATATCATTCACTACATCCTTAACAATAGGTTTTAATTTTATTCAATCATTATTAATTTCATGTCGATGGTCGGTGGTAAGTCCGCGAATACAAAAATATATAAAAATAAAAAAAGTTAACATTAAACATCTGTGTGTTGAGACATTAAAATTTCTGCAAAAATTATGTTGAGATTTATCTTTGTGAACACAAATATTTAACCCAAAAAAAAGCTTTTGATGTAAGAAAAAGGCTTTTTAACCTTTTCCCTACTCAACCCGCATACGTACGTTGTTTGACGGTTTTTCATAAAAAAAATATATTTAGCTTAAGAAAATTATATATCTCTGACATTTTTGAAATGTAAGAAATGTTTGACATTTTAGAAAATATTACTGAAGGTAAGGCTGTCTCAAAAAACACTTTTAAGAAGGTCAACAATAAAAATTCCTTGCTTGGATTTATGATACCTTAGTACTTCGCCAGCGATATTTCCGGCACATTTATAGCATTAGCTTACATTATCACATACCACAAAAAATAAATAAATCTTTAACTAAACGAAATAATTAAGTACTGCAATTAACGTCATAAAACAACAAAAGAAACATGATAAACGATGTATAAAAAAATATTTTATATTTGCGCGTTTTATTGAGCTGAACATATTTTAAAAGTGATTTAATTTATTTGCACTGGTATGTACTCAGAGTGCTACTCTAGTGCCTCCGAGCGGCGTCGGCGTCTATCAGACGGGAATAAAAGGAATAAAATACCGTGGGATTGATATCGAGAGTAACTAAACTCAGAAAGCAGTGCTTTTGAGTTGGCGCAGGACTCTGTGAAGGCAGCTCAGTTTTAAATTAAATAGATATGTTGCACGTGTATATCGAGAATACAAAATTACACTGAATACTTATGTCTTTGTAGATAATTTTAGAGTTAGTTTTGGAAATTTCAATCAAAAAATGGATTTGATTGTTTCAAAAAATCAATTTAATTTTATTTTTTATTTTATAGTATTAAATATTTTTTATTAAGTGTTAAGAAAATTTTCTCAAAGTTTCAAGTCAATCGGAGTAAAACCCTAGGAGAGAGAGCCTTTGGAAATTCCTCTCATTAGACTCGGCAGGGCAGAGCGTCTCAGGTATATCGGGGCAGCCGCTTAGCTATTGTTTGTCTGTCTTCTCGAAAGGCAAAAATTCTTCTCAGGCAAGAGCAAAAGCAGCTGCGGCAGGATCTGGATCTGGAGGCGACGATCCTATATAAGTTTTAAAAAAATGATTTTTTAGTGATAAAATCGAAGTTTTTTTTCTTATTTGATAAAAACTTACTTTTAAAGGAAATATGTGGTGTAGCTATATTTTAGAAAAAATTAGAGATGGCTTGCTTTGCATATATGTGGATTAATTTAATTTAATGGTACAAAAGTACTATTTACTTACATGTATAAAACTTAATTTTTTACAAAAGACACAATTTTTCATAATATTTGAATAAGTATTTTTTATAATTTTTTAATTAAGAACATAACCATGTTCCAATCACAATGTACATATTGAATATAAATTATAAGAATATGTGTGTAATCGTCCAATTTTGATTTGCTTTTAATGTAATGATCCACACATCGGCGATTTCGGAATACTTATTGACCAAGTTTTGCATTCCGTTTAATGGGGAATCAAAATGAGCTACCATCTCAATATGGTTGCAATAATAAGGTAACACATTTGTTGTATATGTCTATTTTAAGATATATATACTACTTTATATGTGTGCAAAATTTTATGAACATACCTTTAGAAATAAAAGAGTTATTGACTTTTGGTCCGAAATAGATCTCGGTTTTCCATAGTACTATAGAAAATCGAGTTCTGTTTCGGATCAAAAATCAATAACTCTTTTATTTCTCAAAATATATATTAAAAAATTTTGCAAAAATATAATGTGATCTATAAGGCTTCAAATAAAATAATTTTGCATACTACATTTATATTTTGAAATAATAATGTATTTAAAATAATTATGAAAACATAAAAAATGGTCTTTCATCACATTTTTCCCAATAACTTCGGAGTTAGAAAATATTTGCAACTAATTTTTATAAATGTTTCTTATGAATATCTAGGTTATAAAAAAACATTAAATGTAAAGCGTGGGCAGAGTGGGTCTCGATGAACTAAAAAAAAACTTTTTCCTGATTTTACCGTCTAGTCATTTAAACGTAAATTTCAACATAAAATCAAAAACATTTTAGTTGTTCTAAAATTCTTAAAAAATGAACTTTTCAGAAATGTATAATACTTTATATCTTTTCGTACAAAGTTTAACAAAAAATTAACTTTTAAAGTGATATAGTGAACAGACTTGACATGGACATCTAAGTGGATAAGAACTTTACATTTCATGTTTTTCCGTACTTTCTTTATTGATTATTGATTTATTAGGCACACAATATAATATAATAATTAATTTTGGAACACGATGTAGGTAAAATTGTCATTTTTATAAATAAAAATGAAAGCAATTTTTAATTTTGTCATGATTATTTTTAATATATTAATAATTAATTAATAAAAAAATATTTTGAATAAAATGATATACATTTTAAGCTTTATAGACTACTTTATCTGTGTGCAAAATGTTATGGATATACGTCAAGAAATAAAAGAGTTATTGACTTTTGGACCGAAACAGGCCTCGATTTTCTATAGTACGGCACAGGCTGACCACCAATGCCATCTAGCGTCGGATTTCACACCAAAAAAGCAGCGTCATTGTTGACATATGGAAAAATCAAATGTAGTTATTATATTTTTAATAGTTATTTATCATTTTGAGAGGTATATACATGTAACTATTATGTTACCTTACCTTACCACGTATCTTATTTTTATGTACGCAGTACCTTAAGTATAATAACAATAATAAAAACAACACATCTAATTATAGTCACCTATGAAGGACATATCTAAGCATATTCATTAACGAAGGGCGTGATTATGGAAGTGGATCTGAGCCCACACCATGGAGATACTTGAAATATACATTATATAGAGGAAATAAAAGTAATCAGTAAAGGGTTAATCCATTAAAAAGGGTTGGCAATCACTAGAGAGGAGATGTGTGCTTACACTGGTAATGGTTTTAAACTAACGTACGAAACAGACTTCTGTTCTGTACAGAGAATGTGTTAAAGCGATAATGGAAAGAAAAGTGGAGAGCTACCTTAAATGTTTTAATGAATTATGAATTTTATGAATGAATTAATTAAATTATGTTTTAAAAAAATTAACATCATTCATTATTACAATACGAGTACAAATTATGCGAATATTCTCAATGCATATAATTTTTCACTGATACCAGGACAAACAACCGACGAGCATGCATGTGACGATGTGGATTTAGCGAGAGTTGTATGCTAGACAGAAGACGGTGGCGCTCCATCCTCCTTGTCTAGCTTCGCAGGGACTGTGCGTGATCGTAAGTATCACTTCTTCTTCTTCATGCGCCCTGTCGGGTCCCCCCGACGTCGGCGATCATCTGGGAGAAAGTTTCCCTGTCCAAAGCAGTGCGGAACAGCTCTTCCACGCTTCTTATCCCGGTCCACTCTCGGATGTTTCCAAGCCAGGAATACCGCCTCCTTCCGACCCCTCTACGACCCTCAATCTTCCCCTTCATGACCAGCTGAAGGATGGCGTACTTTTCGCCTCTCATTATATGACCAAAGTATGAGATTTTTCGGAGCTTTACTATGTTGAGTATCTGTCTGTTTGTACTTGATCTACGTAAAACTTCAATATTACAAGTCATGTCAGTCCAAGGTATCCTTAACATTTTACGATGTATCACTAGTACGCTAAAAACTAAACCTCCAAATTTCAATCACTCGTTAAGTAATCATCTTTATATGTATATCTCTCAACATCAAAGATATCTCTACCTGAGAGAGAACGGCCATATTCCTTGGTTTTGCCTAACCGAGTTTCTCCAGGGTATACTTGGCTACAATAGTTTTGAGACTAGAAGGAATGTGTATTTGATTATGTATTTTTATCGATTGTTGCGCGGTATAATCGATAATCCTAAACTTATATTGGTTTGTATGTTCCTGATAATTACTTTAGACAGCGTCAGCATACATTTTTTCATATTCTAATGTACAGGATCAACCTGCCAATGAACTAACTAACTAACTTACCATCAAGCCGTTTCCCCGTGGAGATAGGCAGAGAGGATAGAGCGCCATACTCTTCTGTCCTGACATACAACTCTCGCTTCATCCACATTCATACATCTTTGCATGCAAGCTCGACGGTTGATGGGCTTCTAACGGGACCATCTTCCAATACCTGGTTAATCTGGTCATGCCACGACTTCCGCGGTCGCCTTTTCTTTCTGGCGCCGTCAAAACTTGCATTATATATCTTTCTTACCATTCATTCGCTCAAAATGCCCAAACCACCTGAGCGACCCTGTTTTAACTCTATGAATTATGCTACGATCAGCTTTACATTCATTCTTAATATCTTCATTCGTTACTCAATCATACGTGGGTTTTATATGTTTGATATGTAAATGTTATATTTAAAATTAAATTGAATTGAACTGAATCGTTACTATTGAAAACTAATAACGCAATCACAGTTACAGTAACGGTTTAGTTTATCACTAGCAATTTGTTCTACCGCACCAATTTTGGTTTATTGCTCAGTAATTGATACAATTCTGCCCCAGATTAATAAAATAGTTAATTGACATTTTGAGGGTAACAATATATATGAATTGGTACATACTCAGTGTATACAGATATAATAGTAACCCTCCAATATAAAAGCCCGTATTCAATTAAGAGGAGAATCCTTGTGAAGCTGAAGTTTAAGGAAAACGTATACATTTCACCCACATTGTAAAATGATACAATTAATCTCGGCTCAGTTAAGAGATGGGCATAAAGGTACACATTACTAAGTGATTTTTGTAACAAGTGCTGTGTGGATTGGGCCTAATGAACATACCGATTTTTATTTAATTTTTGGCAAATTGGTCAAATGTATGAAGGCCTTCGTGTATTTTAATTAATTTTCCGCGACGAAAAAAGTGGGCGTTAATATTGTAGAGATTATTCATGATGATCATTAAATCCTCTACAAGAGTTTAGTAATATTTTTATATTTTAACTACGTTTCGAAAGTAACAGAATCTCTCATCGGGGTGAAGTATTAATCTGACTACTTTCTAATAAAGAATTTTATAATTTATAGAATTAAACTTTGTTTACACCACTTTTTTTATTATTGAAAATATTCAACATGTTTCAAAGCCAATGGCTTCTTCGTCAAGATATTATAGAACATGTTGAATTTTTCAATAATAAAAAAAGTGGTGTAAACAAAGTTTAATTCTATAAATTATAATTGTAATGTCACCACAAAACAAAACACAATTTTGCTGTGTTTGAAGAAGAAAGAATTTTTTCATTGATTAGGTCGAAATTCAATTATAAATTAGCTATGTTAATGGTGTAAGGGTGGTTGCAAGGGAAGAGGAGAAGTGTTAATGAAAGTGATATTGTCAAGCAAATTAATACACTCGTATAAAATAATTGATAAATTTGCTTTCATAAATATTACTTTCATGAACTCTTCTCATCTTGTCAGTAATTAATTATTTGTATTTCCACCCAATCAGTGTAAAAATTCTATATTCGAAAGTAGTCAGTTTACTTCTATTTCTATATGTCTATATTTCTTTACATACAATATGCGCTTACCAAACACACTACGCGGCTGATCGGTCTATCAATTTGCTTTGTCGATTTGAAGTTCCGCGCAGTGTGGCGCCGGCTTAATACTGTCGATGAGATGTTACTCCCGAAAGTTAAGTGGTAAAATATAAAAATACTATTAAATTCACGTAGAGGTAACAAAGTTGATGTTTTTTATCCAATTTAATGATATTTATAGTCGAATTTAAAAAAAATTCATCTGAATACGCGTAACAAATTGATAGGTACACTTTCTTCAAACAACACTGTAGTCCTCTTATTTATCACAACAATTCGGTAGCGATTTATAAATGAAAACATACCCGAGGCTATTATAAATGTGACATGTTAAGCGGTTTAGGTATGAATAAGGAATTAATCAAGTACGTACACATGATTTATTCGCCAGACATCAAATTTTACAGCAAAGCTTTAATAAATATTGAAAAAGTAGGAATGAGAATTGGCATGTTTTTAAACATATTTTAGTGTACTGTTTTATTCTAATTTTAATATCATTCCTTTTTACTTTTCCTAACAAGTTAATCAAAAAAAAATGAACATCTTTTTAAAGAGTTAAGGTTGTTATAACGGTCGTTAGACATATTTAACTGTATTTCGGATATTTTTTACGCACCGTATGTATTACCGAGAAGCGAATCTCGACGATTCGTTGGATACTTATCCAACGTCATCAGGAGGACGACCTATACCCGCGGAGCAGCATTACACGTGCTTTATCTAACGACACTGATTCAACCCTTGAGAGAAGTCGCAGTAAAATCCGCCGACGTACCTAGTACATATTGCACACTGGCGACCTCTATTGTAGAAGAAGAGAACACTCTACAACAAAGTGCATACAATTTACGCCCTAGAAAGCAGCACCTATAATCAGTCCGACCTCCACCTCCGCGGGTAAAGGTCGTCCTTCTGATGACGTTGGATAAGTTATCCAACGAAACGTTTCCGAGATTCGCTTCTCGGTAATTCATACGGTGCGTATAAAATATCCGAAATTACAGTTAAATATGAACATCTTTAATTTTTATACCGAGAATACAAGTAATTTACGTACACTCAAACATATTTTTAATAAAAATGTTTTTTTCTCGGTGAAACAACTTTATAATATAGTTAGTGTACGGAATAGAATAAATAGCAAAGAGAAAACGACTTAAAAAATAAAAATTACAAACAAGAAATAATTATTTATGTCTATGTATGGAACTCTTTAAATGGTGGCCCAGGGCTTACGATCTGTAAAAACTTCTATCCACGTTTCCGATATAGGTATATACTTTCTTCTCTGTGTGACTTCTATTTTTTATCTTAGTTAAGAAATATTTTATTATTCCAAATAATATTGTGAAAATAGTATAATTATGGATATCACTGTCTGCAAAAATAGTCGCTTAATAAACATAAGAGAGTGATGTTATTTTATTGTGGAAATTTCTCGTGATGTAGCACCACGCCTTAAATAGGCTCTATTTCTGTAACTGGGTCACTGCGAAACGTTTCAGGGGTTGTGAATCATGATAAATATTTCATCCCAATTTCGTTGCTTTATAACATTACTCTGTACGCATGGCGGAATCATCCCTGCCGGGTATCAAGCCTGCTCCCAGTTATTATTATTATTTATTTATTCCGCGTATGTATATATATCAGGGAATATTATATACGTGTGATAGAGAAAACGTATGAGGTGTATGGGGTTAAGGTAAACGTAGAAAGAAAAAAAATGATTTACCATTTTAAATTGTCATAAAAGCATTAAAAAAATAAAAGAGACATCTTATGTGAGTAGTTTTCTGCTTTATTCTCATCACCGCTAGCATTAGGGCTGGTGGACCATACGATGGGATCCGAAACGTAGGCGATTGGTCAGGTATGCACGGCAGAATATCCCAAAATACTACACAGAGAAGATTCTGAACGGCCGTGAGAACCTGAGAATATTTTTAAAAAATACATTGTTTTCAGTATATAGAATATATTTTCTGGTTTGAAAAAACATGAAAGTAAATTCAGTTGAAAAAAAAGACAGTCAAAAAAATATGTGAAAATAAAAAAAAATCTCCGACAGAGACACGAACCCTGGTGTCTCGTGTGACAGGCGGAAATTGTGACCACTAGCTGCCAAGAACTAAGTACGTGAACAAAGCAATTTATGAATATTTAAAACGTTTTATTAATACTAGATCGTTACAAATTTCGCTTGAAATATCAATTATTATTTTATTTATTTAGAAGAATTAGAAATTCTTTACAAAAAAAATATCCCAATACGTGGTGTAGATTTTACCGAAAATTTTACTTTTTTGCATATAACTATACCAAACATTCATATTTGGTTCTAAGATTTCAGATAAAATTATCATGATTATCCTGACCACCGCGATGATCTTTTTTTCTAAGAGGTCTCCGAAAACCAGGTCCCAACGGCTGAATTTTTAAATATATTAAATAAAAAATATATAAAAATATTGTTTAAATGTTACTCTTTTATATGCGTAAAAGTTTAAATAAAATAATTATTTAATTGTATTGAATATTTGTGCTTCTTCTAGCCTTCGAAACCCATATATCCTCTTAAGATTCTACAACGCCATGTTTATATTAATTCTTAAAAAGAGTTTAATGATTCAGGTACAATATTTAGTAAATTTATATTTTCAATTGAAGACTTGGATTAAATCTTTATTTTGAGTAGTATAAAAATAAAATGTAAGGATAAAATTATAATATTTTGGTTCAACAAATAAACGCCCTTCAACATAGGGAATTTTAGGTCCCTCGCGGCACAAGTTATCAACGCGTGATTTCGTATCACGTGCGAGGAGTTAAAGCACTTGGACCCTTCTACGAAATGTGCGAGCTAGATTACAGCCCTTTCAGTGGGACCTAATGTCCTAGGGCGGGTGCCGACATGACAGTCAACTAACTACCCGATGAACGCCCGATGAAGTATTAAAGCTGAATCCTCACGTAGTAAAAAAAAAAAGTATTTTAAAAACGTTTTCTTTATTTCATTTTAAAGATTTTTTTCAGCCTGAAAACATACGTTCGCCGGTACTTTCTGAACCTAATGCATCCCAGGTATTTCATTGTATTATTTATTATAATTTTACTACCTACTTATGAATAAATGTAATTTATTATTAAAAACTAAATAAAAATAAAATGCAATATAATATGATAATCAATTAAAGCATAAAAAATGGGTGCATGTACTTGTTATTTACGCGCGTTAGAAGTTATACTTCTCTGACATACATAAAACAGCGCATGATTCATCACTGCAAAAACCGCCACGTGTAATGAAATGCAGAATTATTTGAGCGTGAGGAAGCGCGAAACGAACCAGCAGGAAGAACTGATAACTAAAGAGCAATTAAATATCATTGAAAAGTAAAATATGTTTTTACCAAAATTTGGAAGTTTACTAAACGTAAATGCTATATAATAATTAAAAGAAGGTATATAATAATATATAAAATAAATAAACTGATTTTATCAAAATTACTTCACTCGGAATTTTAATACGGCATAAACCTTTCTACCAGCTATTTTAATGATCAGATTTTAAAAATCTAACTCTATGCGACTGTGATAATTTTTTTGGTGACATTTCATCATGATCGTAGAACAATGACGGATTTGCAAAAAATTCCATATTGATTTTTTTTGGATCGTTAAAAAGTGAAAAAAGAAGCTATCTAATGGTATTTAAAAAGTGTATTTTTTCTCATTAATTTGACCGTCGTTGTACGAAGTCGGTATAACGACGGTTCTGATTTACAATCGTAGAACAATGCAGCGTATGTAAAAACGTCGTTGTACTGACTATATTGGAGGTTCGAAAGGTATCAACTTTAAATAACCAACCCAAGTTTCAAAGGAAAATCTTTTGTAGTTATCGAGCTACGACATAAAATGTCTTTATGTAAATAAAACTTCAAACTGCTCTCCTGCAAACTTGAGTAAATCATATGCGCCGTTATTCTTCGATTATGACGATTTGTGAAAATGCGTTATAGCGATACTAATTAAGTACATGTGATGTTATTGGGCATATCCTGATATGCTTACATATCCATAAGAAAAATAAATTCCTCCCAAAGCGCCGAAGTATTTTTGAGAGGTAATATATAATGCCTGTAAATCGGTTATAATGGCGTTCAAATATGGAAAAGGGCCAGATAATATCCTCTTGTGTGGGTGAATGGAACAAGATTGAGTGTTCAAGAAAAAGGAAAATATCTTGGCCATATATTCAATGTAACTGAAGAGGACGAAAGGAGGTAGCTAAGCGTTCGTGCAACATGCTTTAACCCATGCAGCAGAGAGGTGAAGAGCATCCTCTTTAAAGCATTCTTCACCAGCATGTTTGCGAGCTTTGGTTAAATTACAAGCGAGTAACGTACGACCGTCTTCGTATTCAACATAATAATTCATGTTTTAAAAAAATAAAGGAAAGACTTGAAGAGCATAAAAGAGCCGTAAAAAACTTTAGTTTAAATTCAGAAATGGCAAAGCATGCCAGAATGGAGGGACGTAAGTTTGATTCAAAATTATTATATGGGTGCAATAAAGGAAGAAAGATGGACATCTTAGAGATTTTAGAAATAAATAATAATAAAATAAATAATAAAAATATAATTAACATCCAGATACCGCCCATAACCTCCCCACTCCTATCCATTCTAACCCCGCCCCCGACCCCCACCACCATTACACCCACCCAATCCCTATAAATTCTGTCTCGAATCATTTTTAATTTAGTTGTAAACGTGTTGTTATTGACAATGGGAGAAATCCCGAAAACGTTCTAACAATTCAAAATAAATATAGTGGAATAAAACAGTGTTGTTTACCTTCATTTTTTTAAATGTTAAAAATGAATTTCCACAATGTTACAAACAAAAAACTTGAACATTTATAATAATTCATATAGAATATTGTTCCGGCTGGCACGTTACTGCAGCGCTTCCACAATGTTTGCCGAAAGCCATGTTCAAGGATTCGTCCCGCTCCAGAGACTTCGTAATGCTGGCCTTAAGCTGAGGCTGCAGCACAGCATCAACTGTATCTATAGTGTAAGCGGTGCTGTCATGTAGGTCTGGATCTCTAATTAAAGAATGGCATCGGTTGCAGAATAGCTGCAGATATTTGTTCCCATAGCTGTAACGAGCTGTATTATAACAAGACTTGAAGCATTTGCTAAATGCATAAATTATTTAATAATATTTCTTTTTAGATATACTTATTATTTTAGAATTTTATTGCTATTACGACTTTAGAACTTAAAATTGCTTCTACAAGCGTATGTGTATTCATTGTCGTATTTTATACTGCTAAAATAATAATGAAAAATAAAATAAATTTGTAATTATTAATTTTCATTAATTGGACAACTTTGCATTTACCACTTAACTAGTAACTCTACGTCTACCGGTTTCGGTACCACTGTATTTTCATCAGGACAAACAGAAACTAACCATCCATTACTGATTCTAGCAAACAAATCAGCTTGTAATTGGCTTAATAAAATAAAATAAATAAATAAAAAAACATTTTGTCGTTAATAGTTGAACAAACAAAAACGGAATGGCTTGAGAAATATAGCGGGAATAGCACGGAGTCGTGCTGCTCAATTCTGGCCTCTGATTGGTTGGGCGCGCTCACATTGAGTTCAATTTAGACCATAAAGAATTTGAAATGCGTAAAATCTGGATTGTAGCTATTATCAAAACAACCGGCTAACATTGCAATATATAAATGTGTTTCCAATATATCTGCTTTTGTTGGTCGCTTCCTTGTTCTTAAACGCCGTCCTAATTATCCTACCTCAGTTTTACTGCACCCTCGCTTCTTATCTTCAACACTTTCCTGGATCCAGTCTATTTCCATCCCGCGCCGCTCGCTGGCATTCGTACAATTAGTATTTGCTGGGATAACGTACATTCGGAAAGGCAGCCGAGGCGGAAAGTCCATTGTCGTTAGCAGAAAATCAATATGAGTATTGTCCAAAGCCCGATCGGAATCATTAGGAGTGAATTGGAGGAATTTTCCACATTCCCCCGAGCTTAATGGTTCGCATTAGGGAACAGAGCAGCGAAGGGAGGCTTACGCTATTTTACTTATATAAAGGAAACCATAATCAGATTACGCGGCCTTACAAAAATCTACAAAGAGAGAATTCAGAGACGGAAATAAAAAAACACAGAAAACTCTTGTCACATTACAATACAAAATATGTTTTAGAAGTAAATCATTTAAGGCGCGTTGAGAGTGAAATTTTAGGACGCAACGAAAGACGCACGCATCGTGCAACGGGAATATATATTTTCACACTATGTCACAAGTCACTAATCAAAAGCTAAGATGGCGGTTTACAAAGTGGCATTTTACTAATGCAATTTTTATAAGTGAAGACATCAAGTCATTTAAAAACAGTGTTAATGGGCTATTAAAGGTTAAGGCTGTTAATGTTGTTTATTATCTATTGGATGATATATTTTTCATAACATAATTGTGAACAAATTCATTGTATGTTATTATAGTGATTGAACACTGTGCTTACTGTTTCATATTCTCTTTTTAAAAGAAGCTTTTTAAAACAGGATTTTTTAAGAACAATGGAAATTCTAGTTTTTGTTAAATACCTTGAGTTGGAATATAGATACAAACCCTGGCCCAATAAGATTATGTGTAGAAAAAGAAGAAGAAGAAGGAATATAGATTGTCTAGATATGTACGAGTAGCTTGTTGGGCTTGTGGTTAGGACTCTTGCCACGTGATCCAAAGCCCGCGGGTTCGAATCTCACTCCAGACCAGCAAGTTAATCCTATTTTCAAAGCACAAACATTTAGCTTATTTTGAACATAGTAAGAATATTGATGTGACACGTATTCCTTATTCGTATCTCTTTTTTAAAAAATTGTGTATAACACAGCAAAGATTTTCCTCCAAAATCTCCTTCGATAAACCGCTTAAAAACTCGAAATATCTCTATTACAACCACTAGCTACTTAGACAGTTGAAATTGTACTTACGGAGTCCGACCTAGTTCTGGGATTTGCAGAGCTCCGCTTATAGAAAATCGAGTGAACGCTGCACTTGCTGTGGTCACCGGCGAACTTCTCTTTTTGACCAATATTTAACACTCACGGCTTCGTCGAATTCGGAAACAGATCGACACGTATATTTCCGAAAGGCTAAAAATTTTGAACCTGGGATATGTCGTATTTTTAAGAACCGCACGAATAACATCAATTCTTCAACAGAGAAAGGACAACGGAACTCCGAGGTTCTAATTGTCAACTGGTTCTGATTTCGTATGTTAAAAATCCTGGCCAATAATTGGAGCAGTATACTTCGAACGCCAATTCCGACCAAACGACACTTCATTATTTCTCGGCGGTCAGCGATCCTGAAGCATATATATATTTATGTTTATTTTTTTGCTAATATCAACAATAAATTTCAAACAAATATTTCTAAAACAAAAGAGGAACCAAAATCAAGCTCTGTTTATCGTGCAAACTGTGTTAGAGTTATATTTTTATTTTTTTTATTTATTTGTTCTTTTTACATAAATTAATATAATTTAACATTTAAAATAAAGAAACAATTTATTCTACTATCTCTGAGAGTCGAAGACTCGTGTATAGAGAAGAATAATAACCAATGTTGAGATTCATTGCGAAGAGATCAGTGCATTTCAAAAAGTACACCTCTACAAAAAAAATTACAGGAGAGCTGATTGATGTTCAGCTTTACAGATAAAATTAGCGTAGGTATATGTCTACTTTTATATCAGTTTTTTTTCTGATAAGAGAAGAAACATTTTTCAGAATTTCTATTGCGGAGAAGGGTATTTTCCTTGCATTGGTATAAAAATGACAAAAAAATTGTAAGATATCCGAGTTAACGTAGAGACCATCAATTTCTATACATTTCAAAGGAAAGTAGGTTTGGAAATGCCGGAGAATTAGTATTGCTTACAAAAAAAATATCTTTCAAATTTTTTACAAGGCTTCAGTAATTTTATTTGACTATATTATCAATGTGAATGTATTTTTAATATTACACGTAAGTTATCGTACAAATCACAGATCACAAAAAGAAAGAAGAAACGAATCACAGAAAATAAGTAAGAAATATTGAAAAAAATGCATACTTCGATGTCACTTTTCTCCGGAATTGTTGACATTTCACCCAAAGTGAAAAGAATAATTTCTTATACTGTTGTATTTTGCTATTATTTATGTGGTTATTCATTATGAATATAATTAAACTAATTAACTTTGTTTATCACCACAAATTATTTTTTTTGGTAAAACCAACCGGTTTCGGAAACAACGTTCCTTCGTCAGGAAATACTATTTGGACACTTAACACTGAAGTATGATTGTTTATAATTTTGTAAAGTTCAATTAGTATTAAGTATACCCTGACGAAGGAATGTTGTTTCCGAAACCGGTTGGTTTACCAAAAAAAAAATTTTAGTGGTGATAAACAAAGTTAATTAGTTTAATTATATTCAGAATAATTTCTATCAAAAATTAAATACAACTAGCTACGAGACTTCCTGCAAGAATATTTTTTTATAATGCAACCCTTCTGCCATTCTGGTTACAAAACTTAAGTTATATTAGAGACACATCGATAGCCAATGCTCGGCATGACCACACTTATTTTATATAATTTAAATAAAGGTCTCCGCGCAGGGCGCTGAGCTGAATTGTCATTGCGAAATTTACAGGAGACTTTGTAAAACCAACACTTTCATTGGGGCGCTTAAAATTCACGAGGATCGTGGTTGGAATAGATGTACTAGCCGTAACACAATTTAAAAAAGGGCACAACAGGAATACTAATAGTTGTTTGGGATGTTAAGATTTATTCAAAACTAACAGAAAGCAATCGTTTGTAGCCGATTGCTGTTGCTAGGCCGTGCGGAAGGCTGTATCGTGGCAACCACTAAATCGTGATCTTATATAATAGGCTATCATGCGACATTTTGTTCAAAATATATACGAATATACATTTTTATAATAAAATGTAACCTATTCAAAACTATTATATTATACAATATTCGTAAAACCTACATCACATTTAGTTACAAACAAATGGAAAATTGCGAATAAATTATGTAAAAAATATATAGACAGCTCGATGTTTCGGTAATGGCACCCCAAGAATTAGTGAAATCTATGAGAAAAAAGACAAGTTATATCAGTCGTTTCACGTTACAAAGAAACACAATAATACACTTGATGTCAGGTATGCATTGTAACAGTTATGTACACCACGCGTGTTAATGTATACCTACACTCTTCTAATTAATGTATACACTATCGAAAGTTAATGAATACTGTATACACTCTTCTAGTCAACGAAATTTACACTTGGTAACATATTCAATAAATGTAAATGTAACACACCGACGATAATTATTATTAAACCATTTTTAATGCAGCAAATTTTTGAGTCAAAATTTTCGAATCTTTTTATGTGCATTTTAAAAGCTAATTTTTGCATGCAGATGGGTATTTTAGATTTGAATGGTCATAATTAATATTAAAATAAAATTGGCTCGGCACACAATAATACTAACCTTTTTAAATATTTAAAAAAAATCAGATTCACTAATAGTTCAAGGAGCTACTTTGCCAAAGTGGGGCGTAATTTTTCAACAGGACCTTAAAAATTCTCATGATATATGTAAAATATTTTTCACAAAAAATATTGTTTGTTAATTGTTTTTTAAACATTAATGATCAATAAATTATTTGCCATTTTTATTGAATGTTAAATATTTAAAATATTTTTCACAAAAAATATTGTTTGTTAATTGTTTTTTAAACATTAATGATCAATAAATTATTTGCCATTTTTATTGAATGTTAAATCTTTAAAAAATGACAATTATTTGCGTGTTCGAGTTTGTTTGAACCCATGAAATACAATATAAAATAAATGGATATTAAAATTCTTGATAAAAAAAAACTAAAGGGAAAACTAAGTGAATTAAAAATAACATTCAATAAAAAATGCCACCTGATTTGAAGATTGGTGGCGATATTACTTAGGCAGACACAAGGAACATTATTTGTGTTGATTTAATAATACCTACAAAAAAATAAATAGAAAATATATTTCTGGCGTCCCAGCAAAACATCAATGTCACCTTTCCGAGGACTTTTGTTGCCCGCGGTAGAATTATAAAAAAAAACTGTTATTTTCGTTAAATAAACAAGTAAAGAAATAATTCCCTAAAAGATCTTTACAGGTTCACTTTGAAAAGAAATGCTCCGTGTCGAAAGTTCTTCAATAATCCGCCATTTTACACCGTCTAACTTTTCATATTCCATAATTTCAGAAGAGTAAAAAAAACATTCATATCTGATATGAAATCAGGTCACCGGTTCTGCTTCAGTCATCTTGCACGACTTCACGAACTAAAGTTCTCAGTTTGTGAATATGGCGCAGGGAAAATCTAAGCCAAATATTATTTGAATATCGCATTATCGTGTTATATCTATAATTTAATCGAAAATAATTAGTAATAAATTTCATCATCCGATATTTACCTCAAAATGAGATATAAAGCTTTAATGTTGAAATATTAAGTTTTCAATATAAATAAGTAGATATAATAAATAAATACCCGAAACTGCAAATTATCCCATCCTATGCTTAGCTTACCTGAAACAAAGAAAATATCTGATTAGAAAAACAATATTATAATTGTAGTTAAAACAATAAATAATTAATTATTTGGTTAGGAAAATTTTGAAATTTCAACATTTATTGAGGCAATATTAAAAGTTAAATACTGTAATTGTGGGATAACACATCATGTGATTGATAATAAAATAATGTAGAAGAATTGATAATAGAAGAATAATAGAAGGAAGTAGGATAACACACCATGTGATTGATAATAGAAGGAAGTAGAACGATTAATAATAGAAGAATATCAGAAGGAAGTAGGATAACACATAATGTAATTGGAATAATAAATAAAATAAACATGAACAAAACAAAGAAAGGATCGCCGAGATGGTTTGGTCATGTGGAAAACATGAACGAAAAGCGGGTGGTAAAGAAGAATTATTTTAAGGATATGAACCTACATCATTTATTATGGGGAAAAAATCGGTTTTCCAAAAAACAACTGTTAAAATAGCCTCCTAGAACTGATTTCGTTTGAAAATAATTTTTTGCCCTTCCAAATCATGTAATAAAATAATACACCTATGATGTTTATTACAATAAATATTATAGTTAGTAAAAGTGTAAAAGCTATAGATCTGACGCACATGTAGAAGTATATTAGAAATCTATACATACGAGTAATAACAATAATACTAATCTATACATAAAGTGATAAAGTTTGGAAGTTGGAGGTAATCTCCGAAACTACTCGTCCGATTTCAAAAATTCTTTCACCAATATTTAGAATGGACCTTCAGAGTGGATATAGGCTATATATTATTCCGTTATCATAAAAAGGCTTTTCGTGGCGACCTTTTTTACAGCAAGTCGACGAAAAAAAGCTCCAGCGATGCATTTTTTACCAACGTTGCCGTAACGGTAAGAGATATTTAAATACTTTCTATAGAGAAGTTGTAGATTTTTTTATAGAAAAAGTCCTCGACGACATACATATATCTACATGTTAAGCTTAATATAAAAATTGATTAAATATTACTTAAAGTGAATAAAAATCTACGCGTGCGAAGCCGCTTGAGTAAGCTAGTTACACAAAATGTTTTTTTTTAATGATCATTTTACACAATGCAACGTTCACGATTCAACCCAAGATATTGTAAAATTTAATATTCTCCGCGGCACCACTCCAGTAAAATTAAATAAATCGCCCCCAGCGGGCGAAACCCAAAAAAAATATATCAGAAATTGATTTCCGCAAACCCGACACGCTTCGCCACTCAGCGAATCTATCACTCCTTGGACGTGAAGGGTTCATGGTTCGAAATTGACTTATTTTGAGTTTCCATTAATTTAACCTGAATTTAAAAAACGTCAATAACACACAACTCCCGGCGGGCGGCGCGGAATGCGGGTCGAGCGTTTTATGAGAGGCGAAAAAGGCGAGTCCTTTGGGGAAATTCGGGCACCGTTATCACATTTTTTCGGGACGAATAATTGTTAAATAATCCTGGAGCGGCGGCTGTCGGCCAGAGCGGTTTCTCGTGTTCGAGCACAGACTCGAAATGAATGATTCATTTCTCTTCCATCTGGAATCTGTGTAGACTAGTTCATAGCCAAATAAAATAAAGCGCAGAGGATTAAAATACACTGCATTGTTTCAGGCATACGCGAGTTATAAGTTACTTTAATGGTTGTTCAACGTTTTGTATAAAATAAATCAAAAATATTGAAAAAAAATGCAAGCTTTGATATTGCATTATCCATAACTGTTGGTCATGGTTGCGTGAACATTTTTGACTCATAATCAAAGCAGGAATCCACCTGTAAAGTATTGTGGACTAGCTCGTTATACCCTGTATAAGAACCCTTATAAATTGTTAGAGTTAAATTGATTTTACCTTCTCAGGATCGTTTGCATGTAGTGAATCGAATTATTTTTGTTGATTTGTTGAAGAGATAAATAAGAAGCATGACTTTTTCTTAAGCATATATTTTGAAAAAAAAAACGAAATAAGAGATATATCTCACAATATTCCTATTACAATAATTATTAAATTCTTCAGATTTAAATATTTCATAATATTCTGCTAAATAAATATTTAATTTCGATTTTTTTTATCTTAATATATGTTTATATTATAGTCATGCTTCTTGTTCTCACTGCGCACCCCTGGTAAGAGGTTATATACTAAAATAACCAACATTTTGCCACTTTATATGGACTGAGAAGTCTTAAAAAATTTTATCGAAACAAAACATAAGTGTCAAAGAAAACTAATTGTATATAAATGTAAAAAGTGTTTTTTTAAAAGTAGTATATTAAAGATGTCATATAAGTATTATACAATTCTTTTATAAACTTTCAGCTTTTTTTCTAAAATGGTATATTATTACCATATTAATTGTCAATCTTGGAAGAAATAATTTTTATATATCATGAAAACTTGACAACTTTCGGTTCGATTATTGTATATTAAACCTGTTGATACTATGATGTAATGGTGATATAGCTATATGGAGAATTATAAACAAAAAACTTGTATCTATATTATCTATATGCATAATTCTTTTTAACAGAATAAGTATGTGTTTGAAAAAATAGTATATATTCTCACATTCATTAAGTATTATGCAATGTATTGAGAAACATTCATCATTTTGAAATTTTATTCTGAAACAGTATATTCGTAAAATCGAGCATCCTCTGGTTGAGGGACATAAGCAATAAATAATATTGAGTTCATCGAAATAGCGAAATGAAATATTGAAAAAAAAAACACATTTTTTTATTGGATTTCAAATGGAATATTTAATGGCTTTCACAATCCGGTGGCTGTGCGGTAGGCATGCGAAAACACATGAAGGGGATGCAAGCATACACTGAAACAACCATCCCCAACTCCAGCCGTGGAGCCTGCAGTGAGAAAGGGAGTGAAAAAATACAACTTTGTACAGAGGCGTACGGCGCCCCGTTCAAAGGAAGAGAATAGTTTGTTATGAGGACTTTCAGTTTTTGTTCAAGTGAGGTTTTTTAATATTCGTTTGAGGGAATTTTGTTTCAAAGAATTTATACTTTTAGTCCATAGGAAATACAAAGATACAAAAATTTCTAGCAAAAAAAAAAGATAAAGATAAAAATATACTTTGAAATTATTCCGATGAGGAAAAGTGAAAACATAATATCATACATATCATTGAACTAATTGTAGAAATTAATTAAAATTCGAAAACAAAAGTACATATTATAGATAAATTTAATTTCAAAAGTTAAGTGGGCTTCTTCAAGTTGAAGATCAATATGATATTTATATTTTTGTACACTGACGCTTTATTATAAAGAACTCCATTTTTAATTTAAGGTTAAAAAATCAACACGATTTTAATAAGTAGTTCAATATTTTACTATCCAATAATAGGACAATCGTTTCGGCATATAATGCCATTCAGATTATGCCAATCAGATGATAAGCATACACGATCATCATTTTTGGATAGTAAAATATTGAACTCTTAAAATGGTGTGTTGATTTTATGAACAATAACTGGATAAAAAAAGAAAATCTATGTAAAAAAATCGAAAGCGATCAATTTCGTTAATAATAAGGAAATAAAAGCAAGAAATTTGTAGGTTTATCTCTATCAAATAAATATGTTTGTCAATTGCTAACTGTGACTGTACCTTGATGCAAAAATCATCACTCCAATATTTTTTAGATTAAGGCGCCATAGTACATGATTCACGTTTTTGCTGTCTGGAGAGTCAATTTAGTGTAAAGTTTTCGAATCTTATTGCCTAAATTGCAGCTAACCATGCATTCAATCAATTTTATTATGAAAGGTCCATTTACTATTAAAGCATTTGTTTAAAAAAAGTTTAAAAAATACTTTGTTATTATCACAAAAAAAATATAATCCCGAAGCCCTATTTAATCTTTCTAGCAATAGAGTTATCTTTGGTACACTTTTTCTCGAAATATTTCCACGTAAAGACCGTATATTTTTTTAATAAATTGAATAAAAGAAGTTCAAACAGAAAGTTTGGGGGAAAATATATAATTATTTTTGGGTAGGTTGTTAAATACAACGTTTACAAAAAGATAAAAATTCACTTTCCGTCTCCTATATTGCAGCATCCAAAAAACCATTAAAACATTGATTATTTTAATTAAATTTTACATGCGTACTAAGAAAATTTCACTGTCATTAATATAAAAATATTCAAAATTTTCTACCTCATACACAGAAATTTGAATTAATTAAATCGTATAGTCTGTTAAAAGATCATTTTTCTTTCAAATCAGTCGTTGGTTGGACACCAACTACGCCAGTCGTCAGGTTACGCTCCCGCTAGTTTATACGAATATATCTTAAAATGCTGCGTAAACTTTGCCTGAGTGTTAATAAAGGGAAGATATCCGTATAATGAATGCATTTTAGAAATCCCATATCGCGGGGACAACGGTAAATGCAGAAAATAACTGTTAAATGTATTAAAAATACTTGTCGCCATTTTTATTTTTTACAACTGTCAAATTTTGTTTGTTTTTGCGGGCTGATTCTGATGTTTTTTTCCATTATTCTTATCTGTTTTCTTGAAACAATATGATATATAGACTTTGTTCTGTATATACACTGAATTTTTGTCCTTTCTTTTACCTGCAAACAATATTTTTAATGAAATAAGATACTCCGTCTATTTCTTTACTCAACGGTAATTGTCATTTTTTCACGAAATAGTGATGTGAAATCTTTTGAACCGGCATTTTTTTGTGTTTTTATTTTAACTGATAAATTTTCAGTAAAACGATATAATATTGTTTTGAGTTTGTTTGTTTTGATGTTTTGTTTGAAAAATTTTCAGTAAAACGATATAATATTGTTTTGAGTTTGTTTGTTTTGTAAAATATTTTCAATTAAGAGGTCCTAGTACACGATTTTCGTATTTGCCGTCGGGCGCAGAGTTGCCAACGTAGGCGATTTTTCGCCATTTAGGCTACTCAGAAAGAGAATCGGCGACGAAAAAATCTAAAAGGCGACTGGTCGCCTACTAGGCTACTTCAGAGACAAGTTATTTAAATCAGCCGAATCGCAAATAATTAAGAAAAAAAATACAATTACCTTTGTGTAATGCTGTCATTGAAAGAATTTTAAGCGTAATGGGGACAATTAAAACAAAATTAAGGAATCGCCTGCAACTACCCATGCTGATCGCTATTCTTAGAATTCGTACCTATATGAATGTAAGAGGTGTGCTGCAACAACTTTCAACCAAGCAATCACATGGTAAGTTTTCACGCTGGTAGCAAAATGTACGTCTCCGGTGTTTTTAAAATGGTACCTATCTACTTACTTTACTTTCTTTTAACGAACATTACGGTTTTTTATATTAGGCTTAGGCCTATTTATCAATACATTATAAATATGTTATAAATAAATTGATAAAAATTACATTTTATTTTATTCATATTGATATTTTGGCGTTTGGGCTACTTTAGGCTACTTTATGTATAGGAAACGGCGATATTAGGCCAAGCGCTGTTGGCAACTCTGGTCGGGCGACTAAATTGAACATATAAACTTATTAAATCATTTTGCAAAACCCGATTATTAATTTATCCTCCGGCTTAATAGCCCGTTCCTTAATAGGAACCGTTTATATGCTCCATTTTTGTCGTCCGTCGTTATATATTTTTATTTATTGTGGTCAATTGTCGATATTTTTTATGAATCGTTTTACCCCAGTTCATATAATCGGATCTTATGAATCCTTCTTTTTTCCTTTTATAACATCTTTATATGTTGTACTATTTAAATACCCTGTTTTAATGAATCATTTTGTTTTCGTTTATATGTTCCGTTAATCGTTTTTTATTATACTTTTTAAATAATCGTGAGCCATGCACTGATTGCGTGTCACACTCTAATTATATAAAGTTGTCATTCCAGCAAGTTACGGATAGACAACCAAATTATTATATTTAGATATTTGAGGTTACATTTCTGTAAGTATGAGTTTTCATTATTTTCACAAAATTCAATACAGTAATAGACAATGATAAGTGTAGATTTATACAACTCAATACTTTGAGCATCATTAATATATAATTTGTCTTTATTTTAGTTTTTAAATATTACTTCTACCGCATACATGCATGAATGTTTTTTATAATCGTTTATTATGGTAAGTTGTTGATCTTTTCAAATAATCGTTTTTCTCCAGTTTTCAAAATCAGATTTTATGATTTATATTTTGATTGTTATTTAAGTAACTTATGTAGAATATTAAAAATAAATTCGCTTCAATACAAGCAAAAAAAAGTTTAATCATTTTGCACTATCACCCTTCAGAAATTTGATAAATATATAATACTTTATAAAGTTAATCTGTGCTATTCTGAAAATATTGGGATGTCAGATCTTTATCCCAATCTTGACAGGTATGTATAACAATATATTGACACTAATTTCGATGTTTTAAGTTTGGCATGTTTGAAATAATTAATGAATCAATCAGAAAGCCCTAAAACGTAAACAAATGTTAATGTATTCACAATTACGAATAATGATCTTTCTAATTGATTGAATTCATTAATTTCAAACCTGTCAAACATAAAACGTCAAAAAAACGGCATCACAATGTAATACAATAACTGTCAAGATACAGAAATAGCAATGTTGCTTAGTTCAGAATACGGATGATTATCATTTTATTTGACTTTTATTATTGCGAATTAATTTTAGATATTCGATATAAGTTACTTTCATGAAAGTCTTACGTTTTGAAAAGATAATTCAGAATATTTTTATTTCTATATTCTCTTTATACTTAACCATATTTTCATGGGTGTACGACTGTATAGTAATTAATAACAACTTTTGCGTGACCGCGCAACATGAGTTGAGCGCTGATTGCTTGTCACATTCTAAATATCTAAAGTCGTCTTTCCATTAAGTAACGGACAGACAACGAAAATATTATTATTATTATTATTTTGTCTTTATTCTACTTTTTAAGTATAACTTCTAACGCACATACATAAGTACACGCATAATTTTTTTAAATGGTTTTTATTTGAATTATTTAAAATTGATATTAGACAAAATGTTATAAAACAATAAAAAATATAGTGAAAATTCACACACGTCATACAATTTTTCAACGCTAAAGAAAAAATAATAACATATAATATAAATAATGTATTACATGTAATGGAGATCTTAAAAAAATGTTTTTCTTAAAAATCAGAAAAATAGCATAAAAAAGCAAATTTTGAGTGAAATTTCAGAAAGAAACAATATCCATTGCATGGTCGGCTTTGTCACATCTCTAATATAAGGATCGAATAATTATTGTACAGAAAAATTTCGCCAAACTTGCAAAACTTACGTTCATGTAGAAAGGGTTACGTATGTAACACTACGCAGTTAAAAGGTCAGGCGTTAAAGTTTGCACATTTCTATTTCGTTTTATAGTATTGTATATTTCTCGCTATCGTTTTTTGTGCTTAAATAATACATGTTTGAGCGAAACTAGCGCCATTTTTAGCGGGAAGTGATTAAACTAATGCCAATATTGAAAGTATAAGAGCCTCTTAAATAAATATATTATAATAAAAAAAATCGGCTTTATGTTCCTCCCATACTAAACGTCAATTTCATATGTAAGGACCTAATACTTTAACGAAAAAATACAAATTTTTTTCATTTGGTGTTTTTTCCAACTTATCGCGACTATAACTTGTTTTGAATAAAATAAATACCTGACTGTTTCATGCGTTCATTCTAGGTGAACCAAATGCCTCGCAAGTGTAATGCCTCACGAAAACCAGGCGCGGTGCCGCGTCACATCAGCTGGGCAGAAGATAGTTTAGCACTTGCGTCCGAAGAACTGGATATATGTCGAATGTGGTTGCATGAAACTTTTACAACATTCAAAAACCATTTCAAGAGACGTGGAAAGATGAAAACCCTGGCTTCTGGTGATACTTAATGCTGGTGCCAAAGTTGATTGACATATTGTTCTATCTTTAAGATAAACAATAATATTTGACTAATAGTATGCCTAACTTAACGTTTGGAGTCTGTTCTGTTGTATTCTTATAGTCTAAAACGTTAAAACTTAATACTTTTTATAATGATTATTAATAATCCTGAAATTATGCAGAGCATTGATTTGTATGTTCCTGATAATTACATTGGAATGGTCAGCATAGATTGTTTCACATTCCAATATACAGGAGCAACCTGCCGATGGTTATGCTTGTTGGAAGAGCCACAGCTATGCTGAACATAATTGCTTTGGGTATTGATATATTCCATGTGTCTGAGGGGGTTTTCCGAAGCGGGATTCTCCTACACCTTTGACCAGATTTTATGTTATTTTTAATTTATTAAATATTTTTATTTTGATATATACTTCCATAATTTTGATTAGTTCTTAATTAAGGAACTCAGTAAATAATGAATACTGAATACTTAAATTGATATAAATTTGTTTCTATCTAAAAAAATCTTAGTGAGGCGTCTATCCCCGTACGAGGCAAGTATCCCCCGAAGCATTTCTAACGTTAAGCTACTATCCGCTACAATAGGCAACTATCCCTCTTTGGAGGTCAAATAAAACAGGAATTACTCAAAACCAATATTAATTATGTTTACAAAAATAGGCTAATATAAAAGATAAAAGACCAACAAAGTACATATTTTTTAATAATAGAGCTTTTTTTAAAAGTGGAGCAACTATCCGGTTTTTACCCTGCAATAAAAACTTCGTTTTTATGGGTTAGTTTTTTTGTCGATTCTATAACTGTTTTTATAAACCGAGTTGATGCAACCGGCCCCTAGCCGTGAAATTGAGAGTTCGCCACTGCTTGAAGTAATATACCAACACCGCGAGCTCGCAAACTGTTTGAATTTCTTCGAAATCTGTGAAGCATGCAACTTTGTAAGGGTGCCCTGGCCCATCCCGCGTCCTCCGGTCGGGTGCAACTTGTTCACCATCCGGATGTACGTCCATACGATGTAGGCACGTCGCGCCTGCATGCTTGTATTCAAGTAGTGTATCCATCGCCAGAGTAGATAAATAATATCCATTATTATGTATCGATGTTCATCTTGTATATTGGATACAGAGCCGGACTAACCAGGTGCAACGGGTACTCGGGCCCAGGGCGATATTCCAATATTCTTGTGTATTATAAAAATAATTTTATTAATGTTTAAAACATTAACTTTGCGGTCAGATATTTTAACAAATGTTATTTATGTTAGTACTTACATATATAACCACTAAACACTTTTTTGTCTACCGGTTTCGAGACGTAACCCGTTTCTTCGTCAGAACAATTATTACACTAGCATGTAAATATTACTACACACCGTGTAGTAGTATGTGTCCTGACGAAGAGAGGGGTTACGTCTCGAAACCGGTAGACTAAAAAGTTTTTTTTTGGTTATGTCCTAACATAAATAACATTTTGATAAAAATAATTATTTTCTTTCATAAGTATTTGATTAATAATGTCACGAGACGTGGCTTTGAGAGGCAAACGAAAACCAATTCATCGCCAAAAATTCACTGGACGAGAGTTAAATTGAAGTACCTACCGATCTTAATTTTACTCCCACTTGATATCTCCAGAATATTTCACTCATTTACTATTGCACTGTTGCTTAATTCACACTAATTAACGCTGTTGCTATTACTTTGATTCCAGTAAACTCCGTTATCACTAACGCTGGTCACACTGCGCTCGTTCTGCTACTAATATCGCGTCAAGAATGAATGATCATACTGGTTTACGCTACGATTCTATCGCTGGGATATCGCACACGTTTTCCTCACGAATGACCGACCCTGCGTTTCATGACGCCGTTGTATTTATAGGTAAATTTCTTCAAGATTTTTCGAGAGACTTTTTCTAGAAGTTCAAAATAGTTTGAGTGCATGCAAAGTGTTATGGAATATTTGAAAAAATTCGGTCATTTTGTTGTCATTATTCGGTAGGTTCACCATCTTGTTCGTGATATTTTCATTAAATTAAAAATTTATTTTTCGACATAAAAAAATCATAATCAAAACAGTAATATATACCACTACTGCCTGAACGGTGGTTTGGACGCGAGGAAGACGCAAAGCCAATTTCGAAAACTGAGAAAAAATAAAGGACGCTCTTAAACAGGACTCCTCGGTGATTTTTGAATAGAAGAAAGTCTGATGAAGCTAGACCAGGAGAACAGGGTGGATGTGGAATAACTTCCCAACTACGCCCTCAATACCCAATTTTTTTTATGATAAAAGTATTAAATATACACTTATGTTATATGTTATACTTAAAATTAAAATAGCGCCTTCTTGGTCTTGCGAATTGCGATCTCAAGGTGAAAAAGGTAACATATATTATTTTTTATGTTCATATTTTTAACTTAATTTTCTCTTTATTTTCTCGATTTTCTTCAGCTACGATTCCAATTTCTTTAGCCAAGAATAAACACAACCTTCTAATGAATTGAAAAACTCAAATTGTCAATAAAACAACAACACTGATTTTACAGATTTCTATTTTTTTTGCTTAAACAAGACAAACAAGCTACTCTTTTTTACTTGTTTTGCAAAAAAGAGTAGCTTCTTGGTCTTGCAGTTAGGACTTTTTCCTTATGATCCAAAAGTCGTGATTCGAACCTCACTCCAGACCAGCAAGTTAGTCCTATTTCCTTAGCACAAACGTTTAGCTTAATTTGAAAATAGTAAGAATATTGATGTGACACGTATTCCGTGCTTGCATCTCTTTTTTAAAAAAATTGAGCAATTTACAACCTTGTGAGGTTACACATTTCCCCTAACACATGCGCGCAGGCATGCACACTAACATACACATATACTAACACATACACACACGCACGCACAACATTTTTTTCTTCAATTAAGAGTGCTTACAGCATATTAATATAAAAAGACGCAATAAAACATAAATAATTTAAAAATATGTATTAAATAAAAAACACTCAAAACAAAAATAAAATAATGTTCAATGATGAAAAAATATATAAGCATAGGTATATTAAAATAATCTTTTATTGAAATTTTTGATAATAAAATTAAAATGGTCCTTTAGCGTGGAGCTCCTCCGCCATGACTGAGATGCAATATTCGCCGATGCACGTTTGTACGGGACAGAAAAGAAGGTCACGTACTTATTAAGAAACTAGCTGTAACCTGTCAAATATGACAGTACTTTTACATGTCGTTTCCTAAGGAATAAGTATTTATTTATCTATACAAAATAGAAAAAAAAGGAAAAAATTTTTTAGAAAAAAAATTGTAAAACAATATTATTAAAAAATTGTATGAAGAAGTTACGGACATTACACGAAGTTACGGGGACAGGCAGGCGGACGGCCGGACGGATAGACAGACAACGAAATTATTATAATTGAAATGAAATATCTACAGTGCAAAAAAGGCCAGAGATCAGATATACACGGTAGAATATTCCAGAAAACTACATCTACAAAACAGTTTGTTCGATATGGAAAAAAAGTTAAGAGCAGTTTGAAACTATTGTTGTTTACAAAGACTTAACGGATTAAAAAATACGTATGCCACACCATAGATGTTTTATTTGCAAATATGTAAGTACGTGCACTGGAGAAAGTTGGGATTCAGTCATGACGGAGGAGCTCCACGGCCATGGACATGGTGCGGCTATTTAGTTTTCTTTTTCAAAAAATTAACAATAAAGTAATTGTTTAAAATTTACCTTAATACATGTCATTAAAATAAAATTAAATAATTAAATTAAATAAAAATTAAATAATTAAATTAAATAAAAATTAAATAATTAACCTCCTTGTAAAAAATCTCACTCTCTCAGTAGGCATGGTGTAACGCCCTTATGTCAGGCTTTCTTATTGACTGCCTAAAAAACATTTACATTCTTCAAACATAATGTCTGTTTGTACGTCTGTCTCTGTTTGTAACCTCGTGTAGCGTCCGTAATTTTGTTCGAATTCACGTCTAAAAAAAGAAATTAAATAACCGGAGATGGGGCTTGAACCCCGGGCCAGCAAACTCAAAGGCGGAAACGATAGCGATGTTGGCACCACCGCATATGCATGACCCATAAAAAATAGAGCACATATTGGACTTAGCAAAGACGCAAACCATTTGTACATTTAAAAAATATTATAGCGCGCACAATATATTTTCTGAAATATTTTTTCTTTAGGTACACTGGCTTTATAAGCATTTTGTTCGATATTAGTGACACCTCCGGTATGGTGTAATGGCTAGGATACCTGGATCTCACACAGGGGCTCGGGTTCGGTTCCCCGTACCGAAATTTTATTTATAATATTAATTATTAAATTATGTTGTCTTTAAGGTGATATTGTCATCAAAGGACAGTATAACGTTTAGTTTTACGCACAATCGCCAGGTCTTAAAATAGTACAATTAACTGCCGGAAGGGGAAACAAAAAAAAAAATGATAAAAGTCGTTATTACTATTGGATGTCGGCCATAAATAAGATAATACTTCTGTTTTAGGAGACGGTGTGCAAAAGTACCGTCATTTTTGTAGGGTTACAGCTAGTATATATACCTGTAAATTTGTATGTATGTCTGTTCTCTATAAAAATCTACACCGGTTGACCGATCTGACCCAAATTTTGCATACTTCTTCTTTAGGACCCGGCGGGTAACATAGGTGACATTTCCCTTCTCGCCATTTATCCCTCCCCCTCCCTCTGATATATTTTAAATGGAAATGTACCGTTCGCCCGCTCTGAACCAAATTTAGAATACCTTTACTTTTTATTTTATTTATTTAGAATACTTTAGGACCCGACGGCTCTCCGTTTACCCCTCCCCAATGATTTATTTTCCATGCAAATCTGTACCGTTCGACCGATCAGACCCAAATCTTGCGTACATATTCCTGAGGATCCGGCGGAAAAAATGGGATACATTTCTCCCCTGGATATCCAATCCAACCCGGCCATGATTAAATGGAAACATTGTTTTTATTAGAGATTTTGCAAAACAATGGAACCTTCGTTACCCCCACAAATTTATTTTCTACTTAATACTTAACCTGTGCAGCGCCGGGTGCGAACAGCTAGTATTAAGTAAGAAAGGCATCTCTATCCGGGAGGCAATGTTTTGGTTGCGAATTTAGTCGAAGATTAATATTGTAAACACGGTCCTTTGTATTCAAAGCGTCATCTCTCGCATTTAGACGCCATCGCACTCACGAGGCCGGGTTTCCGCACACTTCCACCATTAGCCCGCCGCACATCCATCAGTCATCAATAAACATGCGGTGACTCTGCCACCACACCGTGGCTATTGTAAACAAATATTATCCGAACGACTACACGGGTTAAGTTTTAGAAAAAAATGTCGCTAAAATTAATTTCAAAATAAAAAAATGCATTTTTTTCACGTCACTGATATTGAGTGTTTAGAATCACAGGGCCTATTGTATCGGGTTAGTTTAAGATTAGAGCTTGCAAAAAACCGCCCATAAAAACAAACCGGTTTTCGTTTTTTTTTTTCATCAAAAACAGGTTAACCGGTTTTCATCGTACTCGGAAAATTAAGACATTCGTTCCTATATTTAATTTTTTTATTTTATAAAATAATTACGTATTTATTTATTTATAGTATTTTGAGTATTATTTTTCTACTAAATACAGAATTACAATACGAAATATAATAATTTCGTTGTCTATCCGCTTGTCCGTCTGTCTATCTGTCTGTCTGTCTGTCTGTCTATCTGTCTGTCTTCATGTAACGTCCGTTATTTAGTTCGAATTAACGGCTAAAAAAACAAATTCAATGGCTGGAGATGGGGCTTGAAGCCCGGGCCAGCAATCGCGAACCTGCATGTTGCTGGTCAAAATTACAGTACATATAGGAGTAAACAAAGACGCGATCCATTTCATGTTCCGCCCAGCACAATTACCAGGGTTTAAAATAGTACCATTAACTGCCGGCAAAGGAAATATAAAAAGAAATGTTCAAATATTTTGATAAAAGTCGTTATTAGGTACTGTTTCATGGGTTTCGGCTATAAATATTTTTTTTTTTTTTTTTAAAAAATAGAGATGTGAACACGGAATACGTGTCACATCAATATTCTTACTATTTTCAAACTAAGCTAAGCGCTTGTGCTATGAAAATAGGACTAACTTGCTAGTCGGGAGTGAGGTTCGAACCCGCAACCTTTGGATCACGAGGCCAGTGTCCTAACCACAAGACCAACAAGCTACTCATATATGTAAATACTTATTCTTTGGGAACTTGGATGTAAAAGTACCGTCATTTTTGATGGGTTCCAGCAAGAAATTAATATAAATTCAATTCTAATAAGCATCGCATATTTTTTTAGCTTCCTCTTAAAAGTTGATATATTTTCACTATCCCTAATGTTCCCCAGCAGTTTAATATACATTTCATTCCACTGCCCCTTTGATAATTTTATATAAAAATAGCAGTTCATTGAAGAAAATTCTTTATCTGAATGTAAACTTTCTAGCATCACTTTGATTCTAGTGTATTGATTTATTTTTAGTAGGTATTATTCTTAGTGCTGTATTTTGGAATATTGTTTTTTTTTTAACTATTCTTTAGAAGTCAGAAATAGAGTGTATACTGCTGCAGTAGTGATGTGAGAGACTATTATTGCCTAATATATATCTTCGGATTCTTCCCAAAGAGAAATTTACTAATCGATTTTTTGCGTTATAAATATATTTTGTTTAAAAATTAATATTCTATAATTAATTTGCAATTATCGTTAAAAACCGGTAAAACAAATAAAAAAGGCGGTTTCGGATTTATTTAAAAAACCAAAAAACCGGTTAATCGATTTCGGGTTTAACCGGTTTGGAAGCCATAGTTTGAGATGAATGCATAAAAAAGTGTTGATATTGGTCTTTTCATAAACGCTTGCAATTGAGTTAGTGTGGGTACACTGGGTAATTCGCGCATTGTTTCGTTATGTTAAGTTTACGGATACGCCCCTCTCGTATCCATAGACTTAACAAAACGAAACGATGCGCGTAGTATGCACTGTACCCACACTAACTCAATTGCAAGCGTTTATGAAAAGAGCTATACCTCTGAAACTCGAAATACATTTGTATATATGTTCAACCGTATTACCAAAACGGCTGTGCGAGTAGGTATATATGAAATGTAGATTTTTGTCATTACAAATAGGATTAAGTATAGCGAAACACTCATTTTGTATCTAGGCCCTGTGATCCTAAACCTTCGACATTATTAGATTTATTATGCAAGGGCCGGTCCCACTGATTAGATTTTTTAAAACAAGAAGCCCCCAAAACGAAAATATCATACACATATTGTGAACTAGGACATGTTAATAAAATCACATAAATATTTATTATAATTTTTTTCCCAGAAGTTTCAGTCGTTCGAGACAAATGTATGGACAGGTTGATGAGTATACGAATATATGGCTTACCGAAACATGATCCATACATATTAAACAATATTAGTTTCAAATAATCCGAAGAATAGTATTAAATACACATATTAGGTCCTTACATATGAAATTGGCGTTTAGTATGGGAGGAACATAAAGCCGATTTTTTTTTATTATAGTATATTTATTTAATCAAAGTATGTACCATTGCTATCTATGCACTTTTGCCATCTCATAGGTAGTTCATCGATCCCTTTACTAAAAAAACCATTCGGACGGGAATCAATAAAATCTTTGAAGGCGGTTCGGACTGCCCCATCGGAGTTGAATTTTTTCCTTTGCAAGAAGTTATCCAAATTTCGAAAAAAATGGTAATCTGTTGGGGCAAGGTCCGGAGAATACGGTGGATGTCTTAGACATTCCAATTGAAGCTCCTCTAATTTGGTAGCCGTCTGTTGTGCAGTGTGTGGTCTAGCGTTATCATGAAGCGGCAGTGGCCTAGAGCGATTAACCAGCCTCGGTTATTTAGCAGCTAGCTTTTCCATCATGGTTTGCAGTTGCTGACAATAGACATCTGCCGTAATCATCTGGCCAGATTTAAGAAAGCTGTAGTGAACGACACCAGCACTAGTCCACCAAACGCTCACAAGTAACTTTTTTGGAGTCAATTTTCGTTGGGGCATGGTTTGGCTGGTTCGACAGGGTTCAGCCATTGCGATGAGCGCTTCCGATTATCGTACAGGATCCACTTTTCATCACAGGTAATGATTCGATTTAAAATCTCTTCATTATTGTGCCGGTTGAGTAATGCAACGCAGCAGTCAACGCGCGTTTGTTGATTTGCTTCACTCAATTCGTGAGGTACCCACCTTTCAAGCTTTTTCACCTTACCAATTTGCTTCAAGTGGATTAAAACAGTTTTATCACTAACACCGCAGCCTGCAGCTAACTCGGATGTGGTTTGCGATGGATCCCGCTTTCACAATAGCCTTCAATTCTTCATTATCAACTTTGGTCTCCGGCCGTCTACGGGGCTTGTTCTGCAGGTCGAAATTTCCAGAACGAAAAACGTTGGAACCAAAAACGCACTGTGTTTTCTTTTACGGCACCGTCGCCATACACATCATTAATCCTTCGAGCCGTTTCTGCAGCACTGGTGCCACGGTGGAACTCGTACTCGTAAATAACGCGATATTTCAAGTTTTTCATTTTGTAAACTGAGTGACGCAAAGAAAAAAACAATTGAGGAAAAAACAAATGAATTATAATATTCAAAACACAAATACATGAGTAAATAGCTGTATAAATTTGGATTTGGAATTCCTAACCAAAGAGAAGATATTTGAGATCAAATTTGCCAGTACGGCAAAACGCCAATTTCATATGTAAGGACCTAATATAAAAATAAACAGCGAATCTCAACATAAAACTCAACAATAATCATAATGGCAAAAGTGTTAGGGTATATGTACATGCATAAAACTTAACTCTCGAGTCTCGGAGACACGGCAATAAAGTTTGTTAGATTTGTACAAGATACAGGAGACAACGAGCGACAGCTCAACTCTTTAATATTGTTTGTATGATGAGACTGGCCTCTAAAGGCTTCACAAATCACAATGAAGAAGAGAAAACACCGAAGAGACGGACGACGTCTACTAAAGGCAGACATTAATTTTAAAAATATAACTTGATAGCTTCGCGAGATCATCTCAAAAGTGGATCATAAGCGAGGTAATTTATTTTCTTTCAGACTGGCACTCGTCGGCCTGTCCGGGTGACGGGCGGCAGGACGGCAGGACGCGGACCTCCTCCGCATGGACCCCGGACGGGGAGAGCTCTCGCGGGTGGGCAAGGAGTTTCCGGGACCCATGTATTTGCCACTCAAATTTGGACAGTAGTGTAGCGCATCTGGCCTCTCGGAGAGAGTCGCTTCTCAATCTTACATATTCTTAGTCTTGATTTTAGGCATCGAGTATCCTGGAATAACATTGCACCTTCGTCCCTCACCGCGGTTTTTTTTATTGTATATAGGGCAGGCATTGCCGAAAAATCACAAAGATATTATTTTATATTTTGGTAGAAAGAAATAACTTTGTGGTTTGACAAAAAAAAAGTCAGTCAACACTAATAGTGAAATACTTAATAATCAATCATGTTTATCCAACAGTCCTATATCAAATATTTTTCCCATATAAATCCTACTAATTTCTCGTATACCGTTCTCTTTCCTTTTCACTCTCCTGGCGTTAAATCTTTTGTTGTAATTTAGCTCTTTCTAGTCTATATGCTTGTCTGTCTATCTTTTATCGTGTAATTATATATTATGTTCTCTTTCATAAGTGCTGGTATATTGTTGTCTCACTTGTTTGTAATTTGTCTCTTTCTAATCCATATGCTTATCTCTCTATATTTTGTCATTATCGTGTAATTTTATATTGTCTCTCTCATTAAGTATATATAAGTGCACTGCTTTATATTTATTGTTTAGTTATTAAGTTGCCCTGATGAAGCTTAAGTTTAAGCGAAACCGGTTGGCACAATAATAAATCGTGGTTTAATACAAAGAAAAGTGTTTTTATTTATTTTGATGTTATTTTCATTTGAATAATGAGAAGAGCACTCAACTGGAGGCAAATAAAAAAAACTTATTTATTACGTTCTCATATTTGTACATAAAATTCTCAGTAACAGAATGTCAAAATATTTTTTGAAAAAAATTACTGTAAATAGCTTAAATAGTGATGTACATAACTATAATACCAGAAATAGGAATAGAAACAGAAAGAAGAAATAGAAAAATATGTATACACAGAATTGTCTAATGTACCGAGGTGTAAAAATATATGATGAGATGCCAGAAAGCATGAAGAATATAAATAATATGACTGATTTTAAATTTAAATTAAAATAGAATGAATGATTGTAAAAATTGCATAGAATTGTAGAGTATAAGATATATTATAGATTGTACCATAGAATATATTATATTATAGATTAAGATGTATTTTAGTATTATACTATAGGATATGTAAATGTAAAGTGTAAAATATTAGTGAATCTACAGAAGTGTTAACTTACTTAAGAAATAAAAATAATAAAACCGGTTTACCGGGAATTTATCGGTGTTTATAGAGATGATTAAATTGTGATGCTGTTGATATATTTGCCATATGAACATTTTGCATTTCACAATGACACCTATTATTTTCATCCAATTAATTATAATTTCTTCATCCTTGCACCACAGAGACATCAGAGGTTTTGTGTGGTCGCTTCGCCACGTCACTTACACAGCGTCAGCGACGTAACAAGGATGACCGTTTTAGCATTAAAATAATGCCAAACTAGGTGGCGAAAGTGTAGGGTTGATGTGGGAGCTATTTCTCATAAAACGGCCTGGGTATGCGGTTGGTCCCTCTTCGCTACTGTTGATATCTTTCCGGTAAGGATTTAAGGAGGATTACATATATTGGGTATACTCACCATTATAGTAATCCGAATATGCCTATTACTTCTAATTATTGTTCTTATACCTTTATTTTGCAGTACCTACAAGTAATTTTTTAATATCACCTTCGGTAGCCAAAAAAGTGATTTACACGATTCAGTTACTGATTAATCTTCTAATCCTTTCCAAAAGTTTTTTTTTATTAGTTTCAAACATTCACCATCTCTGATTGTAGCTGGTGTGTGTCATCCTTTAATTTACAATGCGCATGTATTTAGTTATTTTAATTTTAATTAATTATTCTTCAGCCATATTGTTATATTATTGTTTATTTTCATTCATTTTTAGCTTATTTATTATTGTTTTAAAAGTATCTCAACGTAGACCTCTTTCCATTAAAGAAATACAATCGAATTAGTGTATGTAAGCCGTGCGTACGAGGCACTTTGTTTCGTTGTGTTGGTGTTTATACCCGTAAACACCAAAACAACGAAACAAAGTGCGTCATACGCACGGCTTACACATACAAATTCGATTGTATTTCTTAATATAAAAAAAAAACCAATAATAAATCTGCTGATAATCTTATATTACATCATTTTAGTACTTTTCTTATATGTTATATGATTGGTTATAAAAAGGATCGGTTCTAGAATTTACCCTTGTGGGACACGAAATAATTTAATAAATTTGTTCCACAAGAGGAATTAAAAAGAGTCCTTACAAAGTACTATGTTTAACGTGTCATTGTTGGATCAAATTTCAATTGCAGATCCTTCCTGTTGGAGAGGAAGCTCTCTCTACACTGCTTGGCTGAAATGTTGGAGGAAAATTTTATGTTAATTGTAAATATTTCTAGTACGATATTATTAATTTACAAAAATACCGGTTATATTGGAATTTAGCCATACTTACCGGTAAACCGGTTTACCAAAAAACGCTAACCCATGCCCTAATTGTATATTACACACATACAAGCAATTATACCCCTGTACATGTCAATGGACGAAACCAGCTTGAATACCTACAAGCTTTATGGTCTCCTTATTTCAACATTTATACTTACAGTATCAATGACTGCATCGTAAATTCCTTCGTTAACTTCAAATAGAAAATATAAGTTTATTATATCTACACTCCTAATGAGATAAAACCCTATACACTATCGGACAGACGGTGTCAAGATGTCATTACTCATGATAAAATTACGCGAAAAAAGTTACGCACGGAATAAACTACTCATACCTACCTGCCTTCGCAATATACTGTACTTTAAATATTTCAGTTTTTTCAATGGTAACTATTTTAATATAATAATAAGTAATTAGTTGAAAAACAATAATGTGAGAAAAATTAAAATTTTTAACTAAATATATGATTTCTACAAATTACCATGGACTATCATAATTATCAAATTAAATTATTCTTTATGTAGCCATGTCCGTCAATAACGCTACCAAGATACTGACTACGTTATGCTAGATGGCGCTATTTTCACAGGCGTAACTCGCGGTCGAGATATATTGGATTCTCTACCTAGAAGTACTCGTATAAATATGAATTTTTTGAGAACACCTGCACATTGACCAAAAATATTATCATTAGAAAATTATTAAAACTAAAAGATTACAACGTATAATGTTAAAATTATATATGAATATGAAAGCTTTGTGTAATCGAATTATGAATTTTGATTTATATAATCGTACTGCTAGGACATAATTACTAATCTAAAGCTGAAATGCAAAGATGTAAAAGTATGTAGTTTTTGACGGTTTATAGCTAGTGTAACAAAATTAACGAAGTAACAGCAAGTGAAATAAAAAAGTAATGGGTGAGGGAAGGAAATATGGGATGGAAATGTAATCAAATATGTGTGTTTATAATTTTAAAAATGATAAAATGTATTGTGGTCTATGTGTTAAAGTTGGATTTTATTTCAGTATTAAATGTTCGTTCCAACCCCGGGAAAAGAGACTGATCAATGTCTACACGACTCTCAAATCTCTTCCCGGATCCTGGGTGGAACCACCGGCAAATTAAAAATAAAAAAACACGACGATTTTAAACTCCACCTTTGCCGATGAATTGAATAGACTGATTCTTTTATCGTTCGAAATAAGGATTAGTAAAACACGAAATGGAATTATATATTGTGATATTAAAAAAATATCCTCCTTGAAATATGTGTTAACGTACAGAGAGGCCTTGTCGAAAAACGAATTAGTTTACATTGTCATGTGTAAGACTATAAGTATAATACGTCGGAGGAATTCAACATTCGGCACTTTGTCAACCCGTGAAACTTTCAATATGCGTCTACAGAGCCACATCTCAAGTGTCGACTGACAAAAATATAACACAGGACCATAGCATTCTAAATTGCAGGCTTGGGTCATGGATAGAAAATAACGATAACGGCTAAATCCAAGATAATGGTCCCATTGCATATACAACGAAAATGAGTATTTCACTATATTATTGAATGTGCTAATAACAAAATAAAAGATAATTTACGTTTAAATAGTAAGTATTAAATAAGATATTTCACTTTAAAGTTCCGAAAAATGCACTGCATATGTTGACATTTTATAGGCAATATATGAGGTTAGGTTAGATTATTAGGTTTGGTTAGGTTAGGTTATTAGGTTTGGTTTGTTTAATTTAGATTACGATTATTTTAGTTAGATTAGATTAACAGGACGTTAAATTGTATAGTGAAATACTTATTTTCATTGTTTGAACAACGGGACCATCATCTTGGATTATTCCACGATAACAATAATACAATAAATATAGCAAAAAAGAACTATACATTGGTATAGTAGATACAAAAATACTTAATATCAAAAAATTGATACAAAGACCATTAGAGCTGGCATATGTTAGCAGTTAGCGAGAAGATAATTAGAATATCTTTCTACTAGCGACTCCCTATCTTAATATTTAACACTATTTCTTTATCTTTCTTAACCTTTCTGATGTCATCCGGTAGGCTGTCAAAATATTTTTTCCATAGATATGTTACGCGAATAAGGTGTTATAATTTTGTGTTAGGGATGTTTTTGTCGTTTGTGATTTTCGGTTATAAAACTAGTTAATGCGACCCATGGCGATCGGGAGTCTGCTGCATGTTTTATATTTTATGGTTGGCTTGCATGTCAAATAATTCAGCGCCTGAAATGAATATGACAAAATGATTCAAGGCCGAGAAGCGGCAGGAGTAAGAGGATCCGACGGGACGCTGTCTATGAATTTTTACTTTTTATTCATCCCAATACCCGCCGGGTGGCCGGCGAACTTGGCCGTCGCCATCTCAAGGATTTATTTGTTAATCGTGACACTTTACTGAACGCACAAGTACGAAGAACGTGATCGCGTACGCGACTAGACGCACCTACCGGGATCCAATAGACGCTCAATGGTAGCGCCGTCTTCGAATACCGCCGACAGCATCACACATCGGGAATTATTCGGAGCAGTAGATAATTATAATTCAGGATCAAGTCTAATAAATTTTGTCCTAGTCTTGTAGCTTTTGAACAGAAAAATAAATTAATTAATAAAATAAATTATGGACACTTACTATTAAGGGGTTACACCATCTTGACATGCTCAATTTTTTTTTACTTTATCTTATACTTTGAAGTTTCAAGAATAAATTTAGTCATCACTCATTTAAAATTTCCAGAAATTGGCTCAGTTATAGCAAATGGAATCAGCATAGTAGGAAAAATTTTAACGAATCACATTATTTTTTAACAATATTTTTATATAAAAGTGTTGGCTAAGAACACAATGACTGGATTTGGTCCCCAGAGGGATGATTAATTAATTAAGGATTATTATTAAAATAAACTCCACTCTGAAAAAAAGAAAAAAAAAAAGGAGGTTTCATTGCCAGTTGGGAAATCTATGTATACTAACCCAGTATAGTAGCCCAGTGCAATATATGAAGTGTTCTTGATTCAAACATATATATATATATATATAACTTTCAAAAATTTGATAATTTTTTTCTTACGATGGAATTGGTGAACGTTGCATCGTGTAGAGTGATCACTTAAGCCAGCTCATACAGGTTGTAAGCCCTGAGCCATCGTATAAGAGATTTTCATCCACCTTTCTCATATATAAATAGCTTCGTCCCTGTGAGACTTCTATAATTTATCCTTAATTAATTACATTATTCTTTTGCGTTTTTCTCGAAACTTTATTTTTCAGAATTTGCAGACGATACCTCAAAAAATTTTATGCCGATTTTCTTCAAATTTGTACACATCTTAATAATACCATTGCCTACGATGTAGGTAAAGTAGGATTTTTTTGATAAAATGAGCCACCTGCTTATTGTGAATTTTTAAATTCATTAAAAATTAAATGAAATTATTTTCAAAAATAAAAAAGAAATCGATGCACTGTACTGCCCCACTAAGCTAAAAGGCAGTATATCCATACTTTTTGAAAAATGTCTTTTTCGTGGTTTTGGATACTTGAAGTCATGTTTTACCTTTCTAATAAGCTTGTTTGCCGTATTTTCATAAAAATATTAAAATATACCTAAGCATTTTAAATTTGCAGTACATCCATCTGGGGTATGTAACATGTAGCTGATTTGCAGTTTTAAGGTTTAAACTATATAAAAATACCTCAAATAATTATAAAATAACCTTTTTTATTATTAATTCAATACCTATTGAGCGAAAAAATAAATGAATATTCATTTAAACGATAGAAATTGCTCCAATCACATTTCCTTGATTTACTCAGTAATTTTTTTGATTGAGTTATTGCTTTAATAGCTACGTAAAAAAAATGCCTCAAGGTGGTGTAATCCCTTAAAATAAATTTGAATAATCAATTAGAAAAATATATAGAAGAACCAACAATGCTTTGTACTGCTCAATAAATATAGTTCGTGAAGAAGACGAAAAATACCGATATCGTCATTTTTGTGACATCAAGGTTCTCTAAAATATTTTGTAGCATTTTTTGAACTTTTGTTTTTGTTTACCTATCCCAATTATAATAACTTAGTTGTGTGTCCGTTTGTCGAAAAAAAATCGAAATTAAATATTTATCTGGCAGAATATTGTGAAACAATAAAATCTGAATAGGTAATATAATATTATTATGTTAATTATTGTGATTGTAATATTACGAGATATATCTTTATTTCGGTTTCTTTTCAAAATATATGCTTAGGAAAAGTAATGCTTCCTGTTCTCACTGCACGCCGCTGCCTGGCTCTCACCCAGAAAGATTGGGTTCGATTTCCGGTACCGGAATATTTTTTTCTCGTTTTATTTTTGATTTTATTTTGATGTCTATTTTATTTACGCGTTAGTTTTACGCACGCACAATCGCGAGGGTTTAAAATAGTACCTACCATTAACTGCCGGCAGGAGAAATATTATATAAAAATAAATGTTCCCTACTATTTCATGGGTGTCGGCTATAAATAAGTAAATACTTATTCTTTAGGAACCGGCATATAAAAGTACCGTCATAGGTTTATAGCTAGTGCTAAAAAAATTATACCCGGCATGGTTTTTTATAAGAAGCCCCAATCTTGGCGTAACACCCTCCCAACAGGGCCGGACTTGGATCTAATCGAGATTCGCGCCTTCGAGGTCAGAGATCTCCTGTAAATTATGAACATATGTACTATAAATTCTTCCATCGGGCCCCGCATTTTCTAATACGAGCACTAAGATACAAAATATACTTAAAATGCGAGTGCCGCGGTACAAAATGCAACATTAAATATAATTTATCACGAAACCATGATCTACGTTCGGCTGACATGTTGTTAAATGTCAATAATAATATGATGAAGTGAGGAAATGTTCTTATAAAATATAATTTTCCAGGAGATCTAAAATTAATGTTATGATGCGAGAGGCTCGCGGGTCCAGCCATTAAATGTTGCAACAGGCTGCTCTTCTAATCCGGTACATTAAGTAGGTACCCAGCTACACGTCTGCACAGACCTTTATTACGCAATCTCATCTGATAATAGCAGAACTTCATTGGTTCCTAAGAACTGTCTTATCGGATAGTAATTATTAAATAGGAACGTAATTATTAATTAAGTGACATGTATTCGTGTGTCGTCATCAGGGCCGCCGTAGGAACATTAAACACTCGCCTAAAATTTAAATAAAAATTATTTTATTCCATAGTACCTAAGTTCTCTTTTAAAGATAATATCCATAAAAGATAAATATAAGAAAATAGCTAATTTTATTTTCATGCAGAATATATTTTTGTAAATAATATATTTATTATTACATTTTTAACAATATTTCACGACTGTTAACTATAATTTGTTGAATTTTTCAGCAAGAAAACTGTTTTGTTCTCGGTAAGCAATAGTCATGGTCAAGGCCGTTATTGCAACCGGTTACACAATACCGTTATTTGTATCTGATTGTATCAGTGATTGGTAATTAATATATCGCGATTCGACTGGTAACTTTTGATACTAGAGAAAAGTTACATCTCAATTACCAATCATCAATACAATCGGATACATGTTTCAAATTACGGTTATTAAGTAACCGATTAAAATCTATCACTAGTAAGCAAACTAAAAAAGTAACAGACTTTGTATTACAGCACCATTTAGTAAATAGAGCTCGAATCATTTATGGAGTTATAGAAAGGCACCATCCACCAATATTCTAGGGCCCTTGGAATATTATTAAGTATTTCAGAACAATAAAGACCTAAGAGGAGACAAATTTATCTTACCTTTTTTTGTAATTCATTTGTAGCAAAGGAAAGTAGCTCTTTCAGATCCGAGCAGGGGATCAACTGTAGATTCATTTTGTGTGAAAGTGTGACAAAGAGAGGTACAAGACTTCTCTTCAGATTCGAGGATCATTATGATTAAGGAGAATTATCTCCTTCATTTGTAGCGACTCAGACCAGACCCGATCAAGCATCAAACACACTAACAAACTAAACAAACAAACACACACTTTGTAAAACATACTTTTATTAATTTAATGTTGACCGGTTTCAATACCACTGTATATTTGGCATCTTCCTACGCTCCTTTTACCACTTATTTTCTCATGAATGATGAGTTGGTTTAGACTATATCTTCCTCCTCTTATAATATGTTTCCTTAATATTAGACCTGCATTTTATATAAATAATAATATATGAAAAATCCTCATAAATTCATAAGGTGTTTGTAAACTGTCGTGTAAAGATTATACAGCGTTTTATATTGGAAAACCGGTCGAAATTTCAATGTAAGAGTTAATGAGCATTTAAGATGTCTGAATAATCATGGTTTTTCTGAATTTTCAAATCATTTATTAGAAAATGATCACGGATTTGATAAAAATTTAAGACTTTCTATTTTACCCATAAACAATTTTAGTCTGAAATTGAATAATTTAGAATCATTAGAAATTAGTAAAGCATGTAATAGTAAACAAAATATTATTAATAATCAATTAAATTTAACTACTAACCCAATTCTACAAAATTTTTCAATAATTGCGAGTAATCAAGAACTAACAAATTTCATTCTGATATTTTGACAGTTATACAACACCCTGACGACGGAAAGGTTTTTCTGAAACATGTTGGTGTAATTAATCAAATAAAAGAAGTACATATATAGAAATAATACAATCAATTTTTTTTCCTATTACCTATAATGTATCCGAGGTACTCAAGCTTTATTATCTTGATGTCTTATTTGGAACACCTACGCGTAAAAAATATTGCGCTACATCTATTGTCTAGTTTGAGGGTATTTATCTGGCTTATAAAATTATCTGTCTCTCTCCCGGGATTCTGCAGCTCAGCTTACAACTGACATACCTACTTGATGCAAGAATGCGGCAGCAAAAAATTGTAATTTTTAATTACGCGTGCTTAGCAATCAACTATCCTTATTTCGAATGTTCGTCTGTCTGTCCGTAACTCGTTGAATTAGGCTGAAATTACAACAACATTTATGATGACTAGCCGCTAATGAGGCCCGGGCGCCCGAGTATTACACGTCAATTAGCGCGCGGCTCAGGTATAACACACAAGGGACGTTATTAATTATTTTTATATTCCGTGATTTTTTACAGGTTTATTACGGCTAGTAGACTTATTTTTTAATAGATTTTTAAAATTGTTAATACAATAAAATCTCGATAAAATTAATTATTTCGACCGGACGGGTGATTGTTAGAGTTGAAACGCATTTATATTGTCACAGGATGGCGGCAATGGTAGACAAACAAAACAATTGAAATAAGTAAGTCGAAATAATAATAAGTAAAAAATAAATAAGTCGAGTAGCTTGTTGGTCCCGTGATCAGGACACTTGCCTGTTGATCCAAAGATTACGGGTTCGAACCTCACTCCAGACTAGCAAGTTAGTCCTATTTTCATAGCACAAGCGTTAAGCTTAGTTTGAAAATAGTAAGAATATTGATGTGACACGTATTCCGTGTTCGCATCTCTATTTAAAAAAAAAAAAAGCTTTTGGTTGTCAGCAAAGTAACTGGATACGAATTTAATTGCAGCACTTTTCTTTGATTGACAATAATTTCGCACTAATCCCTTGTCTGTGGAGCACTTTATACTCGTCTAGGAATATTCGCACGTCTGGGATCGCACTTATTCGGCTTTTTAAGCAATATTGCGATTTCTGTATCTTGACAGTTATGTGTAACACTATAACGCCGCCAATTTGACGTTTTAAGTTTGACAGGTTTGAAATTAATGAATGCAATCTACCAGAAAGCTCTAAAACGTAAACAAACGTTAAGTTATTCACAGTTATGAATTTCTGCTTTCTAATTAATTGAATTTATTAATTTCAAACCTGTCAAACTTAAAACATCAAAATTGGCGGCATTACAATGTTGTATACAATAACTGTCAAGATACAGAAATAACAATATTGCTTAGTTCAGGATACGGCCAACTGACTACTGAACGCTCTGTAGGTACCTACTCACGCAATGTATTTCGCGGGCCACACTGAATCGCCCCTGGCAGCATGTTTTCTGTGGAACAGCCGAACTGTCACAATAAACTGTTGTTCAAATTTCACAAAAAAGATTTCTGCGTTTATAATTATAGATTTGAAATATTATCTTATTTATGTCGACGAAATCACTGCGTTGTTTTTTTTAATATAACCTATTCGCTAGAATATGTTAAAAATAAAAATGAATTAATAACAAAAAAAATATTCGTTAATCTAATTACAAGCAAATCGTATAAAAGTATTTTAAATTTAAAAAGTGTTGATTTTCATATAGGATATACGGATCCAAACTTTTGTTTGTTAAATCGGGGTCCACAAAATCGAGGATATATTGCCTACTCGTATTTTATATCATCAATTTTATAATGTATAAATATGAATAGGTACTAAACATAATAATGATAATGACTGTTTTGAATTCGAATGAAACGTTTGAAAAACTAAAACCGCATTTTTAATCCGGGTCATTTTTTCTCAAAAACGTAATAAAAATTAAAGCCCGTTCGGGTATTAGAATTTTCACATCCCAATTCGAGCGACTGCGCCCCATTTCCTCGATAAAGCGGTGTTGATAAATTGTAGGCGCATAAAAGTAAGCATGCAAATTTATCGATTCCCTTGTTAAAATACCGGTCTCGCTGTTGTTTGGTGACACCTCGTAGAAAGGCTAATGGTCAAATCGATAAGCGGGAAACAATGCAGTAGGTAGGTATCATTTGTGTGCATTCCCGTCCGCCGGGCCAGTAAAGCGAACAGGTGTGGGCGAATATTGAGAACGCAATGGAATCAAGCACGAAACAAAATGCATTCAAGTGGAAATACGCGAGATGCAGATTGCATCTCGCTCAGTTTAGATTATGCAGTCCTAGTTTGAGCTTACATAAAATCGAGTTCGAGTATGTAAATAGATACCTTCACTTTATTGTATTTGCGTACCCGCAAGGTAATTCTTTCTGTGTTTATTTACTACTATTATTATTTTTAACTATTTATAGGAAATACAGTTCCGGCGGTTTTGAGCGTGAAAAGAATGGCTTTTATTAACCTGTATCTATTTTATTTTTATCCTAGCTATATATAACCCGTCAAAAATGATGCATTTTTACCGGTATGTATATATTTCAGATTTACATTAGTTAGTAGCTTTAATATTTTAGCGGTGCACTTAATTCTCTTCTACAAAGATCTATTTTTATATTTATTTTTTTTGAATTAAAGTCAAATTACAAATAAAGTAATAAATTGTTGTTTTTTGTAATTTTTATTATTTATAAATATGTAAGTAAAAAGTAATAAATTGTTGTTTTTTGTAATTTTTATTATTTATAAATATGGTATTTTTGCTAAATATGCGAGATAATAATGTTTTTAGGTTATCACGGCTGTTTAGAATCTTCTGGTTTGTTTTTTCTGGGGTACCTACCTACTATTTATGACTTTTCTTGCCGACGTTTTGGATCCTATTGAATGGTCTATCACCAGGGCTGATGTGATCAACACATCAGTCCTGATGTTTTTATAAGAAAATACTTTACATAAGAATAATCTTGGTTGAATCAAATTATATGATATAAGAAAAAGAGTTGTAATAGATACAAAATAAAAAAATTGTTGCATAATTTATTCGGCCTTCAATCGATTATATATATGTAAATATAAAAAAAAAACTGATACACATGTATACACAAAACATATGGGAAGACAAATTGTAGAGTAAACATACATATTTATATTTTTCCTGCAGTGCCTGCTATGATACCTACGTATTGAGATAAATAAAAAAAGTAACCCATAAAAACCAAGTTTTTTTTATACTCCCTTTTTTCGTAAAATATAACAACAATTAAAGACGAATTAAAACATATAACATAACACTAAACTTACAGTAATTTAATATATTTCTAAAATGTCAGATGTTTTGAGCTTTGATAAGACACTTCATACTTTGAAGATTAAATTCTAAAAACATTTGTCAGTCAATTTAGATTTTCGACATTCGTAGTGAAGTACCTATTATGTATACCGACGGATTAATTCAAATTTAGAAAATACTCCTCTACGTTATCGGGCCGCCGTTAATCTAGTAATGAAACTTGTTTAATGATTCCAATTTGAAAAAAACAATAAAATTTCTAAAAATCCGAAATTATACTATAATTATTAATTGTTTTAACGAAAATTTGATAGATCTTCTTGGTCGTCGCCACGAGTCTACTTGCCAAGTTTCAGCTCGATTGGATCACGGGAAAAGGGTCAAAAATCGATCCAAAGTTTTTGTTGACGGCAAGCCGGCAAGCAAGCAGACGCCACGAGTTAATATAAAGGGAGTAAAAATGCGTCATATGTCGTAGGTACCTACATGTCTCACGTGCATTGTTTTTCTGGTTCGTTAAAAATATTTATATTGCGTGAGGGGATGCCAACCACTGCACTGCTGACGAATACGACTGAACCTTTTTGATTATCTTTAAATAAAACACATGGTAAAGTGATAAATTTTCTCAATCGCTATTTTTAACGCAGTTTTGGTGACAAATTTTACTGTGATACCCATCTGCTGATTATTTACACATAGAATACTTTTTAAATAATATACGGCCTTGATGGGGATTGCGCTTATTATTTTTTGTACGGATGAATTTTTTAAATTAATATTGTCACAGACAGACAAACAGAAAGAAAAAGTGTTGCCATTCGAAAAACAAACTCTAAAGAACACCTGTATGTAAACACTAATGGAATAAAATTATCTTTCCAATAAAGCTACGCTTCCCAAGCTTTGCAATTATATACCTCTATAAAAAAACACCCTATAGGTAGGCATAACATATTGAAAAACGCACGTTGTTTATTCCTTACATTCAAATATTTTAAAAAAAGAACAATACTATTGCAAAGTTGTCGGCAAGCTTTTAATTATTTTATTTCGTTATTATTAGGTAGGTACTCATCAACTATCCTAATTTCGAATGTCTGTCTATCTGTCCGTAACTCGCTAGAATAAGGCTGGAATTACAACAATACTAATGATGGCTAGCCGTTAATGAGGCCCGAACGCCCAAGTGTGACATGTTAATAAGAGCGCGGCTCATATTACACGCAAGGGTTGTTATTAAGTATTATTAATTAATTACCCGTAATTTTTCACCGGTTTACGGCTAGTGAATTTATAAAAAAATTTAAAACATATTACTTCTATCATTTGTTCAACGTTTTGCAGAAGATAAGTGAGAATGGAAGAATATTTAAAACTTTGAAGTCGATTATCTCTGTTAATATTTTTCTCAAATTTTGCTACTTAAATTTGTAAGAAGAAAAGCCCCCTGAAATTTGTACAATTATACTGTATAAAAGCGAAACTTTAACATAATAAATGTTCCGCATGTAAATTAAAAATAAATAAAATCATTTGTACGCCTTATATATTTTTTTAAATTATAAAATAATAAACAATAAGACCATAGGAGCATAACATTATGCGGTACAGATATAAAAATAAAGACTTTTTAATTAGTTACTGCCATCTCTACGCACAATCCATAAACTAAATCAGTATTCTTAATGTCAGGGCATAACAAAATCAGAAGATTTCTACTATTTATATTTTTTAACGAGTCACTGCCATCTCTGCGCACAACACAAAACTAAATCAGTATTGTCAGGCCATATCAAAATCACATACCTGCTAATGTCCAAGAAGAAAATATTAAATTATATTCTCATTTCTATGACATTAAATCATTGTTCAAGTATGGCAATGAGGCGGATTCTGATGTCCAAGCAGTATAATAATTCTCCTGATTTTCCTATACTACCAAAGGTGCACAGATATATTTCTTAATTGTATATTCAAACACAGAAATATTATTTGAACCATTAATATAATAAGCTGTAGATATGTTACAACCGTGAAATCTTGGCAACTCAAAAGTAAGGTAATTGCCTTACTTGCATTCGTTATCGAACGGACCTTCGTTGTGATCAGGCGCGACGCTACGCGGAAAAAGAAACAAAGTATCGTACACTATTGTAAGAAGAGTAGGTTATTTTAGTCACCGTGACTTCAAATTACCTGATTTTTCTGTCTACACGCAGAGCCTTTTGTGAAATAAGTGTGCCGTGATTTGTTTTCTCTTTCAATGCAATATTTGCTACATATGAAAGCCAGCTAGTATGGGAATAACATGTCTATATTATAATATGTCAATGATTTGAACAGTTTTCAATAGGCAAGAGATGCTAAAACCAAAAACTAACAAAATATATACTTACGAACTAATGAAAGTTTCTTGGTACACGGTCTGGTTTTCCTGCTAGTTCCAATTCGTTTGACTTGTTTTATTAAAATACCACAAAATTGTAAATTTTGAAAAAATCATGAAAAGGACAAATTACTCTTAAAAGAGAATCAAAAAAGAAGTCATGAAAAGGACAAATTACTCTTAAAAGAGAATCAAAAAAGAAGTCGTGCTATATTACAAAAAGACGATTTTACTTGAAGAGATTCACTTTGGGATGAAATTTAAAAAACAATGATAATTTTGAAAATTCTGTTTTGTTCACTAGGAGAAATAATTATGCAAGAATGAATAAATTATAAATGTGTCTTAAATATACGTGATGGGGACATACTTCTGCTGTGTCTCAATCCCCTTACATAATGAAATGGTTTAGTTCATCTCTGTACGATTTTATGCTCTGTGCATGAAACTATTATATTTAGTTAAGAAACAATATAGTGATCCTCTTTCAACTCACTCGGCACATAGCCTCTTTGGCTTTGGAATGCATTGTGTGTCACTGCCAAAACAGTACCTCCATCATCATGTAAGTACGTTATATTCCATTTTAATTTATAATACAGTCGAACTCGGTTGTAACGAGCTCGGATGTAAGGAGATCCCGGCTATAATGAGAAAAACTGTGAATTCATTTTGATTTGCGCATATTTCCTACATTCGGTCTCAGCTATAAGGAGCGCGATTCTCGGATATACGGAGCAAATTTTAGAAACCCTGTTAACATATTTGCTTGGGTTACAGAAAAAAAGACAAATACGTACTCATAACAATGAAATTTTTCATTTTGCGGCTCGCACTTAATTAGGGTTCATTTTATGATGTACACAAACCTGTGTCCGAAAATCCCATGTGTGCAGGCGAGCAATAGTTTACTGAATACTGGAATACTGGTCACATAACTCCTATTATTGGGGGTTTCCAAAATGTTTATGGTGGCAGTTTATTTTATGCAGTTTACTGTATTAGTATTTAAAAGCCGAATCAGTTAAACATGAATTGTTATATCGGAAACATGTTCACTAACAAACGAAAATATCTCTAGGTTCGCGAGAAAGTCGAAATTATCAGCGTCAAAAAATCTGTAAAAAGTTTTCACAATCGTCTTCTACAGTTTCATCGCTCTGGAAAGATAAGGATGTTTATTTAGCTGCTCTTGAAAATAACATCACACAATCAAAAAATTTGTGAAAAAAGTGAATCCCGGATATAAGGAGTCCCGGCTATAAGGAGCAAATTTAGTTAGTCCCGTCGCATTCGTTATAACCGAGTTCGACTGTATTACATCCTTTTGGATGTATGTTTACGTTAATTCATGTCCCGAAGTATATCACTATCTTTTTCTTAAAAGTAAAATATGTTTTAAACATTGGAAAATATGGTTTTTATGGAAACACTGGGCCCAGGCGCGAAAAGAACAGTGTTGACTTTGAAGCACCCAGCCTAGCATGTAACTACTATTAATAATTTCTAAAATTATCTATTTCAATACGCACATAATGAATGTGTACCATCAAAAACATAGATGGATTATTTTACATAATCCTTAGAAATAAGTAAAAACTAATTTTTGACATTTATGAGTAGCAGGGTCGGTGGTCATTATAGAGTCAGCAGGGCGAGGCTTGATACCCGGATTGATACGATTGCGCGTTCACATTTCTCCTAACTTTTTCTCGCTAATTTAACCTTTTTAACGATTCTTGCAGGCCGGTTTGAATCCAAAAAACGGAGAAATACTTTTTTTAATGTGAGCGCAAGATCATATCAATTTGGGTGGAAAGGGATAATAAATGTTCATTAAAATTCATTTGTTTAATAATTATTAAATAAATTTACATTATATTGATAGGCACCAATCAACAGAAATGCAGAGTTCATTTTTTTATTATTTATGGTTACTTTTGAATAAATACCATGCAACTTACCTACCATCTTTGACAAATATATTTGATGTTATAAGTTCAACATCAACAACAATCCTCTACTAACTGCATAACACCAACCTAAACAGTCTAACTACATTGGTATCTTCGAAACACTTTTTTTCTGTCTTAACAGCAGGTAACTTGCTATCTAAGGGTTAAGTGAATATTAATCTTAAAAATATGTAACAATTTTTTATTTTATCAAATAAGTTTGAAAATATTCCACAACTTCTAAAGCAATATATTTATAAGTACCTAACTTTGGTAGAATGTCGACATGTAGGAGAAAGGTTGCTAGTTAATGATGGAATGTCCAAAGTCCTTCCAGCAGGACTTTGGTACCTACCAATAGGATATATATTTTCTTTATATATGAGGACTTCCAGCCTAGCGGGCAAGACGCAGTTTTGTTGATTATGTAGTGCTCTATTTCTCTTAGCTTTTTGAATCTTATTTCTGCGACCAGTCTGGCAGACTGTAAATATAAATATAAAATATAAAACTGAAAGTATCTTCCGGAAGGACGTTCCGTTCATTAATGGCGACAACCAAGTGATGAATTATGTGTAAAATAGTATCTTCAGTTTTTAATTATTTTTAATCACTTTGATGTACAAAAGGTTACTCTTTAAGAAGAATAGTAAAGAAGGACAATATTAAACAGATAAGCATTCTTTATTATTTTATAATTACAGAACTTTTGATCAAAATTACATTTAAAAAATAAAGCTTTAAAAGTTTCACAAAGTAGAATCAATAAAAAAATTGTGTTAGAACTATACACAATGAAACCTCTATATCTGTCAATCTCTATATTCGTAATATTCGTCACATTTTGATAACAATTTTTTTCCTTCCTATTCGTTGGTATTTTCCATATTCGTCATCACTACCTCCGCCAGCACTGGCGCTGCAATCGCGATCAACTAAATGTATTAGGTAGCGGTGGTTAATCTGCTTTGTGCAATCATCATGCATGTATTCTCGAATGTGAATTTATTTTCATAAACTAAAGAGACCATAGCTCCCACAAAACGCGTCAAAGAAAAACAGCTAAAAAAGAAAGTGGTAAGAAGCTTCATAATGACCAAGAAACTGAAACAATGTCGGTAAATTTATCTGGAGAGGAGGAGTCAAGTAAAGGATCCGTGCCTAACACTGACAATAATGAAATGCTGTCTAATTGGGCAAAGTGCAGTATATGGTTGAAAAATGGCACCCAAATGTTGCTTCAGTCAACCAAAATATTAAGGCGTTTAATGACAATGTGATTTGACTATTTCAGGAAAGATTAACAGAGCACACAAAAACTGACAACATTGGACAAGTTCCTTGTTAAATCGAGTGCTACTGAATCATCGGCAAAACAGATCCCAAAATCAAAATTGGAATTAATTTCGGCTGTTTTGTTTTAATTAAAAGCATTTCTTCTTCTTAACATTATTAACCTTCTCATTCTTCCACTATGTATATCTATTTAGCAGGGGCGTGCAGTGAGAACAAGAAGCATGCCTTTTATTTAAGCATATATTATGAAATATTAAAATCTGAATATGTTAATTATTGTGAAAGGAATATTACGAGGTATATCTCTTATTTGGGTTTCTTTTCAAAATATAAGTCACGCTTATTATTCTTACTGCATTCCCTCGCTATTTAGTACAATAAAAATAAAGTTTAAAAAATATTTTTATACCATTTATAGGACATGGAAATAGATTAATTAAATTTCAATTATTTCTTATAGGAAAAATTATTTCTATATTCGTCAGATCCCTGGGAACAGAATAATGACAAACACAGAGGTTCCACTGTACATGAACAAATAAAAATCTCACAACATAATGTTATATATTTAGTGGAATCGTCGGCCAGTAGTTTGGTTTGTACAAATCCTTATAACAATCAAAATTTAATTGAACCATAGTTTCAAGTCCGTTTATTACAACAGATGATTTTCCATACAAACGTTCCCTTTCTTCAAATCTCTCAGAATCAACGGGTTTGGATGGTGGGGGCACGTTATTATCACAATCAGGAGATTCTTCTTTAGACTTTTGTCTTTCTAATTTGTGCTGCTCACTTATTTTCAAAAAAGACAAGAATTCTTCACTCATCTCGAATTCAGGGGCTTCTACTTCTTCATCGTCATTAAAAGGATCACTTTCGAAATTGTTATTTTCATTCAAAGGATTTGAACTATGGGGATGATCACTTTGGAGCATACTAGAATTTTCGCAGGGTCTGTTTAAATATATATTGTCAATTACACTATGTAGAATTTTATTTTCATAATTTAAAGCTTCAGCCTTAGATTTCCAATACGCTATTTCATGCTTGTATTGCCACTCCTGCATACTGATACGAGATTGGGCCCAGTAATTCGCCACTCTGTTCACAGTACGCCAATTTATCGTTTGAGGATCCCTTTGTACATAGCCGGTATTAATATTAGCGGCCGGGCGTTCGCTTTCAGATAAATCATTTTTAACATGTTTTTTCTTCTTCCTTAACATACGTTTTCTCCGCTGTTTAAGTTTTTTCTCATGTTTCGATTTCAATAACTTTGTATTCATATTTGTTAAATAAAAAGGGGACTATATAAACGAAGAATCGAAGAAGTTTCTATTATTTACAATTTACAACAATTATGACATGTGACATCTCTCACCATAGAATTCTATAGATCATTTACTAGTGATGGGTCCGCTCTGAACTAAGTACTACAATGAATTACTTATATTGATACTTAATATTGTGCAATGCAATGTGAAATAACCAATAGAAAAATGCGGGGATCAAGATTTAAAGATATAAAGTCTATTATTCAAAATAAATTTCTGGTTACTGTTTAAAGTGACACTTCTGATATACTTCAAAGTACTAAACATGAAATTTACAGCGCGGCTTTTTATACATAAAATCAAAACGTTTTACTATATGTAGTTACTGAGAAGTCCATGCGTTGGGTTGTTTGCGTCGCCTTTTACTTGTTATAATATTAAAATTGTTATAAGCATGTTGCAAGTATTTCAATTTGTAACATGCTTATAACAATTTTACAAATTGTTATCAGTATGATGTAAATAATTATTTGCACACAAGTTATATATAAATATACCAGGAATTGACCATTGGATGCAAACACAGAAATCTTGGAATTGTCAGAATATTATATATTATTCATATCACATTTAAATAATTATCTCCCATGATACAAACATTATGCAACATATTACATTGTATATAAATTGTTGCTCATTCTTTTTTGTATTATATATTAAATTAAAGAGAGAAATCCTTAATAATTTAATCAATAAATATGTTCAGAGGTAAATTCCTTGCGACAGTGTTTGCAACAAAACATAATTGTAATAAAGTACTATAACAAACTCAAAAAATATATTGATGAATAGAACCAGTTATTTGGTTGTCGTGAATCTTTATTTTTTCTAAAATAATGTAAAACCCACAATACCTACTACCTAGTATTCACGCAATTCGTAATTCACTTAGGTAAAAAGGAATACTGTTTAATATTGTTTTTGAAAAAGCTTATGCAAAGATTAATTCAGTCATTAAACAAAGCAAACAAAGAAAGCAAATGTTTGACATTCATATACACTTCATTTAAGTGTTAATAAGTTCATTTTCGCGACTATACGGTTAGATTAAAGTGACAAAATTAATGACTCAATACAATCACATATGTAAAATATGTATTGATTGCTAATTGGAAACAGAATCTTATACAAACACTAAAATACTATGAGATAAAAAATTGAAATTTACAGTTACACGCGCTCAATTATACAAACGGTGCAAAAATAAATACTATTTGTATCTAAAATGATTTTAAAGCACAATATTTATATGAATTAATACATGAATTGAAAAGGAAAAACAAAGAAAATAACAAAATTTATATTAATTTATATGTGTATTGAAAAAAAGTAAAACAAAAAGCGGCTTCAATACAGTAGATTCCTAATTGAAAGGGTGCTATTTGTTCCTGTTATTTATCACAGTCTGCTACTTCATCGTCACTGCGGCAAATATGAATATTTCACTTCCATTTCAGATTAATGTCATAGAAATAATAATAAACATATAGACAACTAGCTGTTCGTACCCGGCGTTGCACGGGTTAAGGATTAAGTAGAAGATAAATTTGTGGGGGAAACAAATATGTCAGGGGGAGGGAAAGGGGTATAAGAATGGGGGGAAAATATCACCTATGTTACTCGCCGAGTCCTAAAGAATAAGTTTCCAAATTTTGAGTCTGATCGGTCAAACGGTACAGATTTGCATCTAAAATATGTCAGGGGGAAGGAAGGGGTATGAGAATAGGGAGGAAATATCATTTATGTTACTCGCTGAGTCCTAAAGCATGAGTATGCAAAATTTGAATCGAATCGGACAAACGGTGTGGATTGGTGTAGAGAACAGACAGACAGACATTGAGTTTTATAGGTATAGATAGAGCTAGCGAATGGAAAACTACATTTCAAAATGAAGACTACAGTACACATACGTTCACCAGTTTGAAGACTACAAAGTGTACACTACATTTGTAGTAAAAACTACAGAAGTAATTGTAGTAGTAATAAAAAAAAAGGTCGCCAACCAGATTTCTTCATTCAATCCCAAAATAATTTTCAAACCATGAGGGGGGAATTGTTTCGGTTTCCAGAGATTTCTTCGATCGCTCCCAAAATTTTTCAAACCATGGAGGGAGGGGTTGTTTTAGTTTCCGGAGATTTCTTCGTTCAGTCCCAAAATTTTTTCAAACCATGGGGGGGTGGGTTGTTTAGGTTTCCAAAAATTTCTTCATTTATCTACATCGACTTCCCAAAAATTTCATATTTTGTATATTTTGATAAATTTGTTTGTACGTCAGTTTACATTTTTTGTTTTTTATCGCGTCGTATACTGCTTAATAACTTGTTTAAGAAAAAACGAATTTGCACAAAATTCCCTACAAATGAGATAATTTTTAGACTATGGGCAGTACCACAACGATTGGGACGCCCTCCTTTATTCTCCAGATAAGTTGGACGGACTATACTGTCGCTTCGTGATGACTTTGGACTAGACTAGTGTAGAATGAGACACAAAACGCAAAATAAATTTTGAAAAACAAGGTCCATGTGCCATTAGAATCTTGTTATAAAATCATATAATGAAGAATTGGTGCAGACGAAACTTTCAACACTTCAAAATGACTATTTTAATAATATCCGTTACCTACATAATGTTGATTTGCACAGAAGAAATTAATAATGCAGTAAGAACCTTGTTCACGCAATGACTTATTAAATTGTTATTCAAGGCCCGGTTGTTTCAATTTGGATAAATAAAAGTTCGTTTAAAAGCATAGATTTTTACGGAAACGGATTTCAGACTTGTCAAATTTAATTTTTGACAGTTCGGAAACCAATAAATTCACTAGTAAGTGCAAGTTAAAATATTGTATTCATTTCTATTGGTGAAAAACTCTTTGAATATGATAAGAATGACCTTGAATATACTTTCTCTAAAATGCCAGTGAATGATGGACTCACTAGAAAATCAGATTCACTGTAACATATATACTTTCAATAACTTTGAAGTGTGTGTAGTTTGTAGTGTGCAGTACACTTCAAAATGTGTGAAGTGTGCACTTCAGTGTAATGTAGTACTACATTGTAGTAGTGAGTACAGAGCGGACCCATCACTACAATAGACATCTCGAATCCCAATAATTACACAATATCAATATTTTTGTTTTGACATTTCGGATATTTTTGTCATTTTTATTATTATTATTTACAACTCATCTGCGAATTTATTCCTTAATAGTAGTATACTACAGCTTTGTGAAATTACTGTAAAAAAACAATTCACAAGTAATGAAAAAAAAAATTTACAATAAATAATGGATCTTGAAAAAACTTGCCGTTGTTGTCTGACAGAAAATAGAGAGATTAAAAATATTCATTCCTGTTTGGAGATCGATGGTAAACAGGAGATCATATCTAACATTTTCATGAGCTGTCTCAATGTTGAGGTTAGTGAACACTTAAGTATCTCAAATATAAAGCCGCGTAACTTATCTGTGCCGACTTATTAAAATATGATGTGAACGGAAGTACGAAGGGATGTTGGCATATCAATTTAGTCCAGCTTTTGAAGGTTTGAAATTCAATTTTTTCTGCGAATCCTAAAATATGGTTACCTTATAAGTTGTAAGATAGATTTTGGCTTTATGAAAGTTTGGAGAGACAATGATTAGGTCTAAGATTTTGTGTCAGGTTTCCTGGTAATATTTTTGTTTAGAGAATGAATACATGTTTTATAAAAGCTTATTAATATGGTCATAATTTTACATTTTCAGATGACCGCAGGTGATGGATTCCCACAAAACATATGCGTTTTTTGCATTAGTACACTCCAAATGTCATTTTCTTTTAAAAAAGTTATTGAAAACTCAAAAAATACAATATTAGAATATTTAGAAAATAATGATTCAATGGAATGCAATGATACAAATACAAATATTGACTTCCTGTGTGCGTCCAATGAGGCCGAAGATATGAAGAATGTATGTTCACAAATGGAACATAATCCACCTTTTCAAGAACAACAGTTTGAAAAATCTTATGTTCCAACCACACATATCTATATCCCGCCCCGAGATAAAAGAAAAAGTCAACGTACCAGAGAATCAGATAAATATTTCTTCTGTACTATATGCAGTTGCAAATTTTTAGAACCAATAAAACTTTATAAACATTGTACTTCACATCATCCGCAATCACAAGCATCAGGGAGATCTTGTGACTATTGTAATGAAAGATTTCAAGATTTCAAGTCACTCTTAATACATAGAAGAAAACACATAACACCATATGTGTGCCCGGTGTGTTGGAAAGGTTATTTAGAATTAACAAATTTGAATGAGCACATGAACTCGTGCAAAGCTAAGACAGAAAATACAGAAGATTCAACAATTGAATCAATGCCCAATAAAGTTATGTGTCATGTATGTGGTAAACCGTATCCAAAGTCTTATATTAAAATACATATGTTAATTCATAGTGAAGGCAATATTCAGTGCAAATATTGTGGGAAAACCTTTAAACAACCATGTAGTCTTAATTCTCACATTCTTTGGAATCACAAAAGAGAGAAAGTACACAATTGTGAATTTTGTGAATTGGTTTTTATCACTTCTAGTGCAAAAACTAGACATATAAGAAAAATACACAATAAAGAAAAGAAAATATCCTGTAACTCTTGCGGTAAAATGTTTTTCTGTTCATCAGAATTAAAGAGACACATGCTTACACATACCGGAGTTAAAAACTTCACGTGCGATCAATGTGACAAGGCATATCAAACTAGATATGGATTGAATGTTCACCTTAAATCACACTTTCAGTTGGGTCAATAAAACAGAGCACGAATCCTGGCTGAAACATTTTCAAAAAGAAATTAAGTTGTTTTAACATCTTCTCATTATATATAAGAGCAGGTATCACAATAAAATACTTATTCTCTAGTCATTAATTTTTAACCTAATCTACAGTCCGTCCAACTTATGTGGAGAATGGATGAGGGCGCTTCAATCGATGTGGTGTTGCTCACATTCTAAAAATTTCTCTTTTTTTGGGAATTTTTTCCAATTTGTTTTTTCTCAATCAAGTTACTAAGTAGTATATGACGCGAGACAAAAACTTAAAATGCCAACCAACACACATATAGATTTATCAAAATATACATGTTGAGAGTTGCAAAATGGCATTTATTGAAAATCAAGGAAAAACACCATAATTTTCGGCAGAAAAAACACAGACGATAATAATCCTTTTACTTGGTCTCTTATACCCAGGACCTCCGTGTTTACTCATTAATACATAAGGATAACAATATATATATTTTTTTTTTAAAATTGGTTTAGGACTGGTTGTATCAACTCGGTTTATAATAATCTTTCGTTCAAAGCATAGATTTTTGCATTTTCCACCAATCAAATAATCCGTTTTCATGAAAATCTATGCTTTAAACAAACTGTTTCTATACACCAAGTTGATGCAATCACTCATTATTGTGCGTAATAGTGTGATCCGAAAACAAGTGATACATTTAAAAATATATTAATCATTAGTATAGGTTTTTTCATATAAACTTGCAATTGAGTTAGTCTGGGTCTGGGTACAGTGCGTAATGTGTATACTCACACTAACTCAATTGCAAGCTTATATGAAAAGAGCTATACTATATAATGTCAGATAATTCATAGAAGATAGTGTGCTATGTATATGCATAAGTGCTTAAATAGCCATATATTTACCAACACCGTGTATATTTGATAGATATACGAGTAAAAGTTAACATATTCATGTTCAGAGAAAAAAGAAAAAAAAATGTGCATATCTCTGTAGTGATTTATTTTTAATCAATAGTTTTTAGATTTAAAATTGATAGTTTTACATTTATTTAATAATGGAAATTATATAAATTTAAAAAATTGCGAATTTATATATTAACATTTTCAAAATAATACATTTCATAGAAATACAAATGAAATATTACACTTAAAAATATGATTTAAATCTTAATTGATTGAATAAAATTGGTTTGAAAATTTCTTCAACACCTTGCCAACATTTGTCTGCTGTGTGTGAGGAATGTATAAAAGTTTGATCTAGGTATAGACTGACATTCATTTTTTCTTAATTCATATAAGAATTTCGCTCTCATGGCACATACATCATTGAATTTTACCCTGCCTTACATGTGTTAATAAAATCAAATTACTCTCTTATTACAGCATGTGGCTAGGCTAACTTAAGCACATTAATTATAGCTTTTATTATACCAGTCGTCATGTCACCAAATGTCAAAGTCTTCGCACTTCTCGACACATGATAATGTTTGGAATTGGGGCAGATTTCTGACTGCTTTTAGAGGCAATGTCAGTAATATTGACGAAATCCCTACGATTACCGTAGTAGCTGATGGCTGCTGGTCGAAAAGGTGAAATAATCTCTTCAAATAAAAACGCTTTTTTGTAACAAAGCCTGACTTATTTACTAAGAAAGAGTATTTAGTTTCACCTTTTTATAATTTAAAATTTACAAGTTGTAGTAATTTTTTTAAACAAGTCGTATGTATGGATCCAAAACACGAATCAGAAAATATCTGCTTGTTCGTGTCTATATATTTTTTGGTTTGTACAAATATCTCATTTTAAAAATACATTGTCTACGAAAATCCTAAAATGTATTTTTCAGCCAGGCTAAAGGATGTAGCGGAATACATGTAGGTACATACTCTTTTACGCAAATGTATGATAGTAATGAAGATAAAAGGGGAAAGAGATGGAAGATTGCGACAGATTTGATTTTTTTAGATAATAATTATCATCTATATTTTATTCAAGGCTCAAACCGTTTTCTAGACAATTTACAAAAATGCAACAAATTATTATAATTAGTCAACTCACAAACCATTTTTTTATATTTTATCCAAGGCTCAAACCATTTGATAGACGATTTAGAAAAATGCAATTAGTTAACTTTCAAACCATTTTCAATATTTCATTTGAGGCTCAAACCATGATTCCTTTTGCGAATTAAATTTCCCACACAGGTGTATTGGTATTTAAGAGGGTTTTACTTCAGTTAAACACTTCTATAGGAGAATTAATACATTTATTTAAGAAGAACTTTACATGACAAAAATTGGAAACATAGTGATAATCTTCCTCCCCTCCGTACTATTTATACTCTACATCCTTTGTTACCAAATTAATATAAACACTTGTTGTTTCATAATGTTAATGTAAACTATATGTTCATTGACCTGAATGGTTAACCTAAACAAAATAAGGATTTGTATCAATGTTATCTAGTTCAAATAAATGTTAAATGTTCAGATTAATGTTAAATATTGAAATGATAGTGAAGATACAACATGCACTACATAAACGTTTGGCGGGACAGTAAGTCATTTTGTATGGAGTGGCCAGGCCATAGAGCAGTCTCTCCTGAATAAAAACATACCTTTGCACATACATAACGGAGTCAGGTGAAGATGGCATTAATCAGATTCCTGTTGAGTTGATATCGAGTGGTATGCCACCACATAATCAATATCAAGATCGGTGTGGTGATTAAGTTTATGTCAGATGGACACATCGTACTTTTGGATAGTGGTATATTATCAGAGGATAGATGTCTGGACTGCCACAATTTATTCTGAGAAGTTGTGCTGTGAATTCGATTTCCCCATCTGCTAATCTTAAGTTCAGTGTCAACACGGATATTGAAAAGAGTTTCCAGTGTTGTCTTTGTGATTAGGGCTCCTACTCATTATCAGTCTAGAGTAGGTCTCAAGCCGATGCTGCAGCACCATCAACTGCACGCAAGTCTTCAAAACTTATTGCTCCTGTCATGTAGGAGTAGCAGTCGTAGCTAGAATTTTTATTCTTGAGTAGGCTGTTTATTTTTATTCTTAAAAGGCATTTGGACCATTGCCTTTGTCAATTTATGGTTTTGTAGCTGCAACTGTTTGGTGGGGGGTTTTTGAAGGCACGTTCTTTTTTTTTTTTTTTATTTATTCTTGATACATATTACATACATTAATGTAATATTGTGATTTCATCGTGGATACATGGGACTTGCGATTAAACTTTACCATTAAATAAGCTACTTATATGAAACTGATGCACGACCATGCCTCTTTATAGAAATACTTACATAATACTTAAATAAAATATATTTGATATTGATAAAAAATATTTGATAAAACTTATGGAACTTCAAATCGCAACGTTGACGTGGGCCTTATACTTAAACAATACATTTCTATTATATGCGACAACTCATTTTGTATTCTCACACTCCGCTTCTAAATTTCAATATTGTTATTGCATCATTTATACACTGGATAACACTAGTGTTTAAATTCAGTTGATTCTTGCCATCTTTTAGGGAAGTGTTTCTGAAATTGCGCTACATTGTTCCTGGACATCTATACACATGGCGAGTTTGGATGTTCAGCGCCACATGGACAATGTATCAAGCGCTGTTTAACTAAACTAAAAAAAGCTTCATAACACACATTCAAAAGGATTTTCGAATGAGAAGTGCATCAATCTAATGTACAAATTCATTATTCGTTCAAAATTGGAATATGGAATAGCAGTTTGGTGCCCACACTAAAAGAAGTACATAACATGATTGAACAGATTCAAATGAAATTCTTGCGCTACTTATACCTATATGCGTAGAACAGGAGAATATCCTACATTCATGAGTGTTTTTACCAAATAATTATTTGCAAAATTGAGGTCAAGCGCTATTTCATGTCCCAAAATGCATGATGTAATGAGTAGGTGCCCTTGAGGTGAGTACTCACAAAAACGGCGCTATATACATAAATGATTCAACTATTATTATTATTACATAACAGGTAGTGTGCAATTCTTAAATGAATTGCGCAATCATGTCGATGAATTTAATGATAGCATTGAAAGCATCAAACAGAAGATCGCCACCATATAGGTACTCACTTCATATCGTAACATACATAGTAAATTGAGCAATCTGTTATGCAATTATTAAAAAATAAATAAACATATGAAGCATGGAGGACACTATCATTTCTGGATTAGTAACCTGGACTTGCACTACAGCATCAATAATCTCCGGATCACCCACAATCTTATCGGGTCCTTCCATAATCATCACTACATGCATATGTGGCAGGCCTCTCTTTTGAATTTATTCAGCTTTTGATTTGCCACAGTCTAGTGGCACCTGGTAGTATTTAACCCACAGAGCCGCTTGGTTTGGCCTAAAGGTGGTGCAGCTGCCCTCAATTTCGTAAACACATTGACCATAAATTGTTGAAGCAGGTTCCGACCTGGAAATGATACGTTAGTCATCTGTGAGAATTTTCAGACAGTAGACGTAATACTCGCTCAGTGACATTCTGGCGACATTCTCTAGATTTTCCTCCAAATGGCATTTTATATGTCTACTCCTGATCAAGAGCAGCTAATAACGAAGGGGATCCAGCAATGGTGATGTCGTTAAGATGTTACGGGTGTCGTGCTGGTCTAATGAGTATATTGATACTTCTCTTCACAGTCAATCTCTCCGTCTGGAGTGTCAATGATCACTGCATTTTGATTCATTGTGGGAGCATTGTAGCGGTGAGAATTATCCCTTGCTAATTGCAACATCCACATATGTACCTACTGGGTCAACAGTTGGTCTTCCTTCTCGTGTTGCCCTTGCCTTTTCTTTCAGCACCATATTATAAATCTGTATGTATGCCAACAAATGGACTAACTTACGTTATGTTCTTGAAGAGCTGCATCTGGATCAATAATACAAAATAAAAATGCCAGACTGTCAGATGGCAATGGCCGTGTTGAAATAATGCCCAATACATATTTCCTTGGAAGGTGTGTACAATTGAATTGAATCGAAGAGATTAGTTGACAGATGTCGGTGTATAATATGTTTCCAGACGTATTTTTCCACAGTTACAATAATGGTTAATTTCCTTTGTAATGAAAAGATTATGACAATATGCACAAATGTGAAAAAATAAATTATGTTAATATTTTTGCTTAACCCAAATTTTTTTGCTCAATTTCAATTCTAGAAAAATGAAATCTGCGTCACAAAGTAGGGGAAGGCGGTCTGGATGGCATAGATTTTGAGAAAACACATGATTAAATTGAAATAAATAGCCATTCTGTATTAAATAGTAGTTTATTGTTAGCAAATAAACAATCTAAAAGTTTAACAAAAAATTTATTTTCTTTTAAAAATGTTTCATAAATCCATCTCACCCAACCCCCATGGGTGAGATGGCATACATTGAGCAATACCCACTATATGCACCCAGGTAGATGGCAAAGCAAGCAAAACGCGTTATATATAATGTTTGTAGGTAAGGATTACTTAAAACTATCACAAATAACGCGTTTTGCTGTTTTCGGTAATTTGATGCATTCCGCGTGTCATCATTGACGGCAGACTTGGCATTGAAGTCACCATTCCCTAGAGCAAGAATGTCTCCAAGACTCCACGCAATAAATGCAAGATGGGTTTTCATAATCCGGCATAAATGGTTCTTTCTCATCACTAGAAGCTGCTAACATAACTTTTTTTTTAACTTGTCGAGCAGATGTCCTCGAATTTGCAGCTTTTTTCTCAGTGACAATAAGCTTTCAATTGTGCTATTTCTGGAGACGCATTCAACATTCCGAACTTATCATTCTTACGGTTTATTCATTTTATTTGGGAAGATTTGGGCAATGGGAAAATATCTGCAGTAGTTGAACATCGCTCTGTGACATCTGAAGGCGCAAAAATCCACTCAGGGAAAACTCATTAATACACCAACTTGTTTTCTGCCTTTTGTCGCAAAGACTTTGGGGTTTTGTGATGGAACTGTGCTAAATTCAGATTCGTCAACATTGCAAATTTGATGGGGTTCAAAGTTTTGCTATTTCATTAGGTACATCAATCAACAACTTGAAAAATGTTTGCACTTGAACTTTATTGAAGCCTCGCGCTCTCGCTGCCGATGTAGCTTCGGGTATTCGAAATGATATGGACCGTTTTCTAAAGCCTCTTAGCCAGTCCAAACCTGCCATTTCATTTTCCGAGGAAAATCTGTGAGGAATTTTTTTAGCAACCGGTATTTGGTAGGCAAGTCCTCTCAAATCAATTGTAGTCATTCCAAAAAAACGTATCTCCAGTTCTTGTAAGTGTTTAATTTTTTTTTTTTCGAGATCTTTGATAAATGTAGCTTTATGTCCACCTAAATACCCTTTTGAGATTCTCCTTTTTCTGCTCGACGTCGGAGAGTAGTAACTGGAACATTGTATGTTTTTGCTGCCATCTGCCATCGCATTATTTTGCTACGAACCGCTGCAATTTATTTTTTAATATTTTTTTCATCCCAAGCTTGCCTAGATGTTTTCCTAATGTATGGCAACATTCTAAAACAAAAAAGGTAAATTTCCACCTGATTATTATCGCAGAACACTAAATATTTTAAACAATAAACTAATTAGTAGTAATGGTTACTGCTTTATTTACTTAATGATTTATTAAAATTTCCCACATCGTCGGCTGGGTGAGATGGCATACCCTCTATGCCATCTTAAGACTGCCATACACGCTCCGGTACATCGTAAAGATACATCGCAGATAGGTACATCGGACATCGTATACCCATATAGCCCATACACGTTGCGGTACACCGCAGGAATCTTCAGTTCAAAATATGGCGTCGTCGCGAGACAATGCGTCGCGATGACAGGGTTTTCACTATATTTAAAATACGGTAATAAAACGCAAATAAAAAAACGTGGAAAATGTTATAAGGAGTAGTTTTTGAAAAGAGAGTCATATCCAATAATAATTATTTCGATTTCCGTCCGTCCGTGCGTAACTTCCTAAAATTTAAAACAATTTGATTCCATTTTCAAAATTAGTATTATTTCAAAATTGTTATTAAGGAAAATGAAAAAGCTTTATGCTTTTTTAATTTAAAAAATTTGAATTAGTTTTTTTTTAAATATTTAGATCTTTCTTTTATATTTCAATTTAATGTAAATGAAAACTATTAAGTGCGTCCATTACTATATCGCATTTGTAATCAAAATATATAATCCTTTACGTAACAATGTCTGTCATCAAAGCTATCAGATGACGGCCGAAATATATAATAAAAATACGTCATTTTTGATCGGATATAACTTAGTTAATTTTTAAATGAATTGGGAATATAGCGTAAAGCCTTTTATAATTACTTGCGCCTGAATGAACCAGCTTGCTTAAAACTGCTTGCAATGGTAACGCCCTTATTTCAGAAAAATGATACTGTATAGCAACTTTAAGATATACAGCACCTTTAAGATTTCTTGCAATAGACGATACGAATGCCTTAGATTCTCTACTATAATATCACCTCAAGCTCTCGGTAAAATTATTCCAGAGACATGCGACGCCTTGTTTAAAGTTCTGCCAAAATATTATCTGCAGGTACCTAATAAAACAGTTTTGTTTAAAGCATGAATTTATTTATTGTTAAATCTAAAGACAAAAAAAGGAATTAAAAATATATATTCTTTACGCGCTAAAGATACGGTTCCAATTTATAAACTTCGATTACTTTACAACGTTTACGACTTTTCATTTAAAAAAACATTGCACGCAACAGAACCTCTCCCTACCCCAGCTACGGTACAACTGAGAGCAACACACACGCACAGATTTGTCCACCGCTTAGACAAAAATAATCAAATTTCAATTATTCTTCTGCAGTCACCTGTACAGGTCTGGAAACCTCTATACGCGAACACTACACACACAGCAGTACGTTCCTAGAGGTCGCCTTTACAGACGTACCTCTGCTGTGTACCTACCAGTGCGTGTATGACTGCCTTTACCCTGTAGGCACATAACCGAGAAAAAACATTGCACTTCCATTAATATGAAAGCTACATAATTCTAATTTAAGGAAATCATAATCGTCATACTTAGCCCTAAAAATACATTCAAACTTGCCTGATATCTCATCTAGAATATTTGTAATGTTAGTTAATCTTTTATGAAAAAACATGGTATGGTACAAATATATCTAACTATTGATTGATTGTGATAGGTAAAATAAGATTTATCGCCGCAGCATCGCGGATACATGATGCGACGAATCAATAAACAGTTGTAATTTTCAATTCGATCGGTAACCAATTATTCGTGAGCTTTTGAATTGAGCAACTTTATGATTGGTACTCGTTTCAAGATGGTCGACAATACAGTAGATATTTATTAGCTGTAGGTATTAAAAAATCACTGCTGAGGCGTAAATGAATGGTTCGCGTCTTAGATAAGCCCTGCTCTTATAATTTGTAGTATAGGTGTAGTATCTATATTTTTAACGGGCCAGGGAGAAGCGTTAGTGGCTGTGTCGTTTAGTTGCCGCCCGAAGTTCGAGTCTTTTTCCAGCCGTGTAATTTCAATTTTTAGCCGTGAATTCGAAAGAAATTATTATATTTAGATATTACTGGAACACTAACTTTAAGTGCGTTTCGTAGTCTTGCATTTTCACTACATGCGGGTTTCCGCTATACCTACTTCTCAATAGCTCATCGAGTAACGAAGATAATACTTTTTTAAACGACGACCTACTTCAAACGAAAAAACCCACCAACACTATTTAAATTTACTCAAACGCTGAGCCTGTTATGAGAGTTTTAAACTCTATTCTACAGATACCTACGAGTAAATTATTGATTCTCAAAAAAATCTACCAGACTGAGCTATCTTTTTTCCTTTCAACTTATCATACCAATAATAGGAAATCCTCTTCCATCCCACGTATATATTTAGACTAAAATGACCGCTCATATTCAATGAATATTTATAATCAATTAGTGTATATTATAGATATCTCACAGAGACGAAACTGTATTAATTATGGGAAAGTAGGTATAGAAGTCATTTGGGTGTAACAGGACTTATGACCTGTCTTTTTATGGTTGGCTTAAGTGATCACTTTACACAATTGTAACATTCGCCATTTCCACCCATGATAGAATATACCATGCTTATTCATTTTTTTGGAAGTTGTATATATGTTCAAATTGCGTGGAAAGCTTTCATATATGAGTTGTAAGCGCCTTTTCCATGCGGCCTATACAAAGCCATTTTCATTCCCCTAAATCCCCACAGATGTCGCTAATGAGAAAATCTACATTGATTTTTTACGGAATTTTGGGAGCAATATACTTTATTGTGTGTAATGAAATTCATCCGAATACTTGCATTACACTAGGATACGCCAGGAAATATTATTTTCAATTTTTGTTAAATTCCTTTTTACCAGTATTTACAATTCAGAATATTTTGAGTTTGTTCAAATCTTTCAGAACAGTGCTGGATTTATGTCACAGAGACATTATTAATCAATTAGTGTATATTATAGATATCTCACAGAGACGAAACTGTATTAATTATGGGAAAGTAGGTATAGAAGTCATTTGGGTGTAACAGGACTTATGACCTGTCTTTTTATGGTTGGCTTAAGTGATCACTTTACACAATTGTAACATTCGCCATTTCCACCCATGATAGAATATACCATGCTTATTCATTTTTTTGGAAGTTGTATATATGTTCAAATTGCGTGAAGCTTTCATATATGAGTTGTAAGCGCCTTTTCCATGCGGCCTGTACAAAGCCATTTTCATTCCCCTAAAATATTTATAATACCAAATATGAAGAGTACCTATCGTCGCATGGTGAGGCAGATATTGGAAACACGTCACCCTTCCTGATCATGTGCATTATTCAATTCAAATTATTTATTTAATAATATGTACATTACAAACTAAATTTTCAAAGCATACATATTACGAAAGTATACATATAAAAATAACAATATTTAATCAATTAAAAATAACATAAAATCTGACCAAAGTTGTAGGAGAATTCTGCTTCAGATATGTAGCGGTACCTGTTCAACCCTGTGCCATGTACCTATCGCCCGACCCAGAGTTTTGTTTATATTAACATAATAAAAATCTCCGCGATATAAACAAAAGGGTCGAGCTAGGGACTTGGCGACACCACACCAGTCGGGCTTCTGCCGTAAGATCGGGCAGACTTCCGCGCGTCATCTATTTCTTTGTTCGTCATTACATTTCATATTACTTGTACACTTTAACTTGCTTCCGGAGCCTATCTCCGGGAAGAAATAAACCGTAACTGCATATCGCTCTTTCATTCCATCGACCTACGAATATTCCCAACAGATATATGGAATATATCAATACCCAAAATGACATTGTTCAGCATAGCGGTAGCTCTTCCAACAGGCATAACCATCGGCAGGTTGGTCCTGTATATAGGAATGTGAAACAATCTATGCTGATGATGTCTAAGGTAATTATCAGGTACTTACAAATCAATGCTCCGCATAATTTCAGGATTATCGATCATACCGCGCAAAAATTGATAAAAATTTGTATTCAAATACACATTCCTTCTAGTCCCTAAACTATGGTAGCCGAGCATACCCTGGAGAAACTCGGTTGGGTAGAGCCAAGGATAATGCCCGTACTTTCTCATGTAGAGATATCTCAGAAACTTCTTTTGGGTTTTCTCCACTATAAGAGAGTACTTACTCTCATGTGGCCCCCAAATCATCGAGCCACTCTCGAGTGTACGCACTAAGGGCCGGTTGTTTCAAGTTGGATTAAAGTAAGCGTTCTTTTAAAGCATAGATTTTTACGTTCTCCACCAATCAGACGATCCGTTTTCGTAAAAGTCTATGCTTTAATCGACCGTTTACTTTGATCGAACTTGAAACAACCTGGCCTAAGGAGTTGTAAAGAGTTCTCAGTACACGGGTAGGTATTCTAGAAAACCCTGGCAGCACAGTACCTACGCAGAACAAATCCTAACATTCTCAATTATATACGTTATATGCATTACTTTTTATCGCTGTTTACTCTTATTATTATCGTGTCTTATCTGTGTCGTCTTATAATTGTGGGAGACATGTAGGTAACTATTCTTTATATCTCTAATGTGTCATTTCATACAAGGAATTTATGTCTTCTTGTTGGATGACCAAATAAAATAAAAGTATTGACATTTTATTTATTTTACATTTCACTGCTAATTATCATCCCTTTTAAAAAATTGGAACATTGTTTGGTCCTCCATGTCAGGCCAACAATCATCACAATTACAATAAAATACAACTAAAATTATTGCAACTACCTAATATTACTTTACTTCTATTTCTATCGCAAAAGTTACGAATACCTACTTTATCCAAAAATATTATATAGGTCAATATCATTTATAATGTTCTGTCAACATTTTAACGCTGAGAGAAATGTGAACTTATTTTTGTGCTTTCGCAACGTTTCACCATCTTCGGCAATTTCAAATACAATTCGCATAAAGGTGGCTGGAAATAAATCCAGGCACTCGTCTGTTCGCTTGTTCACTGTGTGCGCCCGCTGAAAGCGCGGCGGGTTCTCGCAGCGAGAAAGAATTAGCCGGAGAAAATCTGTAAATCAACAATTTGCCACTTATAAACTAATGGGGGTAGCCGGGTTAGGCCGCAGAACGTGATCGAACATTTTTAGCGGGACTTTTTCTGTGGCGCGGCGGGAATCCCTCTGTTTGCTCTGGGTGTCACGCCCCGTGCTGCCAGGTCGGTGTGTTTATTATTATCAGTTTAATAACGGAAATATTGTTAGTTGTAAATTAATTGCACGCAAAAATAATAATGAAAAATGGGTATCTATACTTATGTAGCCGCTTTAGAAGTTATACTTCTTTGTCTTTCATAAAAACCACGTGCGTTGTATACCAAGCACATGCACATTCTGTTCGGCCATGTTCCAACTCAAGGCATCGACGGATAAAAAATCTAAAATACATGAGTTCGATCCCAATTATATCATGAAAAATACACCAGAAAATAGAAAATTAACAACATAACAGTGCCCGGAGCATACGCAATGTTCATAAGAGAAATGCAATACCTTTTATAACATCATTTCCAACAACTTGGATGTCATTAGGTAATTATAAGAAGAAGAAAGAAAGAAGTGAATATAAAGGAGCTTAAACTGGAGTGCAAAAAGTTTATTGTGAAAAACTTTTAAATGGCTAAAGATTACGTCATTCATAAAATTAGTCATACAACATATGTATGGAAATAAATAAACAGTGAAAGAAATAAGAAATTGCTATTGGCTAAACATCAATTGAAAATTGCCAACCTAGCTTTTGATTGATGAGCGCATTTCATTGCATCCTAAATTTTCACTCTAAACGCGCTTAAAGAAAAGCGTAACTTCAAAAATATTTTCATGATCTTTAGTAAAAAATAAACACAAACCTACTTAGAGCATGAATTAAAATGTATGAATAGATAACTTCTGGTGTTTGTTCGGTTATTGTTAGGCGTTAATTATTTTAAAACAAATTAGATGAGACATATATTATAAAATATTGTGTAAATGATACGTTTAATTTGAAATTTTCAAATAGCTTTCAACTTTATATAGCAATGAATCCAAAAAACTTTTGAATTACACACGCTTGGTGACGCCAGGATAAACCTACCCGTTTTTATTAAATCTGTGGCGGTCGGGAGCCGCCGCGAGTCTAGCCGTACGTATCTGACCCTTGTCCACCAATCACAAGCACGGCTGATCCGCTCCCGGTTGCCTAGTTTCTACTCTGCCCCCAGCAGCCGTAGCGTACAAAAGAGATATTCCTGCATGCAATACCACTTGCAAATTGTTAAAATAAATCGCAACGTTCAACTGTGAGCATCATTTACATCTGCTCATTCTTACCTCTGTTGCATACATATTGTACACACTACCTACGCAACACAACAGACGCTACATGCTGACGCGAGAAGGTTGTTCTACACCAGTGGGAATTTTCTTCGAACACACACACAACATCCGCATCGGCGATATTAGCCCTTTTGATAGACGACACAATGGGATCCGAATCTTTTGCCAGAGAGGTCGTAGACAACCCGCAAAACCCATAAAACTCTACACAGAAGATGATTGAAGAATATTATTGTACCGTACCTGGATGTGAATAGCCCTAGAACCAAATGATGATAAGTAAATAAATTATTTTTAAATACTTCTTTCTCTTTTTGATATTTCCGGGTTCTTTATTTCCTTAAGTCAATTCTTTAAAATTCAGCAAACGCTTCTAAAATTACAACGCTTATGACGATAAAAATTTGGTTGAATTTAATGTAATAGTTTGATGCATGCATAGCTACCTGTTGTTTAATTTAAATTTCCTATAATATAATTTATCAATAAATTTAATAAAACAAAATGTGTATCGAAAATTACACACATATACGCCACATTACGCGGTATAACCAAGAGAAAGGGTGGAAGGCTGGTGAGTTATTTCGCGATCTCAACGGTGATATTTGCGGTGAAGGAAGATTGGCCCTGCTGGGCGTGCCGAGAGTAGTTCGTTCGCTTTAAAGCTGGTGATATCAGCTTAGAAGACAAGTCAGGAAAGGGTCGATCTTCAGATATAGGTACCAGACCCTCCTGGCGGCCGTGGAAGAGGACGAAAGCTGCACTGACGCTGCACTCTGAACATTCTTCACCCGCGAAATCGACCTTGATGAATCGGAATGATCCAAGCAAATGGGATACAGTAATTGAGGTTAACGATGACTACGCCCCTGAGTAATATTTGTACACAGTCTGTTATGAGATTGGTTTAATTTTTGGTTATGTTACAATATAATATACGATATATTTTTTAAGAACCGCAAATAATTGTATATTTTTTTATTTTTTTTTATTTATTTATTTATTGTTTACTTACATTAAGATTAGTTGATACAAGATACTAATAACTGCCACACTAGGTAAAAACCTGTTCTGTGGCAGTTATTCTCGTATGGTATTTATTTAGTGGATAAAAATGACAATTGAAGAATCTAAATATAAAAGAAAATAAAAAGAAAAAATATACATATAAAATCAAGATAAAAATTTAAAGTAAATCATAGGAATAAATCTAAGAGAAAAGAAAAGAAAATACACATATAAAATTAAGATAAAAATTTAAGTACAAAAATAAATATTATATTATAGTATACTATAACTTATATAAATATTTTTTGCCAATTCAGAGGTCAAGGGCGGATCACTTCTTCAGCATACCTTCTACCTGATATTTTTATAAACTTATTGATACGATGTTTAAAAGGTTTGTGTACAGTTATTTCTTTAGTTTCATTGGGTAACTTATTGAAGACAAGCGGGGCAGTGAAATTATATTGTCTTTGCCCAAAAGACGTTTTCCTTTTAGGTACCTCAAAATTAATTGCATTTGCCAATCTTGTAACCCGTGTTTGTTGTGTACGATTAAAATTTACCTTGTCCTTGTGGAATTTTAAAAGTATGGTTTTAAGGTATAATTGTCTCGGATCAAGAACGTTAAATATTCCAAACAAATCATCTGAAGGAAACATTCTCGATTTCTTGGTGACTATACGCATGATGCATTTTTGTGATTTTGTCAGCGGATCCATGACTGATTTGACACACCCTCCCCATCCAATTATGCCATAGGATAATAGGGATTGAGTGATGGAATAATATATAGTCCTGAGGGATACAATATCTACCACATTTCTCAGATTTCTATATATGTATCCCGTTTTCCTAACCTTATTAGAGAGATCTTGTATGTGTCCCTGCCAACTGAGTTTATTGTCAATTATAATTCCTAGGTATTTGATGTCACATGCTTTTTCCAGACATATACAGTTGCATCTATTTGGTAAACTACAGTTATGTAACTGTATTTGATAATTTATGATGTCTTTAGGTTGACCAGCTTCTGTTGGACTGAATGTTAGGTACTTAGTTTTTCCAATGTTCAGAGAAAGTAAATTTCGGTCAAGCCACTTTTTAACGGTCACTATACCATTTTCTGCTATTTTGTGAGCAGTTTCCCATGTTCTGCCTTTAAAAAGTAAGACGGTATCATCTGCAAATGAAATAACTTGACCCTCAGTTGGCAAATCACACAAATCGTTGACATACAAGAGAAAGAGGATTGGTCCAAGGACACTTCCCTGGGGTACACCGTGTGATATATGTTTTGGTGTACTATGATTTCCTTCCAGTGAAACAACTTGAGATCTCTCTGTAAGATAGCTTTTAAACCAGTCATGGGTCACACCGTCACATCCTATGCGCGATAATTTAACAAGCAATCTATCATCTGGAACTGTATCGAACGCCTTAGCAAGATCAAGAAATATTGCGATGCACTTATCTCCATTATCGGTATGATTTGTGACATATTCAGTCATTGCTTTTATGGCATCTCCAGTACACATATGCTCTCTGAAACCGTATTGATTTTTTGATAAAATTTGTCTTTCATTTAAATAAAATTTCATTTAATATCAAACTAATAATTAATTTTCGTACTTAGTAGGTTATCTTATCTTCTAAAGTTGTAAGTACATGAAATTAAAAGCATCGGTGACAGCCGATTGCTTAATATCTAGTAAAACATGATGATTACTTTAAAAAAATACGTTAGCACGTTGTTTCCTGATTCGAAAATAATAATAAATTTTAAAAATTAATCCGCAAGATAAGCCGCAGATGTAGGCGTGAGGTAAATACTAACGTGAGGAAGATTGTAACGTGAGAATAGTATATTTTCATGTATAGAAAGATGATAAGAAATACCTCAGGCTCTTTATTAGTAAGTTCTTTAATATCAATATTTAAATTTCATGTTGAGATGTGTGAATAATGAGTTACATCAACATTAATCAATGCCTAATATAACACTAACTCTTATCATAGGACAGTTTGCACCACAGTCAAAAAAATGATACCAAGATGAGAGAGCTTTGCCTAGCATGTGAGAAGTAGCAGCATCAATACTCGGTGCCTTTTATTTCGATGTCTATGGTTTCAGAGTGCGTGGAACCGGTAAAAGTGAAAATAAAACACAAGGTAAAAATGAGAGTACATAAAAATGTTGCTTAATATTCTACTTCTAGGGCAGGCATTTCACTGCTGTACCCGCTAAACGAACATATCATATGTGAAAATACATTACTGAATTAATCATTTTTATTCAGTGCCTGGCAACACCGCACAAAGCTCCTTTACCCTCTTTCAAAAAGAAAAATCTCTGTTATTCCATTCATTATGAATGTTTTTTCAGCGCGGGTGGCCTATATTATTTCAGAAGAGTTTGATTTGTTCTTAGGTTGAAAGAGCGCTTTTGCTTTTATGCAAATATTTTATTAAGTCTTTTCCATTTTAACGCGCCTTTTACACAATACTTGTCGCGCCATTTTGAATATGAAATATTATATTTTTACTATGAAAATACAATGCAGACAGAAAATTTCATTTTTTCATTGAAAACTTGCGTCGCATCTTCCAATACGTTAACGCTAACTTAACATTTAAAATAGATCGAGTTACTACAATGAGCAAGTCAGCCGTCACAATAGAGAAATATTCAAATACATTTGGAAACTGTCAAATAATTGGTAATACACTATCAAAGTATACTTATGCACAATATGGAGGGGGGGGGGGGGAGTTCGGGAATGTTGCACATCAGTCACGGAGGAGGAGTTGCAAAAGCTTGTCATCTGACCAATTTTGTGCATAAGTTTCCTTTGATAATGCATTATTATTTGACGGAGGACGAGTTCTACGGAAATAGACATAATTGGCCCATTTTATGTTTTTTTTTCATAAATTCACTAATAAAATAGTAGTTTATTATGTACCTTAATAAGTGACAATAAAAAAAATAATCACCTCATAGTAAAATATCGCCCAATTCCTACCAAAATTTTACCCTTCCTGGTTGATGTAACATCCCTCAATTGTATCTATACCTATAAAAAAAATATCTGTCTATCTGTGTATTCTCTATACAAATCTATTTTAGGACTCGGCGGCAACATAGGTGACATTTCTCCCCTCCCCCTTTTATATTTTCTATACAAATCTATACTGATCGACAGATCTGACCAAAATTTTGCATACTTTTCTTTTGGACCCAGTGGGTAACATGGGAAACATTCCCCCCTCCTCTTTTACCCCACCTTCTCCCCCTAATATATTATCTATACAAATCTATAGCGTTTAATAAATTTGACCTAAATATTGCATACTTTTTTTTTAGGATCCAGTCAAAAATATAGGCCACATTTCCCCTTTCCCTCTTTACCCCACCCCCTCCCCACGATATATTCTTTATACAACTCTATGCCGTTTGACAGATCTGATCCGAATTTCCCTCACTTATTCTTTAGGATCCGGTGGTACACATAGGTCACATTTCACGCCACCTCCTGATTTATTTTCGGTTATTATACGGATGTGACCCAAAATTTAGCATACATATTCTATAGGACCCGGCGAAAAAAGTAGGCTACATCTCCATCCATACATAAGATTTTGTTATTTTTACTCCCTTTACATTAACTCGTGGCGTCTGCTTGCTTGCTTGCCGGTCGAAAAAACTTTGGATCGATTTTTGACCCTTTTCCCGTGACCCAATTGAGCTGAAACTTTGCAAGCAGACTCGTGGCGATTATCAAGAAGATCTATCAAATTTTCGTTAAAAAATAATAATTATAGTATAATTTTGGATATTTCAAATTTTTAATAGTTTTTTCAAATTGGAATTATTACAAAAGTTTGATTACTAGCAACGGCGGCCCGATAACGTCGCGGAATATTTTCTAAATCTGAATTACTCCGTCGGTATGCATAATAGTTACTTCACTACACAAAGTGTCTTATCAAAGCTCAAAACATCTGACATTTTAGAAATATATTAAATTACTGTAAGTTTAGTGTTATGTTATATGTTTTAATTCGTCTTTAATTGTTGTTATATTTTACAAAGAAAGGGAATATAATAAAAACTTGGTTTTTATGGGTTAGTTTTTTTAGATGTTTTTTGATACTGAAAATTATGTGAAACTTTTGAACGATTGCTAATGATAGAAGAACAACGTGAATGGAGGAATGCAAAATATGACTGGAGTCAACTGGAGTCAGCGCCTTTTTTTCCGATGCTATCTGCGGACGACCGACGAATTAGACAATTACTGGAATTTTTGTATTGAATTTGAAAAAATAATGCAATAATGTCCCCATTACGATATACCTCATACTAGGCACACCGATATACCTCACATTAAGCACATTAATTTTTATACAAATAACCTAAAAAGGTTTTTTATATCCTCTAGAATGGTTAAGAATGTAAGAATGAAAAGTAATCTATCATGCTATGCATCTAAACAAGAAGAAAAATTCGCACGATACCTTAGGGATGTTTCTTGAATATCGAAAGTAAGGTATCACTAAATTTCTGGAACGAGCGAGCGACAAATACGGTCGTAAACTAGTGAATATGCGCACTATCAACTAGGGATGGGTCGTCGACGTATTTTCCGTCAACGAAACGAGACCGTCCACGTCCATCCATCGACGAGACGATCAACTAGTTGAATTCGTCAACTAGTTGACGCGTCAACTTCGTTACGCGGACGTTCTATCTAAACATCGGGACGATGGTCAACTGTCTACGGTTCAACGCGACGCTTCTCGACGGCTCAACCATTGGCTATTTTTATGACGTTAATTTTGAAAATTTAAAGAAGTTCGAAGGAATATAGTTTCGGGGAAAGTAAAACCGCTAAAAAGAAATATTTTATTATTTATTTGTTTACGCACATTATAGGCTTTTACATATTGTTTTATATACTTTTTTCTATATATAACAAAGAAAGAAGTAGGTATACACGGCAATATCAGGTGTTAGCAGTAAAATATAAATATAAACTACATATATAAGCAGTGAAAGTATTGGGTACAAGCATTAAAATGTGAGTAAATAAAATGGAAGGAAACAATGATTTTGCGTAATAAAGGCACCAGTTATGAGGTGCGGTAAAAAATACTTTACATTTATTTATTATCTATAAATTTATAAATAAATACATAATTTAAAAATACTTTACATTTGAGATGTTATATAGAAATTTATTGAAGAATACATCTTTCAAAGTCAGGCTTTCACTTTGTGGTGACATTATTAATAAATAAATATATCTGTACTATTTGTCAACTTTAGTTTAAGGCTCAATCTGAGAAAATGAACATTGTTCCCGAAACATGTAAAAAACCAATAAAAAGTGGTGTAAACAAAATTATAACAGATTTATTTTTTTATCTATAAAGTTGAAAATAGGGAATTTTTAATAAAAATTAATTAAACCTAAATTCAAGATTACATTACATATATAATAATTAATATTGGACTCCTGAATAAGGAACATAGTCAGGTATAGAAAATTTTATTCCCTACAAGTTTGTTTATCATTTGTATGCTAAAGTTGAAAAGTAAGGAAATAACACAAAAATTTTAGCATACCTTTTCAGGTAAATATAAGAAGTCGAGATCGATCGAATAAAATATTGATTTTAGAAAAATATCTAGCCGGCCTGTTAATTAATAATAGTTCAATAAAAAATAAAATAATTAAACAGAATTGTTTTATTTTATACAGCGTAAAATTAGGAATTCACCGAATCGTCGCACGTGACATCACAAAAAATCAAGTAAAAAAAATAATAGATAATAGCTTATTAAGCCTATCTCGCCCTACGCATGCATTCAAATTTCAAATCTCTAGTCATAGTTCGTGTACACAGATCTGCACTCTATGGTAGTGTACTTTAGAGTTGAAATGAAATTACCCGTCGAGCCGTCTATGACGTCTATGGCATCTACAAGTCGACAGTGAGAGATGAGAGAGAAATAAACGGAGACGTTTTGTCTTGCTCTCGCTCGTTGGTTTGCATTGCGTTAATCTCGAATCGTCCACCGACCACGGCGTCCGCTGTCCACTGTCTACGAATTCAACTAGTCCATGCGATAAACGTAAACGGTCGACGCGTCGATGCAACGTCAACGGTTGATTTCAACTAATCCGTCCATTCAACGCCCATCCCTACTATCAACCGCGGTCCGACAGCCGTTACGTGCTGTTGTTCGCCGTTACAGAGTGACGTCTTCTTCTTCTTCCTCAGCCTTCATCTCTCCACTGCTGGATATAGGCCTCTTCTATACTGTTCCATCTTCGGCGGAGCCTGTAACCGCTAAGAAATGCATCCCCAGGTGACGGATAGGAAAAAGCTCGCCATGTATGGAGGATAGGAGGGAAATAAAATACCTCTCGCAGACCAACAGGCAGTAGCGTCTGACCCATAATGGTCGGCTACAAACAGTGTCTGTTCCCAATGTTAAGGACGGCTGATTTCAAAACTCACCAACCCGTCTGGCGAGCGTGGCGTTTTAATGCCAAACCCGTTCCAAATGAAAAAAGTACAGAATGATGTAAGGGTCATATTTTTATGTCGGCCAGTTTTCGAAATATATTATTATTATCTCATATAAGGCAACTTTATTTTACCAAGCTACACATATTGTAATATTTCTGTATTAATAAAAATATAATTATAATTGAATTCTAAATTAAGTCTTTTTAGAAATTCCGGGTACGAACCTACCACGCTTCCAGAAAATTCCTAGAACCAATTCCCCGCAAAATAAATTAGTTAATAAGTTTTTCTTGGTAGCTGGTTATTTCATTGTGTTTTTAAAATCACCCGTAGGCGAACCAAAATGTCAAATGAAAAAATATTGTGATTCTGAACTTTTGTAACACGATTTGTTTTACAATATTTATTTTTACCTTTGACATTCATATAAAAGAGAAGCGGTGTTTCACCGCTTTCCAATATGAATATCGCAATTTTTATATTGCGTTGGACACTTTAACTTACAATGGATTATTTTTTGATATTTACGTTGTGAAGTTACACCAGTCGTAGATGTTTCTTTTTACTTATCATAATTTACTAATAACAAACATGTATTTTCCATATTTTTTTTATAGAACTATGTTTTTAAATTTTGTTTTCTTTGTTTTAAATATCATCTGTTTGATTCTTATCTTTTTTAAACAACAATGTTGCAATTTTATGGATTTACCTAAAGTTTTATGGCTTTATTTGGTTTTTGATTTTCGTCCACGGTGAAAAGGGTTCATTTATGTACTAGTGTTTAAAACATGCTCTAGACTAGGCGCGATAGACGTACCTATAATGGTTTGTGTGAAAGAAACATTTTAAATAATTACAAAATTTCATATAATTGGGTTCCAATCACAAGAAGACTGTTTTTTAATATGTCTGAGATCAGAAACGCAAATAGAATGAGATTACAAAAATCAGAATCACAGAACTGTTGTAAAGAGGAATTAAAATGTATGCTGAGATGCTGGAAAGAATTAAAAATAATGCAAGTTTGTTTAAAATAAATGTTATATCTACTGAAAAAGCATATCCCAAAACTGCTGTGCAGTTTGGCGTGAAATTGTAAATGTAAATGGTTAACAGATAATTAAAAGAAAAAAGTATAATATAAAAAGCATCAATTACCATGTACATATATCTACATATGTTTGTATGTTTTTATATATGTTTGTTTATATATGTTTTTATATTTATATAGTATATGTGTATATATGTACATATATATTTTCACGGGACGTGGCTTTTGGAGGCAAATGAAAACACTGGAAATTAATTTAGTTTAATTTATTACCAAAAAAAGTCACTGAACATGAGTTAAATTATAGTACCGTTCGTAATTTTATAGTCGCTAAATGTCTTCCAAATATTTCACACACGAAATATTTTATTATTGAACTGTTCCTTAATTCGCACTAATTAATGCTGTCTCTATCGTTTAGACCACTTCTCATAAATTCCATTCAATGTTCGCTCATAGAAACTCGCCCGGTTTTCTTCCTTTATTCCGCTGGTATCCCTGGTAGTCACATTGAGTTTGCTCGCTTATTAATTTCGCGTGTTGTAATATCACTGCTCGCTACGGAGATGTCGCCTTGTTATCGTCATGAACTGAATTCCTGAGCATATGTCGCGTGTCGCTCTTTATAGCTCAATCCCTCAGTCAGATTTGTTCTAGAGATAACGAGAAGCCTGTAGAAATTTCTAAGCTCTTTTGACGTGTATTTTACTACGTAATGGAAAGTTGAAAAATTCTTTAGAGATATAACGCGGTTACGGATGAGTGACCCTGGATTGCGTGCGTAACAGTTTGCGGTTACGGTTGACTGACCGCTGTTGCGTGCCATTGTTGTTATCAGCACTCAGAAGTTACCTACACGTCTCGCTACAATATATTTATATACCATGTTTGTTATATGAACGAACTTAATAATAATTACCAACGTATGCAATATGTCAGCATTAAAATGGCATATTTGTTTTTTTTTTTATTTTTCAAATTAATACTATAAATTACTATTTTAAAAAAATACTTTCAATACAAAAAGATCATGAATCTATATTTGAACGGAAATGTGTCTATTTTACTGAAAGAAACTTAGTTTTTATATGGGTGGTGGTGACGCATTGTTATATTTTGGTTTTGCATTTTGATAAGAGTCAAATAAAATTATTAAAACCGTGCAGAAATTTGAACAGGTTTTTTTGAAAGGTTTTCATCATTTAACTTGTATCATTTTATTTAACTTGTATCAAAGTGAAAGAATTTTTAATTTTCAATATAATTTACCTTGATATAATTTATTCTAACGTTTTACAAAAGATGATAGGTCAAATATATTGAAAAAAGTGCAAAATTTAATGTCGCTTATCTTCTTAACTCTTGACGTTTTACCCAATGTGTACATAATACCTACTTTCTATCCAAAATTTAATGAAATAAACCTTCCTCGAAGTTTTTGCTACCAGCTACGAGATATTCTGTATATGTAGGTATTTTTTAAGCGGTGAGGTTTTTTTATGTCCTTAATATTCTTTGAATAGAATTCCTTATTTTTTATTTCTGTTGTATATTTTCTATCAACAATTATTTGATAATTTGTTCGTGTTTCTTCGATGAATTAAATATATTGTTTAATATACATTTTTTCAGTGTAAAGCAAGCATTCTGGCTCCCTTGTGGAATAAAACGTAAAAGCACGTGGGAGGGCTATTCCGGATCTCTAATATTATGTCAAGTGTGTTTTGATGTATTTTTATATTATTTTCATATCATTAAAGCGTGGAAATACAGAAACCTTTCCGGAATAAATGAACTCTGGTCCGCGAACATTGCCTCTAATTAATTTTATTATTTATAAGCAGTATCTGTGGAATTAATAATTAATGACATTACTCAAAAACCTTGAATAGAAAGTTGGTAAAGATAAATGTATACATATACAGAGATGGCTTAAAAAATGTGTATGCACTTCAACAAAAGAGAAACCTGCATTAAAGTCATGATATTAAATTTTTACAAATATCAATTGATAAAGTTAGGTCGCTTTTGACTTTTAAAATTACAATACGTGGTTACCATGAGCGTCTAGACACTATTGCTAGAGGCGAACTAGTCCTCGAACAACGTTAGCCAAAGTTCCAGAGAGAGTGACGCGTATGTCGTTTTAATTTTTTCTCAAAGTGCGGCCATACAGCTGTTTTTCTACGATGCGGTGAATGGACACCCACCGCATTCCCAGGACCGTTTTATGAGCGAATTCTCCCAAATCGGTCCTACTCATACGTCGCCAGGTTGACAATTTTTTTCACTAAAGGCCTTTCCCGTGCGGCATCGTGTAAAGGGCGGCGCCGCAAAAGTCTATTCACTGTTCCTCCTCCAGAACTCAACACAATTTTTCTTTATTTATTTAGAAAAAAAATACAGAAAATAATATTAACAAAAATACAAAGTATAAAATTTAAAACAGAATGAAGCCAAGGGTGGATACTCTCCATATAGGGGAAGGACAAAACAGAAAACGGGACAGTTCAGTCCAGACGTCCACCGGTCCATAGTAGACAGTCTCATCCACGGAGCAGCTCCCAGCGCGAAACCCACGTCCGATACGATACGATTTCTACGATACAAAACATAATTTAGGATTCCCTATAGATAACGTTAATTGTACATATACATTTTAGACCACCTCTGTTCATATAATACCTAATCGATTATTTCCGCGAACTGTTTCGGTACACACGTTTAAATAATCCCAAATAGTAACTTCTTTGTTGTATAATTTTAAATATATATTTTTATTTTTATTTATTTATTATTATTATTTTAAAAAATAAATAAATATTTTTTGTGCAGGAAACAACATGTAAAATTACCGTCTTTTTTGACGGGTTACAGCTAGTTAGTAATAAAGACTAACTACCGTTACATTGCATGTTAATCAAGTATCTATGCGTTGTAACAGTACTAATACTATACTAAAGTCTGATGACTTTTAGTACGTACCTACCTAATATTAAATGTGTCGCGGAAAATATTTTTATTTTTTAAATAGAGACGCTTGTCATATTGATATTCTCACTATTTTTCTGCTAATCTAAGCACAGTTCCTTTTAAGTTGCCCGGCTAGGCTACTCAAAATTATTCGCGCCTCTTTCTGATAAAATAAATAAACGATAAGTAATATTCTCAAATTTCTCGTTGCAGTAAACAAAAAATAAACGGATTGTTTTGAATAATTTTAAGCATTAGTGTCTTGACTCTGGACCTTAATAATTCGTATTTATTTTCCCCCTATACCTAGATTTCACGTGTTTTGGACTCCAAATATGTTAGGCCTACGGTACCCGTTTATTGTTTATTTTATTGATAAGCTGAAGGTTACACAATTTTTCGTTCATTCTTTTAATCGCAGCGCACGACAAACAATCTTTAAATATTTTATTTCCCTCAGCAAGTAAAAAAAATATATATTGTTATAGATACATTATGAAAATCTCCCGGAGTTCGGTCGTAAGATGAGTTTCTTATGGATAGAAAAGTAATGCGTAAGTTATTAATTTATTTTAATACTAACTGAAGTTCTAACATACTCCAATAATAATAATTTCGATTCGAAGTCCGTCCGTCCGTAACTTCCTATCCAATAGCTGATCTCATTTCGTTTTCAAAATTAGTATGTTTATAAAAATTGTTTTTAATAAAATGAAAATACTGACTGTAGGTATGCGGTTTTAATAAAATATATACTCTAAATTAGATTTTTTTTAATATTTCAAACTAGTAAGTGCATCCATTATTATATCGCTTATGTCATTAGTATTAATCATTAATCAAAAAGTACCTATAATTCTCTACGTAACAATGTCCGTCACTAATGTTACCAGATGGCACAAATAAAATGATGTGCAAGAAAAAGTGTAATTCTCTACGTAATAATATCCGTCACTAACGCTACCAGGTGGCTCAAATAATAATGAGGTGTATAATATATAATGAGGTATAAGAAGCAAAAAAGCTAAATTCTCCATCCATTTTCCATAACCGACGAAATTATCAGGACGCTACTCTAGATAGCGCTGTTCTCACAGCCTTAACTAGCGGCCGAAATGTGTATTACATAATAAAAGGGCGTCATTTTTGGTGTGTTACAGATAGAAAATAAAATAAAAATGTGCATTCTGATTTCGCAGTAAACTATAAAAAACATCGTAGATACAAGATGCACCCTTTTTTGAAATCCCCAGGATGATGTTTGCGAACGTACCTATTCGCCTCCGTTTGTCGTATCTGTAACATAGTTTATCCTCATTCTCCCCTGTTGCGGGCGGTGTCTTGACAATGTGAAAGGAAGGCGCTACCCCCAAAAAAACAATAACGAAAACCTTGTTGCGACAAGCTCGTTGGCCATTTTTCCACTTCACCATTAGAGGGCGACCGCGTCTGGGCTCCTCGCTGAGCATTTATTCTTTGTTCCGTGTGCTGTATTTTTCTCACCGCGCCGCTTGTAGTAAGCTTTGGAAAGGTTCTTTCTGGTGTCAGCCTAGATATTTTAAGTGCTTACTTGTTTTATATACTGTCTCGTATACAGGGTGTCTCATAGCTAGTAGCAAAAACTTTAAAGCAACCATGGAATGTTATGGAGATACGCAATATCAGAGTTTGCATTTTTTTACAATATTTCTAGCCATTTTTTGCAATAAGTTGATCTAATAGATTATGAAAACTACGTTTGCTGTTATACAAGTCGAATGAAATGTTAAAAACGTTGCAAAAATGGAAAATACAATTTTTTTACAAGGTTTTTATCATTTTATTTGAGTACTGAGTTCGAGATTTTATAGGAAATATAGCTCTATCCCTTCCAAAACCTAATCACTATTAAAGCAAAAACAGCAATATTCAACTAATCAACCCCCAAGGTTGTGTCACTTGACAAAATGGCCGCTTCATTAAAATGAAAAAATCGATGACGGTTTTAGACTAAAACATCATAGCAAAGACAGCAATATCCATACTTAAAAGTTAAATATTTGTAGATCACGTACATAGAAATAAAACTGAAGCCAATAATATATAGGTTTTTTAGTTTCCAAATAAATTTCCATCTAGTGGCAGGTTTTTTTGTATTTAGCTCAGAAACACATGGGTGTGATGTTGCTGCCACGTCTTTTATACCCTTATATTATCGTCATCATCATCATCATCTTTATCCCCTTGTCCTTGTAGGGTCGGGGAGCCAGAGACTCGACAAGGTGTTTGCATGTTTCCTGTCTTGCGCTGCTTCTGCATGAGTCAACCAGTCTAGACCCATTCTGTTTTCATACACATTTCTCTGTTGCTTCTCCCAGCTTAATCAGGGGCGATCTTCCGTCTTCTTTCGAGGATTCTTCTTTGTATTCGTTCCTCTGGCATTCTTAGCACATGTCCAAGCCATTTTTCTTTGTGTAGGAATAAGGGCTCCGTGCCGAGTGTGTGCCTTATATAAACTCTGTCCGTCAGTGTGACTCCCGCTACCCCCCTTAGAAAACTCATCTCGGCAGCCTGGACTCTTGATCTCACTCTCTCCGTCAGGATACAAATTTAATGGCCATATATATTAATTAGGGTGGGCCTGTACACAGATTTAAAAACAGTTACTAAGGACGGATTATTATCCTTATATTAGGTATTTCAAATTAAAAATTTATATTTGGCACATTTAATTGTGAAGATTAACCTTTATTTTGTAACATCGTAAAGCATCGGTCACACACGCCGTGGGTGGGTGGACCATCTCCACTGTTGGTACGCTCCAACCGGATGCTTTCACGCTTCCTAATGAACTGTCCATTAGCAGACAGTAGGAAAGGTTTGAAGAAACATACGAAACCAGAATGAGAAAAATGTGTTAAAAACAACCATAATACGTATGTAGGAATTTTCATTAGTGAACGTGTATACATGTGTATCTAGCGGCCATAATTCTTTCAGCAGAAGTGCTGTACATTTAAATCATTGGAATAGTTTTGATGAATTTTATAGAAAAAACAGAAGATGTTTAGTTAATTTTTCCTTCATTATTTCGCTACTAAAATTCCGAAATATGCAAGATGTGAATATACTCCAACGTTAATTAATTTTTTTTGTTAATCTAATACGTTGATATGGTATTTTAATCGGCAACACACTTACCGATATTTGAGATTTATTTATTTTTTATTAACTTATAATTTACGATTAGGGTTGTACTATGCCTGTCTCACTAGAAGAATCTGTGTTGAGACAGGCATAGTTTACAAAATAGTTGTACAATTAGATATTAATTCATATGAGTCTAGTTTCAAGTTATTTCTTCTTAGTGTTGTTAGTCATATACTATACAAAATAAAAGTATATAAAAAATAAAAATCTTTAAAAAAAATATATATTGAAAAAAAATACGTTAAATATAAAAGTATTTATATTTTTGGGTAAAAAAGAAAAAAAAAGACAGAAGAGGCACAGAAATCATTAATTTATTTGAGTGAGAGCATCAATTTTGTGTCTTCCCATATTTTTAATATAATTTGTATCTGATTGCGTCGATGATTGGCAACTGATTTTTTCAAACCGACGGGTAACTAACGATACTTCACAACAATTATATCTTGGTTATCAATCATCGATACAATCAGATACAAATCTCAAAGAAATATACCGAAAGTAACCGGTTAAAATATCAGTTTAACCATCACGAATAATACGAACATTAAAAAAATGGCAAGGTCCTATGTACGTACATAGGTAGTGTAGATATCACTATTTATTACAGGATTTATAATATTAAAGTGATCGTCTGGCAATGTGAGCAAAATTCACTACTTTTCCTCATATCTTCTCATATATTTTTATCATATGTGTATATGGAAAGACATACACCGATGATGACTAGTAAGTAGCTAAAGAGGTGCGGGCGCCAGTGTGACACATTAATCAGCGCGCGGCTCGGGTTACACAAACGTTATTAAATATTATTTTGTCCCGGATGTTTATAAATTGATTTGTAACGATTGTGATTATTTGTATATAGGAAAAACGTGTAGAAATTTTGAAGTTTGAGTTAAGGAACACCCGAGGTATTTAAGTAGCAATAATTATTCCAAAAATTAGCGAATCATCCTTTGGCTATGGATTATTCTTTTCATATTAATAAGGGTTTACAAATTTTACATACAAACTACAGTTTGATAAATTGGATATTTTGGAAATAAGAAAAAGTTTTAATAGTAAATTGAATATTATAAATTATCAGGTCATTTTAACAAATAGTTATCTTTTAAATTTGTTGTCATGTTAGTACCTACTTAATTGTTATTAATTTCCCATATATTATTTTTTAATATTTTGATTGTCTATACTTCGATTTTTTATTTATTTAGTGGGTTTTATAAATACATTTCTAAAGTTGCGATATGTTGTACGTTTTCAGAGACACAATCATATTTTCACCATTAAGAACGTACAGAAAAAAATTCGTAATCTCGACGGCAAACATTCAAAATACAAGTACCGGTGCTCCCCACGGTTATGTATGATCTCGCGGAGCTAATAAATGCTTATACGCTGAGCTTAATATTAAGGCACTCAGGGCGACATTTGGGTGGGTGCCAAGGCTTAATGCAGTCGTCAAACGATTGATGGGGGGGTGGGGAGGGGAGGGTTGGCGCTAATGGACGCTGCCTCTGGCTGAGCCCGGGTCGGGAGGCACATTATCCTGCGCCCGTGTCCTCCGGTACCCGCGGGCGCGACAAACTTCAATTAATTAACCAGGTAACGAATAATGCGTTGATGATATTCAAAATAGAGGACTCAGGGTTGGATTAGATACTCAATGCTGTATTCATTAAAATATTCTTGTATTTTTTTAAACCTATTGTATCGATATGTTATACTGACAACCGTCTCTCGTAATCTCTGGAAAGATTCACAAAATTCTCGGAGGATCTAAAAGGCAGTGTTATCTATTAGTACAAGGGTGACACGAATTTATGACGGTTAACATACGCGATATTAGCAACAGAGCGAGCGCAGTGTGACCACCGTTGGTTATATCAGCGGTAATAAATAAAAAATTCCCTACCGGGGCGAGAAGATGAAGATTCACTATAAAGAAGTTACGGGGATAGACAGACAGACGGACGGACTCAATTATTAACAAGCCAAAGCCAATCGGCTTTTGCCTAGTACTTTTAGGCCCTTCGGGCGGCTCTATTGTGAACACCGAGGAGCAGAATTTTTGTGATTGATAAAACATTATATTATCTTGCGTCTCTTATGCAAGGCCCCTAGAAAATTTGGTGATATATTTAAAATCTGTGAAGCACGGTGTGATATAGCTACAGTGAATCACATTTTTATTCATATTATTAAGTTAAATTTAAAAATATTTTATATGATGTCTCACAAATCTCGCTGGTTTGTAATATGATAATTTTATGTAAACTAAGTATTAAGTATACAATTTCAAAGGTAAAAATTCTGGTTTGAAAAATTGTAGAATATCAATTTTTCACATCTTTAGGATCGTCAGAATAGAGCGAGTGTAACAATTAATATCTTAATTCAAATCCTGCGATCATTTTCGAAAGTTTTATTTTGTATTTATTATCCTATCCTGAATTTTCGATCAAAATAATAATGTAAGGACTCATTTTCATTAGATTACAGTTGTCCTTGATCTTACTCATCCAAAAAAGAATAACTGTTATAATATTGCTAGTATTTTATAATTAAATAGAAAACTAAATAATTTAACTTTTCATTAATTATTCATGTATGATTAAGATCAATCTATTTTCAACGAGTATATCTGATTCTTGGAGTTTCCTTGATGATGATCCCTTTAAAAAAATAATAATTTTGAAAAACACTAATCACACATGTTTACGCACATAATTATAAAAATAATAACCAACTTCAAAATAAAATATCCATGATTCATTGATTCAAATTGAAGTACCTTATTTTTTCTTCTAGCTACCTATAGGTATGTATTTAGTCTCTTCCCTGTTTTTTAATCCCAGGAGTTAATCATTTCCCTTTCTTTCAAAATTCCTTACCCGAGCAGAAAAATAATTAGGTAACTGTGAAACTCGAATAAAAAATAACTCCCTCAAATGTTATTATGAAATTTATAATTTTTATTTTTCCCACGAAGGCCACAACAGAAACATTCATGAGAATCGCAATTAAAAAGGAAGAATCAAAAATAAAATATGTTTGCACTTGAAGCACAATAGTACTTATAGATGAATAACCAGGCGGAGTGCGTGCGGTCCTTGCATATTTAAAATCAAATTTACAATAGAAAAATTAAATTTTAAAAAGAGTCCTTGTTAAGTGTTTATTTAAAATCACGCCCCTCCGCGCCTCCCCAAAAGGACATCGCGCCTAATATAAACACCTCAGATAGGCTTAAACTGGGGGTGGGTTTCAGTGCTGGAAATGGAAATAATGATTTGTGTGTTTTAGTGTAAATAGTGTTAAACAAAGATAATATGTGAAAATAGCTATTAAGTATATTTCTATTAATACTAGCTTGCTAAAAATATCGCCAAAGATTAATTTTTTATTACGAATATTTAGAGTTTTTTATCCCGTTTTTTTTATCCCAAAATATATTAAAGATAAGGGAAATTGCTTTAAAAATTCCAATAAAAATATATAGATACCTCATTAGTGACATCTGTAGTTGATTAAAGGAATGAAAAACCTTTGGACGCCGGTGGCGCTAAACGATAATCACAACACACATATGAAACGGATTAAAACTCAAAAATACAGGGTTATTTGGAAAATATTAATAAACTCACAGGACTATATTCCTGCCTTGATTATGAGTCGAAAATGTTCAAGCAACTATTTTTTTTTTCAATATTTCTGATTTTTTTTGTGGTAAAACGTTGGACTATCATTACAGTAACTTATATCTATTACGAAAAATGTAACTTGTACTGAAGCGAATGATTTTTTTGTAATCGATAAGTTACTGTAACGATAGTTCAACGTTTTGTAAAAAATAAGTAAAAAGATATTGAAAAAAATGCAAACTTTCATATTGCATATTGACATTAGATCATGACTGCTTGAACATTTTCGACCATAATCAAGGCAGGAATATAGTACTGCGAGGTTATTAATATTTTCCAAATATTAATAACCTCGCAGTACTCGTATATACAACTTCCAAAAAAATATTTGATAGATGTAGTATTCTAACAAGGGTGGAAATGTGAACTTTACATTGTGTAAAGTGATCACCAAGCCTATGAATACCCAAAAACTTCCATACCTACTTTCCTATAAAAAATATACCTAATTTCGTATCTATGAGACATCTATAATATATCTTGATTAAATAACTTAATTTGAAAATGCTAGGAATATTGATATGACACGGATTCCGCATCTCTCAGAACATAACATAATAATTAATCTCTCAGAACATAAGATAATAATTAACAGAACATAACATAATAAAAAGTATATCATAAACATAGAGGCCCTCGTATCATACCGGGGTTCCAAGTTCGATTCCTGTTGATGTCACAATAAATTACATTAAATTAATTAACACAATAACACAATAAACGTAATTTTATCAAGCCTGGGTGTATGCATTGTATTATAATTATATTATATGCTTATATGACAATTTGACAGTAAAGTCAAATGGGGAAAATTCGATATAGTAGAACGCTCGCTTGGTATATATGAGATAGTATATATACAGTTATAAATCTTTTTGACTTCGAAAGTGTTTTGGAGGCACCTGGTACAGGTTTCACTACTGATGACGGTGAAAATAAAGTAAGGGATAAATTAAAAAAAAAAATTACATGGAAAATAATAAAATGTTAGAATGTTAGAAATATCGCGATAAAGACTTTTGATACAATTTATATGAGATTCGCGGGTAGACTGTTATACAGGAGAAAGTAAAAAATTATCTACATTTTTTGTTCTACAATTTATTTACATATTTATTTATTAATATACGTCCAGCTTTGGGCTTTTATATCGTAGCTATCTGAGTACCTACATAAAAACAACATGATAAAAATGAAATAATGTTAACAATATAAATTTGACGGGCTTTCTGCTCTCTCTATGTGCGTCACATTTTTAAGCTTTTCGATCCACAAAAAAACACTTTTACATGATAAGGCATTACCCCTGTATTGTGATCTAAGGTGGATTTCAGCCCCTTTTACAGCTGCCGACCAGAGAAATAGGATCACTGCTCGTTGTTTCTCCTTGGTACAAACAGCTAGCGGAGCGGATGTTTACGTGTAATAGTAGAAAAATGTGGAAAAATAAGAATATAACGGAAAGCAAATGATGCGATCGGGATCAAATTTCGCACACGTTACCGCAGTCGTACCTCTAAGCACGCGTGCTGAGAAAGCAGTGTGACAAACTTAAAGGCGCATTACGGCAAAAGTGAAGATCATTTTTGGCACGCCTTCGTATACAAAAAAGTTGTTCATAACAAAAAATATTTAACTGCAATTGCATTTGATAGGATTGTAAAGCAATTTTCTATAATTTTATGCATTATTTATACGAAAACAGTCTCGTGCGGAAAATTTAAAGTTTTCTTTCCTTTTCGTGTGAATCAAACAGTCATCAGCGTCGAATCCATTTCCGTCCCTGTCGAGCAGAAGACAGATTAGCACTTGAGCCGGTTTAAGTTCGGGCGACAATCGCTTGCCTTTTGTTCGCTGAGAGTGCCGCGGGTGCTCGCGTGGCGGAGCGCCAAATACTAATATTCCAGCGGGGAGGGGGCGCTTTGTGTGAGAGAGTAACATTATTTGCTATCTACACTCCATTAATATCACTTTAATATAACGAATTTTGGAAAAAATGTCACTAATATGTTTTTTTTGAGTAGGTAAGTATTTTCATATACGAGTTAGTTTAATAATGCGTAATTTTGAATAATGAAGTGATCCAAATTAATTTTTAAAAGTGATTTACCCTCAGACCATAATAAAGCAATAACAATAAAAAATAATTTAGTAGTTCTGTAACGTACAATTAAATTCTCCTTGTAATTAGACAAATATTAATTAATTAAGATAGATTATAGAAGTCTCACAGAGGCGAAGCTATTTATATGAGAAAAGTGTATGGAAGACTTTATTGGGTATTCCAAAGAATGATACCTATAAAGACTTTAAAGACCACATATGATTCACATATAAATAGCTTCGTCACTGTGAGACTTCTATAATTTATCTTAATTAATAATTATCCCTATATGAACAAAATGCAGTAATTGTGCTCTCAGTGCATTCATATTAAAATATTGTTAAGTTAATTTTTTTTAAAGACCCACATTGATGGTTGAGATTTTTATGAGAATTTTGACTGAAGTTAATCTTCTCTTTGCTGATTTTTTTCCCATTAGATTCTTTAGAGACAACTTTCATAGTCTCCGTGGCAATATAGTTGCGCCTCTCTTCATGCTTGTTTATACATCAAACGAAAAATGTCAATCCGTTGATCGTTGATGTTCCATTTGTTAGTTGGGAGAATTTAAATCGCAAGAAGCTATTAAAGAAGAGAAAATTTAAATAATGCACCAGTCCCATGCAATGCCGGGGGAATGACAATAGGTATCTAATTTTCCCTCAAATAAATTCTTTTGTATAAATAACATAATTGCTCTTTTGTACCGTAAGTCTCTGTGACGGTCTTCTTCTTCATGGACCTCGCAACCATCACATAAGATCATCATCTTACGCCTGAGAGACCTCTGCCCATGGCTTCTGCCTCCAACATGAATTTATTCTCAGGCCCACTTTTTCCACCCTATTACAATGGTAATACAAATGTTCTATCGTAGAATGTCCAAAAGTGTTTACCTAAATATAATAATTTATATATAGAGAAAATATAGAGTAAGTTGGATAGTTTAAGATAATAAAATGAAAATAGATTTTTTCAGATTCGACAGTATACACAGAGACCGTCGATATGAACTCGTATATGAGTATTTAGTAATAATCCCATATATGTTTACTAAAATTGATTTAACAAAGCATAATTTAATAAACATAATTATTAAATTAATTACACTCGATTTGCTCTCAAATTTGCATATCTACTATTGTGTAGATACGAGGCAACATCAATAGATATATAATACAGAACGGCATTAACACCAAAAGCAGGGGCGCATTCGCCGATCCGCGGTCCGGCGCGGCGCCCCGCCAGTCAGGGGTGGCTACACTAATCCCGCTGTCATCAAGCCTCTATCGGATGGCTATTATCCCCTGACACAAGGGGCGCAAGTTTCGGCGGATTCCACATCGCCACCCCTGGCGATTGGAAGGGAAAATTTGTTACCGGGACTCGATATTTACTGTGTAGGGGATTTCGTGCGAGATTGGTTGACAATCCGATAATTTCTTGAGATCTGTGTCAACATGTTTTAGATAAATAAATATGGCAACATTGAGCTGATCGATCGATGAGAAGATCTACTGTGCACATTATGAAAATAATCTATACTAACTATTATATAAATAGGTAAAGTTTTTAAGTGTGGATGTAGGAGGTAATTTCAAGATGGACATTGTCTATATATTATCTGTGTAAAATAAAATGGCTGTTAGTTTTTACAACTGAAGTCAACGAAAAAATGGTCGAACGATGCGTTGAACGAACGCTGCCATAAGTTGTAGAACTCAAGAAGTTCTACAAAAAAATCCGGGTCGAAATATATCCATATGTTAAAAATTGATAAAATATGACTAAAAGTTACTAAAAAATACGCGTGGGAAGCCGCGCGGGTAATTTTCTATACAAGTGTACACCGTTTGACCGATTAGATTCAGATTTTTTGACTTTGCAAAACAATGGAGTCTTTGTGCCCGTCCCCCCACAACCTTATTTTTAGCTAAATCCTAAACCCGGGCAACGCCGGGTAAGAAAGGCTAGTAGTTATATAAAATGCAAGCGATAAAATTGAGACCAAATAATTTAGATAGGCGATTGGAATAATATTAATAATAGGGGATATGTTAATGTTAAATATATTTTATATATATTTTATTAATACAATTAAGAAGAATATACTTTGTTTACATCACTAATTTGTTGAAAATACCAACGTGCTTCGGGGCTAATAGGATATAACCTATACTAAAAATTAAAAATCGAAGTAGACATTAACAAAATAAAAAATAAAATATATAAGAGATGCATATATAACTAAGTACTAATATGAAAACCAATTTAAAAGATAACTATTTGCAAAAGGGATTTATTCTATATTATCTATTTATCTGGTTATTTATAATATTTAATTTAATTTTAATACTTTTTGTTATTTCCAAGATTTTTAATCTATCCAACTGTAATCAGTATAATAATCCATATTAATGGGTATAATTTGTATGTAAAATTTGTGAGCCCTTATTATGTGTTTAAGTTGTAATAATTATTCCGAAGTCGTATGAATAAATAAAGGTTTATCAAGAGTTTTATAAAAATAATATAGTACAGAAACTTTATGTCCAAATAAAATTATATATTTAAAAAAAATATCCTATGATTTCAAAGTTTTGTTTTTTTAGATATTTTAAATACTAGAGCGACGATGATAACTCTAATTGACTGAAGAATGCATTTTTTTAAATCTATAATTAAAATTCAATAAATTATTATCGTGCACAGATATATTTCAAACACCATGTGAACGGTTGGCGAAATTGGGATAGCTAATAAACGGCTGGCACATTTCCCATCGAAGGATACAACGTCAGAGTTACGTCACAACACCGTGTTAATAATAACTGTAATTGACAAGTTAAGCTTCTGTTGCGGAAAAAGATAATTATGTTAGACGAAGCGCTTACAATGGATAGAAAATTGAGTTTTATCATCAACAACAAAAGTTTTATTATAGAAATATATCGATATACATATAACTAAGTGCTGGATTTGTTGCTTTGTATTATTATTATATTTTAATTAAAAAAATTAGTGTTAAGTCAATCCTTACGAGATTTATTAAACGTGATAAGTGGTTAAAATTTATTAAAACCATGGAGTAGGTAATAACAAAAATTAAAATTCTTTTTCACTTGTAGATTCCAAAAAATATTTCATAAATTTTCATTCCTTTGAATGATCCAATCCATTGCAAATATATGAAGGTAGATGAATTGTACGGTAAGTACCTGCTAATTGTGAATAACGTGCGTTATTTTAATATTTAGGGATTGCTACAATTATTTTTGAATAGTTTTACATATGTTTTAATATTCTGTTAGATAAATATTTAATTTCCCTATTTTTTTTCCAAATATATGCTTACGTACAACTCTTGCTTTAATGTACCGATTGCGCATCCCTGACAATATGGTAGGTTTTAAATGTACCTATATTGCAACTTCATTGTATTGTCACGAGTTTCTAAAGTCGAGAAAAACTGCACATAATCTAAGTTTTCGAATAAGCCAACATTTTAGAATAAACTAAAAGTTGGTTGAAAACGTGACTATATTCCAGGAACTTTTAGAAGTTCTATATATCTGCGGATGCCAGATAGACAGTTTGTCGTGACAGATAGCGAGGATTCATTGCAAATATTGTCGGCCGGCGATTAATTACCAGAGTACCTTCCGGCGCGGAATATTCTCGATAGCGAATCAATGAGCGTAATAAAGTAAAGCACACAGACAAGTGGAAGATTCTCGAGTGACGGTTAGCTCGAATAATCGATATAAAGTTACGAATATTTGTCTACAGTGAGTTTTTTTATAAAATTTATTTAATTCAATTATTTCATTTCGTCTTTCACCGCCGTCATTAGATTAATGGTAATCTAGAATCGAGCTGATAATTCTTACATAGGTATATTGGAAGACAAAGTTTTCAAAAATTTGAAAGGTTCTTTGGTCAAACATGAAACAATAATAAGTGAGAAATATTTTGTGCGACTGTTCTTTCTTTTATATATGTATATGAGCGTTATTTTTTTATAATTATGTTACGTTATATAAAATCAGTGGTTTAAGTAAGAAGTCCATTATTTGAGCTAAATCGATAAAGAAATTAGGCATTTATTATCTACCGAAGAAAATAATCACAATTAAAAAATAATTGGCCGAACAAACGATTCCAGTGTGAGAAATTTTGCTCAAAAATAATTTCGATTATCATTACAGATTGGTACTTCTCCGTACGATTAATGCGAACTATATAACTAAGGATTGCATGAACATTAAAAATCCTCAACTGGATAAAATAATGGACAGTATGGATATAATGGACACACTGTATGGAAATAATGGATAGGTATATCCATAGTGTAAATTGTGTCTAGCGCACCAGGATACAGGATAGGTACCCTGCTTGAAGTCTTAATCGACCGCCCTCTATTCACATTGAATTAAATTATATTATAATACATAAAAAGTAAAAAACAATCCAACAGGAAAAAACTAACAGTAAAATATATACAGCTAGTAGCTTGAAGCAAATAAGTACTTTGGGAAAGTATTTTTCATTCAATTTTGATTAGAATATATTCTTCACACCGCGTGAAATGAAATGGAAAGGAGATAAGCGACTTCAAAATTTTCATTTTTTTTCTCAATATTTTGATCTATCTTCTGTAAAACTTATGTAAATTTTTTTGATCTATCTATAAAACTGTTAGACTACTATGCCAGAATTTTATATTGAATATTAAATATACATTCGCTTTGATACAAATTCAATAAAATTATTAAAACCTTGCAAAAAACTTAGTTAAAAGGGTAGAATTTCTGCATAGTTTTAATTATATTATTTCACTTGCATTGAATCGAGTGACTTTTTATATTTGAGATAAGTTACTTTCACGATGCTCCAACGCTTTACAGAAGGTAGGTCAGAAATATTGAAATAAATGCAAACATTGCTATAGGTCAACCACCGAGAAGTTTTGTATGACTCCTGCGAAAAAATATGTTTCACTTTCATTTGCCCTATCATTGGCTCCATATAAACGAAGAAGACAGATGAATACAGAATGAGATGATCATATCAAAGTTAATCCCGGTTATACTCTGATATCTAATTGTCATCAAATATGCTTCGTCAAGAACCGATAATGAAATGCACATACATATGTAATCATTTAATATTATTTACATAATTAATTTTAAAAAGTTCTTTTAATTGTCATTTAAATTTTTAAAAAACAACCTCTAAAAATGCAGATATCATCCAAACGCGAAACCACGTAACCGATTACGTGATAATAATGTCGGTTTCGCATATGTACTAGCATATCCAACCAACATAGGGTTATAATTTGCGGGACTAGACACGCATGGCCGACTGCACGATCAACCTGAGGGCTTCATGGCTACTGGCAGGGCGCGAGCAGGGCTGCCACAACCCGGTGTAGGATTTGGAAAACTTCATAAAACACTTTAACATTTTTTACCAAGCATTTCATGCAAGAGAAACCACACGATCATTTCAATTTTAAGGCAGGCAGGGAGAATATAGTAACAGAATGTTCTGACATAGTTAATTAATTCTTCATATCAACATCTTAAACGTCCTCGTCACATTTCAAGCTCGTTTATAATACATATTATTTGGTACCAGAAGATGCGCTTTAGGTTGGCTACAAGAAGATGTAGGTACTTAAGGGGGAATACCTACCTAGACATTTCGGAAAAACCGATTTTGAAATTTTTGTATTTCTGTAACAAAGTTATAGCTGATAATAGTAGCATCCCTTTATTGATTACGCGCCGCGCAACACGGCGCCGCGCTACACGCAGGTAGCTGCCAGCCGGGCTCTTTCATAATATAAACTTTAAACTTTATTTTTATTATGTTTATGTAGAGTGCTCGATGATACGGGAATTCAAAGCAAGGTGGAGGACTTATATTGTGGACCTGAAAAATTTCGCGATTTATTCATTACTCAATTTTCAAACAGGTTTTACTCGAAACCATGTTCTAAAAATCGGTGACCAAAATATCTCGGCAACCACTGAACCGATTAACTTGAAATTTCTAGTGGTTATTCTATACATAATTATCTAGTTTTGCCTTAGGATTTTTTTAAAGTGACTTAGTTTTTTTTATCGGTGTAATAAACCCGAATTTTACCCTAAAAACACTATTTTAAATTCAACGCCCGCCATTTTGTCAAAAATCGATATTTTCAAAAACTCATACGTCAAACACTAAATTATAGTGTCAATTTTGATAATCTCTTTGTTTTTTTTTTCTGATGATTACAGATAGAATAGGAGTGGTCACCGCGGAGGACATTTTTTTTTCGGCAGTCGACAGAACCCAAAAATTTTCCGCGAATGTTGAATATTTTTTTTTTTCAAAATTTAAAATTCTTAAAAAATTGAAAAAATACAACATAATTTTTTTAGATTCATAAGCTAAATATTCCATTTGATAATCTTGACTATAATAATTTAATTCAATTATTTAATTTAACAGACCTTTCGCAGTGTAGAAAAATTTGTGATATTCTGTTTTTAATTCAAATAATAAAGGGGCTTGTGATTGCACTAGTTTGGTGAACATGATTAATTATCGTACTACGAAATATTACCTACGCTTTATTTTATGTAGATGTTTCTTGCTCTTATTTTACAAATTCATGTTTACAGAGATTGCATAAGGTTGGAAATGAATTTAATTTTGTAGATTTCTTTTTTATATAATTCCATTATTTTTCTTAAAAACAAGTGTGTACGCAAAGTAAGATACGGTAGCCGGCAAACATACCGCCGACAAATACGCCGAAAATTGTTCACGATGTTTGCCGGCTACTATACCAGTGACCTTAATTTTTATCTTATCTTTAATTTTTTAAACTTTTAAGTTAAGTAATTTAAAGTTATACTTCTTTTTGCGCATTTAGGGTAAATTTTTTATTGTAACGGAAGTTGAAGCGCACGCAGCATGTAGCGGAAATGTGAGACCATGAAGTCGGTTGCTTAAGTAAAATTTCAGTATGAAATAGTTCAATGAAATGCGTGGGCATCCATGCGCACCAGAAATTAGTCGTCAAAGGAGTAAATTGTATATATTTCATATATTGTTTATGGTTGTTGTTGAAAATTTGAATTTGAAATTAGTGTTTCAATTATATACCTAAATAATGTATTGTTGAGTATCAGTCATAAAGATGTTCAATTCAAAAGCTGACGAATGATTTGTAATTTAATTGAAAATTAAAACCCTTTGAATTGAATTATGATTTTAGCTGTGTAATCGAAATCTAAAAAGAGGCTTCTCATACAGATTTCTGTATTGCATGTTATTGTCGATGTTTGACTGTATTCAGCTGCGTTTAACAGAATGTCACCAGTTTGGAAATGTCCACTGGTAAAACCTTCAAATTACTATGCGATTCGTGGCACAGTTTTTTAATAATGGAAACAACGACGCCAATTGCGGAACCTCAGAGGAAGTCGCTATGGTCGTGGTAATGTATATATTTACATTTGTATAGTTTTTGCATTCATATTGTTTTAATGCGTGGTTTTTTGTATCTGCCAAAGTAGTATATGGTCTAACGCGTGTACAAAAGAAAACCGCTCACTTTTCAAACGTATTCTAATTATAATGTGTTTATATTGCACCATTATGCCGGCTTGCCGTCGAAAAAACTTTGGATCGATTTTTGACCCTTTTCCCGTGATCCAATCGAGCTGAAACTTTGCAAGCAGACTCGTGGCAACGATCAAGAAGATCTTTCAAATTTTCGTTAAAAAAAACTAATTATAGTATAATTTCGGATTGTTAGAAATTTTAATGCTTTTTTCAAATTGGAATCATTACAAAAGTTTGATTTCTAGCAACGGCGGCCCGATAACGTCGCGGAATATTTTCTAAATTTGAATTACTCCGTCTTTATACATAATAGATACTTCACTACGAATTTCGAAAATCTAAATTCACTGACAAACGTTTTTAGAATTTAATCTTCAAAGCATAAAGTTTCTTATCAAAGCTCAAAACATCTGACATTTTAGAAATATATTAAATTACTGTAAGTTTAGTGTTATGTCATATGTTTTAATTCGTCTTCAATTGTTGTTATATTTTACAAAGAAAGGGAGTATAATAAACACTTGGTTTTTATGGGCTACTTTTTTTTTCGTTGCTAATTTCTTCCATGAAATGAATAAAAAAAATTAATCTAAAATTTTTTTTCTTGTAGGACTCCCCTTGCACAACCGCTGTGCATCGGATTGTGTGACCAGTGAGGCGTGTGTACACGCGGGGCAGGCGTGAACACGCGGATCAGCGCTTCGCCGAACTGTGTACAGCGAACACAGCCCTGGGTAGGTGCAGCCCTGCGCCAGTACATCCAGTGGGGTACACAAATGGTAAACCTTCATCGCACGGATGGAAATTCGATACGAGGATTTCGTTTCATTATTTTACTCTTCCAGTTCTTGTTTATCATACCAGTGGTCCATATTGTTAATATGCCCACCTTTCGTATGGAATAATCTATTCTATGATTTGGAAAAAATTATTACATCTACAGATGCAAAAAAATAATTATGTAAGCATGTCTCTAGTATTTTATTTCGATTTATTGAATGGTAGAAAAATATTAAGGCGACTGTCCTGCAAAGTGAGCAAATTTCACTTTTTTTTTCAATCTTCTCTTGCGTTTTTTATCACATTTTTGTATGAAAATATTAAAATTTTCAGGTTCCATATATTTTAAATACGAATATAGTATTAGGTCCTTACATATGAAATTGGCGTTTTGCCGTACTGGCAAATTTGATCTCAAATATCTTCTCTTTGGTTAGGAATTCCAAATCCAAATTTATACAGCTATTTACTCATGTATTTGTGTTTTGAAAATTATAATTCATTTGTTTTTTCCTCAATTGTTTTTTTCTTTGCGTCACTCAGTTTACAAAATGAAAAACTTGAAATATCGCGTTATTTACGAGTACGAGTTCCACCGTGGCACCAGTGCTGCAGAAACGGCTCGAAGGATTAATGATGTGTATGGCGACGGTGCCGCAAAAGAAAACACAGTGCGTTTTTGGTTCCAACGTTTTCGTTCTGGAAATTTCGACCTGCAGAACAAGCCTCGTGGACGGCCGGAGACCAAAGTTGATAATGAAGAATTGAAGGCTATTGTGGAAGCGGATCCATCGCAAACCACATCCGAGTTAACTGCAGGCTGCGGTGTTAGTGATAAAACTGTTTTAATCCGCTTGAAGCAAATTGGTAAGGTGAAAAAGCTTGAAAGGTGGGTACCTCACGAATTAAGTGAAGCAAATCAACAAACGCGCGTTGACTGCTGCGTTGCATTACTTAACCGGCACAATAATGAAGGGATTTTAAATCGTATCATTACCTGTAATGAAAAGTGTATCCTGTCCGATAATCGGAAGCGCTCATCGCAATGGCTGAACCCTGCCGAACCAGCCGAACATGCCCCAAGCGAAAATTGACTCCAAAAAAGTTACTTGTGAGCGTTTGGTGGACTAGTGCTGGTGTCGTTCACTACAGCTTTCTTAAATCTGGCCAGATGATTACGGCAGATGTCTATTGTCAGCAACTGCAAACCATGATGGAAAAGCTAGCTGCTAAACAACCGAGGCTGGTTAATCGCTCTAGGCCACTGCTGCTTCATGATAACGCTAGACCACACACTGCACAACAGACGGCTACCAAATTAGAGGAACTTCAATTGGAATGTCTAAGACATCCACCGTACTCTCCGGACCTTGCCCCAACAGATTACCATTTTTTTCTAAATTTGGATAACTTCTTGCAAAGGAGAAAATTCAACTCCGATGGGGCAGTCCAAACCGCCTTCAAAGATTTTATTGATTCCCGTCCGAATGGTTTTTTTAGTAAAGGGATCGATGAACTACCTATGAGATGGCAAAAGTGCATAGATAGCAATGGTACACACTTTGATTAAATAAATATATAATAATAAATAAAAATCGACTTTATGTTCCTCCCATACTAAACGCCAATTTCATATGTAAGGACCTAATATTAAAATGAGACAAACTAAATTATTTAATCATTTAACAAATAACCAAAACTACGATGTTTTAAAAATGAAAAAAATTGCTGCAGTTTGTGGGCCTTTTATGACTGAATGGTTTCGTGAAATGTCTTTTTTTCTTAATAATATTACATAGTAAACGATTATCCTAAACCTATTAAAATGTTTGCAAAACCTGTTAGTTTGTTTTATTTAAAATATATGGAACCTAATGAATAAATTTTAATATGATATCTTTTTCATACAAAAATGTGATAAAAAACGCGAAATTTGCTCACTTTGCAAGACGATCGCCTTAATATGCAGACATATAATGAAACGTAGTATTATATAAAATAATACTGAATAGCTTCGTATCTACCATGAAAATATATTGAAGATATATTTATTATAATATATGTATGTAGCATTAGTTCACCGGTAAAAGTATTATGAATACATCAAGAAAAAAATACAAAAAAAAACGGGGTTTCGAGTGAATATTAATTAAATTTTCGCTTTAAATATCTTGTCTCCCATATACAATTATTTTTATTATTTGAAAATGAATTCAATAAAAAATCTATTTTTCTTTTAAAGTGGTTAATTAAATGATTCTATCATCTGTTCACTAAAATCAAAATTCCTTACCTAGGTACCTACTTTAGTCTCTTCCATTCGGGACAAGCTCCAGGCACAGCTTGTAGAAGGTTAATGGAAGAGTCAGTGAATGTTTCAATAAGTTCGATGAGGGCTTTTCGTTTCCACGAATGAGTTTTAATTTTTTGTGGAATTTTATGTCTTTAGCAAATATCTACAAATGTAGGTACTTACATGTCAATATTACATATACAAATATTTATAATATTTGATACAGGTATTTATAATATTTGATACAGGTATTCTGGTATGATACAGAAGATTATTTTTTTCCCAATATTTTCAAATCGTTTTGCACTATGCGTTATATTAGTATGACTTACTTATGGCTGATGAAAGATGTGCTCGCATTTATTACCTTTATCTGTAGCTAATAAAGCTAATATAAAAATATACAACATAGATTGTAAATATAACTTCAATCATTAATCATTGGATTCTAAATTACGAGTATATGGTAGTGGTGAAAAAATAAAAAGTCATATAATTAAATTAATAATAAAAAACTACATTCGATACCCGACACTGAATGGGATGCGCTGGCAACTAATTTTCTTCGCTGATAAATTTAAATTTCTTTGTGTAGTCCAAAATATTTTTTCGTGCAGTTTTCATCATTATGATATTCAAAAAATATTCATGAGATGGATATAATACATTATTTTAACTTCGTTTAACGGTTTATGTAGTATAGTTTTTTTTATTTAAATTAATTTTAAACGTGAATTTCAATATTTATAATCATTATCACCCTTCCCTGTGGCATACATAAAGCCCCACCGTCATAGAACGCACGTGCAAGCATGCCTATGTGGCTTAGGACAAGCCCTGGCCGTATTTACGTGAATATTTTACGAATGCATTTCACTGACAATCCTACGTGATCTACGTGTTTAAATATGACGGTAGCTCTACACACACGTTTAGGTGTGTGCTCATTTTTACACGTGAAATCTGCCTTATTTTAATCGCTATCCTCGAAAGTTACAAAATTTAATACCGATTTCATTTAATGTAGGTACAAGCAGAAATCGGTTTTGCCAGATGCTGTTATTGGGTCTTGCAAGCGGCAAATATTGTGGACACTGTGCGGCCATATGGTAGCCATGGCCAGTTGCTTTAGAATTTATAAATCAGTAAAGAAAGATCGACGTTCTGTCTGTGAGGTTCACAAAATAAACTTTTTATTCTGGAACGAAGTTCCTTAACGCGGCTTGCGTAGCAGTTGATTGGTAGAAATCGTCACGTAAGGAAAAAACGATATGCCCCCTCCATGCGACTTTCTCTCTCTCTCTCTCTTTTTCTTTATATCTATATGAGTGTGTGTGTGTTCGTGCGAGTATCGAGATTCGAGTAGACGAGCATCGTGCGCGACAGGTTGTAGGTATAACCTCAAGACTGAGCGCGTGGAAATTTTGTTAAAACTCATTTGTTATTTAGTCTTACGTGAGTTACATTGTCTCATTACTACATTTTTGCAATGAAGATTCGAAAAATGGAAACTGCATAAAGTACGTATAATAGATATAAACTTAGAAAGGAAAGTTAATAAAATAGTAAATTTAGATAAGTACCTATTCTTTACGTTTAATGTGATTCGAATGTTAACTATTTATTGTTTACATACATTACAGAGAGACAATAGTAAAATCATATGCTCAGCATCAACAAGAGTATCGAAAGAGAGAAAAAAATCGAAAAAAAACTTCAACGTAACGTTTCCTTACCCAACGAAAATATATAAATATAAACAATCTAAATCTCCATATGGAATAAGCATTAGAAATTGAAGAAAAGGCGTAAGTTCTTGACGGGGGTCCCCTGGGTATCGCATCAATTTTCTTACTATTTTAAAACCAAAATGAACGCTTGTACTATGAAAATAGGAATAACTTGCTGGTGTCCTGAAATGGGGCGACCACCAGATCGAACATCATGACCACTAAAGCAACAAGCTACTCGATATTGTTAATGTTTTTCACGTAAAAAAAAATTTGCGTATTCAAAATGCTTTAATAAAAACGGTACTTAATTTAAGAATTTTTACCTGTATAACCTACACGAGTAGGAATTGTCATTGAAATTATTGTACCGCTACTTTATAGGAGTATTAATTTGGCGTAGGTATTTTTATAGTAATTCATTAAAAATCATTCTATCTTATTTCAATATTCATTCCCACTATTTGGATTTGTGTTTCAATAAATTATATTTTAATAAAATTATTTTTTGCCTTGTAAGTCGTAGTTTTTGAAAAGGAAAATCTTAAACATCCATATATTATCTTTAATAATAGGTACCTACAAAGCCTACTAGCATTTATCTTTGATTCGGAATTAATAAATAAAGACATATTTGTAGGTTCATCTATGCATCGTGCCTTTAGTATTTAGGTAGGTATTTAATTTTTCCATAATTTTCAACATTTTGTCGTGAGTCTGTTTTATAATAATAGTCTTCTACTTTAAGAAAATATAAATTGAAACCAAATGTATAAAATACATTTTTTTTTAATTAATAAAATAATTTTTTTAAATTAATAAAATAAAATTTTTCAGTGACTAAATGCAGATAGCAGTATGAATGTAAAAAATGTAACAGTTCCTTTATTTAATTACGTAGACATAAAAATAAGAATTCCAAAACAAAATTCAACAAGAGTCTTCCGCGGATGTCAGCGCTGCGTCTCGCCAAGTCACAATAGAGCTTTAGCCCCTCCCCCGAGGCTCTGATTGGCCGCCGCCAGATCACCGCCCATCGACGGCTTCAAGCGAGGCTCGCCGAAAACCGACGTCGGCGTCGCCTTGGCTTACTGAGACGCTTGCAACTCGGTGCATTGCCCCACATACTACGCAGAGTAAACAATGCATAATAAAAATATATTTTTAAATATTTTTATATGCCAGAACTTTATTGTTTCTTCATATGTATGTAGATATAATATAATATTTCTAAAGGACGTGTTATTTTATTTATATTTGTAATCAGCAAATTTTATTAAATTTATAAACTATGATTTATTTATCCTTAAATATCACCGCAGTATTATAGGTAGGTACAATAATAACCTGATGCTCTTTTTTTCTTTTTTTTTTATATTTAAGTGAGTTAATATGAATTAAAATAAAATATCATATTTTAACGATATGTTTTAGTTAAAATATATTTTATTAATTATATGCAGTATGAGGGAGGAAGAGATAGACGTATATTTCATAAATATTTTTATATGGCCGTCATACATATATGGTACATACATATATGGTACATACATATATGGTACATACAGATCAACCATTGGTATTATTGAGCACATAGGTACCCAAGGAAATTAAAATTTCAACATTTTGGTTTAAAATTTATTATACATACCCATATGTTTTTTTAGTATATATCTACTACAAATATTTATTTTTTCGTGTGTACCTATGTTGTCATCATATTACATTTTAAATATCCCTGAAAAATCTTGTTATAAATAATACTTGAAAAATAAATATTTTTATACACTAATAAGTATAAAATAGAAACAATTGAATTTATAAAGGAAAAAATATTTTTTTAAATATGTAGGTACCTACTTCCTCTGCAAGTACGAGCCAGGTACAGTTGCCGGCAAACTTCATGAAATTCTTTGGCTAAGTGGGGGAATGCGCAGAAGACGAAATTTGGGTCTCGTTGGTAGAAAGGTAGATGCGCAAACGTCCCCCCACTACGCCGCAAAATTTCAAGATGTTTGCCGGCTACTGTATAGCGATAAAATTTATGTTTTGTTTATAGTTTTAATAGAATAGAAAAAAATGTAATATTGCATAAATGAAAAATATGTAATAAACTGTATGTAATATTGCATAAGTGAAAAATAAAAATAACAGCAAGTTAGTCCTATTTTCATAGCATTAGCGTTTAGCTTAATTTAAAAATAGTAAGAATATTGATGTGACATGTATTCCGTGTTTGTATCTCTATTTTAAAAAAAAACTAAATATTGAAGTTAATACTAATGGAAAAAAATTAAGACCAAGGTATGTATAAAATTTTCATAATACATTCAATAGCTATTTGTGATGATAAGTTCTTAAAAATTATTTCAACCATAAATGATAAACAAATTTGTACTTCAGCGCGAAAGCTTTTAAGTTTCCCAAGTTTCGCAAGAACTTGACAGTTTCGAGCGAGGTAAGAGGCGTACCCTCCCCCTTCCGACGTCCTTCAGAGGGGTGAGCCGTGGCCTCGCGGGGGTGGAGGCATGACAAAATGGCCTGCAGACTCCCGAGTCGTATTGCCTCACTACCGTCATCCCTTTCCGCCACGCCGAAACGAGCGGCCCCGTTTCGCTTCGTCCCTCTCCCGCGCGCAGGGGGATGAATCACGCCAGGCTCCGGAGGGATGCTGGCTGACGGGAGGAGGCATTAGTCGGATGATAGCGACAGATAACGCTTCCTAGCGACGGGAACGGTGGAAACTTCTGACGGCGTTCGAACGAAATCAAATCTAACCACTTTGTCAGTCAAATTGTGACAGTCACCTTTTTTGCAACATATATTTTTAAAATATTTATTAATTCTTCATTCGCCGACTTTTAAATTTTAATTAATTACACGAATCATGTTATAATTTTGTTTCGTAATTCATAATGGACACAAGTTTTATTGACAGTTTTCTACTCTCGTACTAAAGTTAGTTTGTTATATATTAGTGTAATGACTACTGTTCTTTGGGATAAACAACGTGCTGCTCCAATCAGGAGGATGGGAACAGGTAAAAAATACCCTTAAAGTATGGCCAGATTTAAACATTACTTATATTAATTTTTTTTCTATGTTATCTTTTTCTATGCTATATCTACATATCTCATTGACCACCTGTGTGCCAAGTGTAGGTATATTTAAAAGAAAGTGTTAATTTCCTTAGAAAAAAAAAAAATCCCATAGGCGGATTAAAAACTTTTTGTTTTTTTTGTTGTTGTTTTTTGTTGTTTTTGAAGTAAATACACTTTTTGGATCGAAAATAAAGTAGACCATTTATACATATTCGTTTACAAATCAGAAATTTGGAACAAAGTAATGCTGCTGTCATAAGATTGCTAATTATTTAAATTGTGTTATATACCTACTCATATACGTAGGTAACAAGGTAATTATTTGAATTTTGTTGCTTTGTATTTCGCGCTCTGTCGAGAAGGCGTTTAATCATTATTTATTTAAATAGATCATGTTTTTTATTTTTATTCGATACTATTTAGCATACAACAAGAACGAAGAAGAACTATAACAGGATTTTATTGATTCGTGACTTAGGTTATTTGTGAAGTAATGTCCTATGTCACCTACCTTGAACGTGTATCTTATATCTGGTGTAGATACTTACTCTCTAATTTATAAACAATGTATTTTTATTATAGGGTATGATTTTACAATACTTTAGACGTTTACAAAAAAACGTATTAGAAAACAATAAAGTTCCTTCCTTCTTCTTCTTCTTCTACCCCTTATCCTAATGGCTCGGGGTTCCTACACCGCATAGAAGGTTTCAACTTTTCCTATTCGCTTCGGCTTCGCTCTCCACGTCAGCCCAATTTAGTTGCAACCTCGCTTCGCAGCAGTCCTCCAGCTGTTTCTGCCAGCTCCTCCTAGGACAGCCTCTCGGTCTTCTGCCTTCTGGTCTTGCCTGGAATATCCGTTTTGGCAGTTTTTCTGCCGGCATCCGCAAGATATGTCCCAGCCACCGTAACTGTGATTTTTCGATAAACGTCAATAAGGGTTCTACTTCGAGACATTATCTTATTTGTGTATTTCTGATTCTGTCCCTTCTGGTCACTCCTATTATTCCTCGTAGAAATCCCATCTCGGCGGCCTGTAGCTTTGGGCGGGCTCTTACGGTCTAGATCCAGTGCTCGTGGCCATACACTAGGGTTGGTCTGAAAACTTTTTTGAATACTTCCAACTTTGTTCGCTGGCTGAGCTCCGCTTTTCTAAGTACGGGATGCTACAGCAATCGAGCTACCTGACTTGCGGCTTCTATCTTCCTATCCTTCCTTCCACAATTTTTAATTTTCGTTTAAATTACCGAGTACGACAATTTATTACAATTACAATTCAATATAAGGAAAAGATTTCACTAGAAGGGTTTTACAGAAAATTGTTCTGGTTTATATAAGTTTAAATAATTATAGATATCTCGTTATGAAAGAAAATACGTTCTTACAATTAATTCAAATAATAATCCTAAAAAAATTAATGTAAATAATTTAATATTTAAAATTGAAATATATTAAATCTACATTTTATTGGGAATTTTATCGCTAATATATAGGACAAATATATATAAAAATAAAAATATATTAGGACAAATATTTTTTTAGAAAAAACATAGCTGTCACCAGGACATCCCGGACCTATTGCCTACTGGCTAATACTGGTTGTCATATCATTGAAGCACGATGTATATTTATTTATTTATTTATGGGAAACTAACAGTACATATAAAGAGATTATACATGATTATTGAACAGTATAGAGACCATCTTACAAGTTTCCACAGAATTAACATGTTGTGTATTAACATAAAGCAACAATAACTTGAGTATATAATGACATTTTGCTTCTATATAAGACTGACTGAGATAACCTCAGAGAACAATCTACCAGGAAGGATCTACAAGAAAACGCAAACATCGCAGGTTCAAGTCCCGTTGATAGCTTTAATTTTTTAAAGAAACATTTATTCTTTGAATTTTTCAGTGACATCTCGATATGTTGTTTGTGAAAATATCAGTCCAATACATTTTTAATATTTACAGTTCATATTATTTTCGATACATGAATGTAAATTTTGATTGAAGCCGTCGATTACATATATTTTTTCAGATTAGGGCAGCATTAAAGTAATTTGTACGAATATTATATGTATTTCAATGACTTGTAATATTTGCATAAAGGAACAACCATTATAAATTACTTTTTTGTTTGAGTTACAAAACAATAATCAAATATTATACCTATTCCAAGTCACGTTTTATGTACATTACGCGTTAGAGATTTATTAAGGCATTTCAAATACAATATTTTTATATAGGGTACGTCTTTAAGACCTCATTAATATGTTATTTTTAATAGGTGAGTAGTGTCGGTCAAAGAAAATTATTTACGGTATTTTTAATTTCAATACTGATTTTATTTTCTCAATAAGATTTTTTTATTTGTGGAAATCGTTCGCGTTACTACTACTAATTCAGGCTATCAAGGTCCACACTGTAAAAATAGATAGATTTTGTGTAATGTCCACCTAGTAACCCAACTACAATAAGATAACACACTCAGATTTTTCCGGAACGTTTCGAGTTTCATCTGAACTGAAAACAAATAATGAAAAGTTTCGAAAATTTAAAAATTTGAACTATCCAAAACTTACACATTATGAAGCGGCCAGGCAAAGAACTTCCAAAATAACAATCTGACAGTGTAGATTTTAAATATAAATTTTCATATTAACAAAATATATCATTATATATTCATATTTCAATATTAACCCATAAAAAAGACTCATCGTTATGCAAGGCCACAGTATTGGTAAAGTATTATAAAATCATTCTGAGAAAAGAGAAAAAGCGGACACACGAATGATGGAAAATTTTTATACAGTGGCAAGTTATTAATAATACCTACCTCCTTAACTTTTCAAAAATTAATGACCGTTCTAAAATTTTAAACAAATTTATCCATCTGCCGGGTGCGTGCAGTTATATTTCAGAATGACTTTAAAGTAAACAGATATTTAAAAAAAAAAACAAATTACATATTAACCTGACTAAATATTAAGGAAATTTAAAAAAATAATAATCCCAATTATAATAGTTTCGTTGTCTGTCTGTGCGTCCGTCCATCCGTCTGTTTGTCTGCCTGTCCCCGTAACTTCGTGTAATGTCCGTAACTTCTTTATAGTAATTTTTTTACGTAATTTTTTTTACGTTTTTGTTAATAAATAAATATTTATTCCTTAGGAACCGACATGTTACAGCTAGTATGATAATAATTAAGAGGGAACATTAGGAGATATCTTTTATTAAGTTTTTTTGTTCAAAATATTTGCTTACGTAAAAGTCATACAACAATGTAGGTACCAACTGCACGCTCCTGCTATCCGCAGATGCAATCAAATAATAAAAATAGTGATGCATTTTGTTTTATTCGTGTTTTCTTAAACAAATATATATTGTCAGCATGAAATAAAATTTTTGTTTAATATTTTTTAGACAAAAATATTGCCTGCTTAATCAGTCAAAAGCTAATACGCCGTGCCTGTGTATTTTTAAATTGAAGATTAACAGCGACAGTTCCACGCCGCTTCTTTAATAGATTTGAAGAGGATTAGCTATTATAATGAAAAACAATCCACCCTTTCTTTTTCCACTGACAGAAGAAAAACTAAAAAGGGAAAGAATTTAGTGAGATTGGCGTAATCCCGCTAATTCTTTTCCGTGACGATCGAGGAATGGAGGGATTGAGTGGAGATAAAAGAAACGATCCAAATTGTTGTATTTCAAATATACGCTGTGTTTTTGTATTTAGTTAGTTCAGAAGCATCGCCTTGTACCCATTATTAATGAGTAGCAAAATATACTGTTGGTAATCTCTTCAAATATGTCATGACGCCGAAATGCACAATTTTAATAAACATTGGATTTGAAATGCATGACGAGTTACCAAATAAACGGCTAAAAATATATATATATATATATATATGATAATGATGCCGTCAAAAATGTATTGCAAATTTACGTTGTAGTACCTATTTATTTAATAACAGTTTTATTGTCATTGTAGCACTAGGGACAGATATTCTTGTTCTGATATAAGATATTGAAAAAAATGATAGAATATGGGAAAATTATTAATATTTTTATTTATAAAAATTAATAAAATAAAAAAATTTAGTTACGTAACCTCATTTAGTGCCGATTACATCAACTTGGTTTATAGTAATCTTTCGTTAAATCCATCGAATTTTGCTTTTTCCTCCAATCAAACAAAAAAACTATGGTTTTTACGAAAAATTGCTATAATTAAAGTTGATGTCTAATTACTGTTAACTAATACATATTTAGTTAACAGTAATTAGACACTACTTATACATATTTTGTTTAATAAGTTTTCTATGAAAATTTTTATGTTTTTTTTATCAAACTGTTTCACATCTACATGAATAAAATATTTGTCCTGTGAAGTGAGTAGGTATTAACAAACCAGCATTATGCCTGTTAAAAATACTCGTATATAAATATCAAACTATTATTATAATTATTTAAATAAATAGTTAGATTTTATATCTTTTTTATTAATTGGTCTATCGAAACAATGGCAAATCGAGATTTTTGATTTAGGTACTTACAATAAAATTCCGCAATGACTTTCAAATCTAGCCATTTTTTTGCAATTGGTAATTTTACAATTCAACATCTAACCAATACAGCAATTGGAAAATTGTGTCAAAAAACCATCATTACCAGTTAAGAAGTATCTTCACGTTAATTTCTAATTATTTAGTTCAGTTTAATAAATAAGCGTTTATTGGTTACTTTCAATAGTTTATGACAGGAATATATATCTAATGAAAATACACATATCCAAATTTATTAATCAATTAGAAAAGATATAAAAAAATCAAATCAACGAAAAAATATTTGGCTGCCACTGGGACCACAGATCTCCTATCTATCCGGGACAGGTGCGTTAACCAATTACGCTACTGCGGCCTCGTACATTTCCGTCATTACCCATTTTTAGCAATCCACTTTAGCAATTACTTTGTGTATCTGCCGCTAGAGGACTCCAGAATTAAATATTTAATTCATTTTATTTTGGAAACATTTGATATAACACCTATGTATTATATTAATTAAAGAACACAATCTTATTGTGAAGTTGCAATTTCAGAACAAAGGTCTGTGAATTTTTGAAACCAAATTTATTAATCAATTGGAAAAGACATACGGAACAATCAAATCAACGAAAACATATTTAGCTGCTACCGGGACTCGAACCATAGATCTCCTATCTACCCGAGACAGGTGCGTTAATCATTACGCCACAGCGGCCTCGTACATTTTACGTAAGTCTCTTATTATTAATTGAATAATAATACGTGTGATAATACTTTGTTTTGAAATTACAGCTGTCGGCCGCCACTCGCCTTATTGTCTAAATATCATTTCTCTAGAACTGAAAACAATTATTAATAAATAGCTAGAAATCTCATTTGCGTTCGGTATGTCCAATATTATCGTACATTTATAGCTTGTCGATAGATTTCCCCATGAATGTATGTACTCTAAACGTTTCCATAGCTTTCCATAGCTCCTAAAACGGTTTGCCTGTGGACGGTTGTACGAAATCCCCTCTCGCTTGCTTGGCCACCAGTTAGTTCTCCAGACACAAAGTGGCCGGGAAGCTTTGCGCGGCATTAACTGACAATAGCTGGGAACGTCTTGGTCGATCTTCGAAAGGAAAATCGCCCGTCTGAAACCTGAAGGGAACGGTGACGCTCGCTTTGCGGGTAACTATGTTTATCTCAAATTCCAAACCGATAATAACTAGCTAACATTAATATGAGAGCAACAATAGATATTTTCGTTCAGTTGAAATTATATTTTTTAACAGTGTTTTTTCTTGAATTTATTACCTCTCATTTGACATAGATAATAGAAGATGTGAAAAAATTTAATAGTTTAAAAATTTATTAGTTCGGGTCCCACTCATAGCACAAGCTTTTATCTTAGTTTGAAAATAGTTAGAATATTAATGCGATACGTAACCCGTGTCCGAACTGCATTTAAAAAAAAATTACCGGAACACTAAACTATGAAAATATCCCTTAAAATTTTAAAGCAAAAAAATTACAAAAATTAAATTTGCAAAAATCACTTTTTATGATGCATTGATTGATTCACAGCAAGACAAGTCTTTAATTAGTTTTCCGTATCTGCCTCTGATTCTGTGGAACTTGCACTGATGTCTCTAAAGGACCAATGCCAAATATCGTTTTAACAAACAATAATATCGTTCATAACTGATCACTATCGTTATTGATCGATAATAGAAAAATTTATTATCGCTCATTATCGATATCCAACGATACTCGATAATGAAAATTCATCGTTATCGTCTATTTTTTTTCGTTTATTTGTTTATTTGGAAATATTAACAGATAAAAGAAAATGATATATATATGAGAGTATAAATAGTTATTAATTAACATATTAACTAATATCCTAACATATCTCACAAAGAAATAATTTTGAAGTAGTAGGTACATAATAATATACGCATGTTAAAATAAAAGACATCAATTTTAACAGTAGTGAGTAGAACATAATAAAATAAATAACAATAATAAAGTATATGAATTACCTAACTTTATTTATATCTGTAGTATTTATATATGCAGTTATTTATATATGCAGTAATGAATCAATATTCAGTTATTAATCAAGTATTAAGTTATCGCAGAATTATGTTCACTTGTGATCTTAGGTGGAATAGAGACACATGATAGATATCGATGTCGGTGAATAAGTCGTTGTACTCTCGGCAGATTCTCACTATGGGGGAGCGTAATCCGTAATTGGTACGAGCTACAGGAATGTGGAAGATGCACTGTGTTCTAGTAGCTCTTGCTGGGATGTGGATGTTGATAAGTGATAAAAGGGGTGGATAGTTAAATTGGTTTTGACAGATTTTGTACAAGTTAACAATGTCAATTATTATCGATTGATAGTCGAAAATTATCGATCATTATCGTTATTTAATCGATATAAAACGGAGATTTCGATCCTTAGTTGATACATTATCATTGCCAGTTGTTTATATCGAGATCTTTCGAATCGATTTATAAAAATCATTAAAACAAACAAGAATCGTAATTTAATACAGTAAATTTGCAATGAAAAAAAGATTTGGAAAAAATATAGGTAGTCTCAAAAGTCTTTAAAAAACATAATAATCTAAACAAAAAATATAAATACAAAATTAAAAATCGTTAACAAGTTTCGAGTGGAATGAACGCATTCGGTTAATTCACCACAGAAAACTTGAATTATCAAACTAGGGCAACTAATTTAATTTAAAATTTAAAAATATCACAAACTTAATATGTCGGTTTTCTTTACATATTTATATTTTTACTATATATCTGTGCTCCGTTAAGTATAGAATAATACATTTTTACAATTTGTATTATAATACCAAATTGTTAAACCATATTATTTTATACTTAACGGAGCACAGACACAGTAAAAATATAAATATTTAAGGAAATAGATAATATCCCTGTATTATCCCGTACTTAGAAAAGCGGAGCTCAGCCAGCGAGCAAAGTTGGCAGTTTTCAAATCAATTTTCAGGCCAACCCAGCCAAGTATGACCACGAGCACTGGATTTTGACCGAAAGAACCCGCTCAAGACTACGGGCCGCCGAGATGGGATCTACGAGGAATAGTAGGAATACCAGAAGGGACAGAATCAGAAATAAGCAAATCACAGTTACGGTGGCTGGGACATATCTTGCGGATGCTGGCAGATAGACTGCCAAAGCAGATATTCCAGGCAAGACCAGAAGGCAGAATAGCAAGGAGGAGCTGGCGGAAAAGTTGGAGGATTGCTGCGAAGAGAGGTTGCAACTAAATTGGACTGACGTGGAGAGCGAAGCCCAAGACAGGAAGACTTGGAAGAATAATTATAATACCAATATGATGCATCTATTTATTTAGGTGGCAGTGGGAAAATGCTGATTTAATTATTACTACTCGTATAATTAGAGTAAATTGAAGCGTGACTTATACACTGACATATATTTTGGAAAAAATTTCAAATAAAATTATTAACACAATTGTTATCAAATTATTCATACGTTAATATACCTTAATAGTCCCATCTGTCTTTGTATAAATATTTAATCTGTTTTTTTTTCAAAATATAAGTATGTTCACAAAAAAGTAGAGCTTCAATGCATCCACTGCAAGAGCCTGGTAAAGAAATAAACATCTGTTTTTGTGAACGTGTGACGCGAATCTTTTAAAATAATTTTAGGAAATAGACTAATGCTTTGAGTATATCAACTGGAATATAAATCGAATTTCAGTGGGCTTTACCATCAGAAAGTCCCTAAGCTTCGATATGTTTATTTAGTCCGGTCTCACCCCGCTAAACAAACACGCGTAGTGTCGACTATCCGCTACAGGCACGTAAGAAAACAACTCGGTAGGGAGTGAACCCGCCACGGCCGTGAAGGGAGTGGACAGGGAATGGTATCTACGATTTAAAAGTATAATATGATGCTATTTAAATTGTTAGATGATTGTGATGCACTTGTATTATATTTTGAACAATTTCTAATTTAATTTCCCTCTGGTGAGTGACGGTTGTACTTTGTTTAACTGTTTCTAGGCCTACGGTGCAATTTTGTGTTCATTTTCATTTCGTATACTTGGCTTTGCCTTCACCTCATTTTTATATGACTCATACTCGTTGGTTTTTTTGTACTTCTTCACATGTAAGTATCATGTCTCATTCATTCAGTGAAGTGATTTTGCATGGATGCCTCCCCGCGCCCGCGCCGTTTGTACTCGTATTTATATGGCGTGGGGAGGATGACAATTTTAGCATTAAAAATGTATAATTCTGTGGTGAAAGTGTAGGGCTGATATGGGGGCTATTTCTTCTTCACTATTTTAAATTCAAATTAAATTAAGTTATGTTAAAAACATGACGAATAAACTCACCTTTGATTAGAACCCCTCCAGAAAAGTTTTTTTTTTAATCGAGTATTCATCACAAACTTAATTGGAGAATGGGGGGAGTTAAAGAACCCGGAAATTCGGAAATGGTTTACTATCCCAGATATCTGAACCAGATAAGGAAAGCAAGGAGGCGGGGCATTTAGCGAGAGAAAATGAGTCCCGTACAAGCCCAAGCCAACACCGAGAGGAAGACCGAAACTGAGAAGGGCGGACAGTGTCGAAAAAATCGTGTAAGAGGAAGGGGAGTGTCCGGCAGACTGTACCACAATGGTGATGTCAAGGGATGGACTCCCGAGTCCCATGAGGCTGCTAAAGAAGGAGAAGAAGATTCATCTCAAGGGTTGAACAATCAAGGGACTGCGAGCGGCGGAAGCCTCGGTCATTTTGCCCCTATTGCCCTTCCTCTGGGTGGCCCTGGTTTTGACATTTGAATAAAATTTGACGATCATACTGCTTTGGAGAAAACATTATTTTGTTTAGTAATTAAAAAAAAACCCTCGTTTTAATTTATATATTATTCGGACCATAATTACTTATTTAGCAGTATTATAATTATAAAAATGAGCTGTAATGTTAGTTTTAAAATTAATTTATAGAAAATGATTTGTTTGTGGTAGTTATATGTATGAATTAATAATAATGATGGTTTATAAAATGACCAATATATTATTTTGTCTCACTCTTAAAATATTTTGTACCTAATCTAATGTTTTTTATTATTTTTATTTTGACAGGTGACAGGCTTCTAGACATACCGTGTAACGTTTGCGGGGATCGAAGTTCTGGAAAACACTATGGCATATATAGCTGTGATGGTAAATTATTTTGCAAAGTATATAAGTTTTTTCATTTAATGCAATATTTATTTACTAACTGCTGATCCTGCTGACTATACAACTGTACGATTGTTAAATCGTAACTAACGTTAGTTAACAAATAAAATTATGAAATTTAAATGTCTACAGCGGTTTCTAAAGCGGCTTGATGAAAACATTTTTTGTTATGTTAAGTTCAAAATTATTATATAAGTTCCAAAATAACTTTAATTGAACAGAAATAATCAATCCGTTTCTTCTTTAAACTAATTATTTTTTTCTTCTTCAATAACTCCAAATTGTTGATAATTCAACAAATTTGCGGTTAATACAAAATGTTTTCTTATTAATTATGTAATTAATTTTTACTATATTTTTTCAGTAACTTTTGCAAGGCCGAAAAGACAAAAAACTTTCACACATTTTCGCCACGCAGGTTGTTCGGGGTTTTTCAAGCGGTCCATCCATCGCAACCGCGTGTACACGTGCAAGGCTGGCGGGGAGCTGAAGGGACACTGCCCCGTGGACAAGACGCACCGGAACCAGTGCAGAGCCTGCCGGCTGGCCAAGTGCTTCCAGGCCAACATGAACAAAGACGGTCAGGATACATTTAGTTACTTCTACAATGTCGTTAGATCAACTTGTATGCACAGAGAAGAGGAACGCACCACCCATTCAGGGCTGTTCTGTGAGCAATAGCTCCCATATCGGCCCTACATTTTGGCCATCCATGTTCGTCATTTTTTTAATGCTAAAGTGACCATGCTCACCATCCCGCCGTGTGGCGACTCTTCTCCGCCTTCGAGGTGCAGGGACGAATATCAACTTATTATCCATTGAGTGGGAATTATAAGTTATATATACATACATGAAATGCTATAGTTAAAGTACAAAACATGAATGCACAAAGTGAATACAATTATTAATACAATTTGTCTTTCGGTACACTTAAAGAACTAACTTACCATCACGCCGTTTCTATCCGCAAGAGTAGGTAGAGAGGATGAAGCGCCACATTGACAGACTACTCTCGCCTGATCCACGTTCATAAATCTAGCTCGATTTTTGCTCTCTTCAAACAAGGCCATCCAGGTTAAAGACCTCTGTTTCTGGCGCCATCAATACACGATCATGTATCATTTTTGCCACTCTTCCCTCCTTTATTCAAGGTACACGATCGAAAGACCTATTTAAAAGAGTATGTTGAAATATTTAAAAAAATATATATAAATATGTTTTAAAAATCTACAGACTTTATAAATATGCATTGTGGGTCTAGCTGGCTATTAACATCACATAAAAAATAGTAGTGTAAAAAATTTCAACATTAATTTGCCTTTCTTGAGCACTTTCAAGATGTGTTCCCAATACTTTATTTTTCAGAAATAAATATAGGTATATGGCTGACATAAACTATCAAATATTTCACTTTACAATAATCCTAACAGAAACATCCCTTAAATCAAGCAACATTTTTTATAACTTAACTTTTTTGTAGTTATTTTACCTATGTAGTTTTTGTAATTATTTATGCAATTTTATGTAATTATTTTCTATTTTATAATTATACTTCAATTTAATACTGTACATATAAATGTAATAATACTTGCCTGCTATCCGGCTTCGTCCGATATTTGATTGAGTACATGTTAAAATATTTTCCTTTATATTTCATTGAAACATGCTGAAAAAAATTATGCTTCTAAGAAAGAAAGTAGCCGAAACAAAGCAGAAGTTAAAAACAGTTACATAAACAGAAATTTCAAAGCATCGTAGATGACACTGGAAATAATATCAAGAGCTAAAAAAAGTTAAATTGAGCTGGTGTGCAAATTTTACGACGCCAAACCATATAGTTCGAGAGTTTTTTCTGCTCAAACTAATTAATTATGATAATTTTTTAGTTAAGACTGTCGTCATAATAGCGTAGCACAATAGCACAATATAGAACAGATTTAAATATATTGTAACTTTATATCATTTTAACAAGATAATATAACCAGTTTTATGTGTACCTGTGTTTATAAACATGTTACTGGTGTAACATTTGTCTGAAAAACGGAAACAAAATATGGTATTAAAAATGTAACGTAGAGCGAATACCGGGTATAGTTATCATCGAGTACAATATGAATGTGGTAGTATTAAAGGTCGGAACAAAACAGAAATCGTGTCATAACGGAAGGAAATCCGATTACCATCGGATGACCGCCTTCGAGCGCTTCCAGCTAAGGATGCAGTCCGCAGCATTTAATGCAGCTTTAAACACTGTCTGTTTTCAATACAAATTTCCACTGCATTTCACGTAACGGTGAACATTATTAATGAATACATTAATTAATATTATCGAACACAAATAAAATATAATTATCATTAAAGGCACAACTTTTTTTTTGATTCTTCGCCAAAAACTTTTCCGTCATTCGCGGTGAGAAAAATTGATCTTTGCGTCCTCTTTCACTAACGAATGCTCCTTGTACGTAAACACACACATTTTTTGTCTTCTTTATTTTCACTTTGTCTATCAACATTTTTTCGCACAGTTTGTCAACATACCTCAATAGGCCAATGGCCCGATGGATTGCGTAGTCCATGCGCGATCCTTGTCCTATATATAGAGGCTTTATAACGATCCTTCTCCACTCCATTAGACTGTGACTCTCCTCTAAGCATTGATTGAAGAATTTATGAAAACATAAGAGAATTACTGAAACACCATCCTTAAATGTACTCGGCAGCAACATCGCCATACCCCACAGTTTTGCCATTCTTCGTGTATTTCAATGCTCTTTTAATTTCTTCCACAGTTATCTAATTCGCACCATTGCACTATCGTCGTGCATATATCCATTCAATGCCTCAAAATGATTCTAATTCCCATTGTTCTCGTATGTTTTTAAAAAAAATCTTTTCTTTATTTCATTTTCATTCCTAAGCATCTTTCCATTCAACCAAAAGAGTATGGTCTAATCAGAGTGGTATAAAGAATGGTATCAATAGCGTATGTTGAAAATATTTAAAATAAAAATTAATTAAATATACATAAGTCTTTCTTGTTTACTTTTTCGATATAAAAATATAATAAATAGGGAATTGCAATTATTCAAAAGAAAATTAGTTACAAAATATATTAGTTACAATTATTACAAGTTATTAATTACAAATATATTAGTTAATCCACTTAGTGCATTTTGTTAAACTGTGTACCCACAGTTTCATATCCAGTATATACATAGTGGTTTAAGTTAATAAAGAAAATATTATACTTTACACCACAGATACACATTAAAATAAATTAAAATGTAATTATTTTAAAACCATTTAAAAAAAATAATAATTTAACATCCAGTTTGATGTTACTTAAAAGTAAAAGGAAAGGAAAAACAAAATTTATAAAAATAATTTGATTAATGTGGTATATTGGACAATAATTATATTATATCACTTGCATATATTTATTTAAAGTGCATGATGATGATATGTTATGGAGGACAACCCCATTCCAAATAGTTATATTACAAATTGAAACAGATTAAAATTTAACGTTTTTTAATGTGAGGGAGAGAGCACGTTTTGCGGAAATTACTGGATATTATATTAAAAATAGACATTAAACGTCAAAACGTTTTTACTGGTACTACTATTTATTATTTTAATGTATATTGTCTACATTTGATTTTAAATCTAAATTTTATTTGTCTGCTACAATGGGAAACTTATTTCTGTATCATGTATCGTGATAGGTCTCAATTATTCAAATTAATACTTTTTCGTAATTTTATTAGGTATATGGTACTGTTTTTTTCTCCGTCTAGAACATCCGCGCCATGAAAGTCTCAAGTATCTTATAACTAAATTGATCACTAATACATGTGATTTAGGAAGTTTTACAGGATTGACAACTAATAGTGTGGTACTTACTCAATTTAATATTTTGTTTAAATATTCCCTTAAAAAATGTCTCTTCTTTCCTCTGCCTTTCTTTGATGGATACAACAAATGTGTTTTTTAGATATTTTTTCTTTTTTTTCAAATACCTACTGTAGTTGTCAATTTTGAGATAAAAATTAAATCGCACCCTAACGTAACAATTGTGATCATCAAGTGATCAGAAGTCATCAAAACATATTACTACCTACACATTGGTGTCAAGATATATTCGTGACTCTTTCCTTCTCTAATATGCGTTTTTTTTTACAGTAAATCGTAAAATAAAAGACATTCTTTAACGTGTTGCACCTGTCACTATTTTGTATCATAAATCTTCGGAAATTTTTTGCAAAAGTATAGCCTCATATGCATAAAATGTAAGATAAACTCAGATAGATAGGTATACAAATATTTTACTACACAAAAAATAATATAGATCAATTTAAGAAGCAACGTTCAGAAATTTATGCGTATTTTCTAGATATAATACGTAATTTTAGTTAATTTTTGCCTCTTCCGACGATTAAACTATACCCTCCAACGAAAACAAATTAAATCTCTTATTATTCAATTCGTCCATCATTATATTAACCCCAACAATTAATCCCCCCACACTCGATGCGCTAATTTATCCTATAACCGCATTTACTCCTCGCGTGATATTATTATCGGAGGGGTTGTTCTGTCGAGTACCTACCGCGACGATACAGGGAGGGCCGCACGCGCTTGCATCGGAAATAGCAGCAATATGTTATTAAACGGTGACATGATAGATGAAGCACCAGGTATAATTGAATCTGTACCGCTGTGTGTATGGCGCTCGGCGTTCGGGAGACTGCAGATGTTTTGCCAACGGCGGGAGATGAAAAAAAGGAAGTGAAATCGTTTCCGGATTCGATGCGCGCGAGTGTCCGAGGCCGCCGTAGGTGAGTACCTACATCGAGGATGTAAAAAATTGCGTTTTCGATGGAAAAGAATTTGTCGGTTTTGAGGCTTAAACTGAATTAATCTGAGTTGAGTGATTTATGAATGCATAATACAGAGTGTAACAGAGCTAGTCCACAATACTTTAAACTTTACCTGCCTTGTTCTAATATCAGTAGGTATCGATTTATGCAATATCAAAGTTTTTTTCAATATATTTGACTTATTTTTTACAAAACGTTGAAGTATTATTACAGTAACTTATATCGATTACGAAAAATTCATTCGCTTCAATTAAAGTTCAATGAAATGATAAAAGTATTCCAATTCTAATTGTGATTTCTGAGGAGTTATTATCATTTTGTTTAACTTTAAGTTAACTGTAACAATAGTTCAACGTTTTGTAAAAAATAAGTCAGAAATATTGAAAAAATGCAAACTTTGATATTGCATAAGTTCATAACCCTTGATATGAGGTCATGGTTACTTGAACATTTTCGACTCATATGAAGACATAAATCCACATATGAAGTATTGGAGTTGCTTTGTTACACCCTGTATAAGTGATGAACAGTGAAATCTTCGATGTAAATACATTTTCTATTGTTTACAATAATTACAGCAGTTCCCATACAAACTACGCTTCTTAAGAAAATGTGAATACGTATTATGGCTCAAGCAAACACAAACCGTAGGTGTTAAGACGGCTTAATGATATAGATTTATTCTATTCGTTCTCATACACACCATATATAATATTTGAAATACACAATTATCTGTCAAAAAATAATACAAGATACCATATCGTTTGATCCCTATTTTGTTAATATGAAAATAATTTATAGAAGTATCCAAATCTCGAAAGGATTTATTTATTTAGTTTATTTTTACAGTTTACAGTGTAGTTTATTTATTTATTTAATTTTTTATATGAAACAAAATACCATTAACAAAAAATAATACACACAAAGAAGCGATTTTTAAAATAGCTAAAAATGATAAAATAAAAGAAAATAATTAAAATGGAATTGAAAACTCAAGTAGTAAAAAGAGAAGATACAAATACAATATAAATACAAACTTAAAATAGAAAAATAAAAGATTAATTGTAATATAGGTAAAGAAAATAACAAATTAGAACTATAGTAAAATCTTTTGTAACAAATTAAAAACTATTAAAAACAAACTCAAATAATAAAGACAACAGATAAATAGAATACTATATAATGATTACAGACTATTGACAAACTTGATTTGCACACCAATTTGTGAAGCCTACTGATGGCGAATTGTAGAGATATTCGTATTGACATTATCTCAGTGTTAAAAGGGATGTGATAGAAAATTAATTTCATTAAAGTAGTATAGCTAATTAAATATAAACTAAAGGAATGTTATTACAATATATTATTAATATTGGTTTTATATTCTACCAAAAGCGAAGCTGCAACACACAGAGTAGAATGAATCCGGCTGATATGTGTGACTACCTGGTACAATGGCCGCCGTATATATTCCTATCACTCGAAACCTTTGTCAACTTGGAATCCATTATAAAAACCAATATGATACATGCTGAGATCCATTCTTGTGTACAAACGAATGGCGTCTTTTGTTAACAATAAACTAGCGAACGGGGCGCAACCGTGTTTCCATTTTACAGCACAAAAGCAATACGTTTAACAAAAACTGTCAACATTTCTTCGCTAGTCTATAAAAAGTACGATCGTTCTTATCTATTTTCAAAGAGAAAATTTCATTCATCATAATATATTAGAGACAGAGATAAAATTAAATTTAAGTAATTTATTTATAGATTCGTCTCACGTATGATGGTGAATATATACTTATTTATACACATCAGGAACACATGAGTAAGTTGGTGTTAAAAATTGAAACAAATATAAGAGCACTAAATCGAGATCGAGAATCATTTTTATCAAGTGATCGAGTATCTAAGGTTAAACGGCGTTTGATATGACAAAATATTGTTAGACATATTTTTGCTAGTTGACCAAACGTATTAATGTAGGTATTATTTTCCATAATAAGTATTATAGTTCCACAATAAGATAAGGGAAGAAAAAGATTATCAAATAAAGTCAGTTATTTCAGTATGCATTAATATATAAATAAGGTGTCTCGTAGCTATTAGCAAAAACATCAGAGAAATCTCCGTCATTTAGTTTTGAGTATAAAATATTCTTTACACTTTAAGTGAAATGTCGACAGTTATTGAGAAAAGCGACATCAAAGTTTGCATTTTTTTCAATATTTCTGGCTAATATTTTGTAAAATGTTGACTAAAATCCAATCATAAACCTTAGCCCTGCTACGCTCCTCAACTCCACTACATCCCCCACTTCTCTTCATCAATATGAAAAGTTTCTTAACACAATTGAAATTTTAAATGTGTGGTGTTTACCTCGTTCTGGTCTTGTGGAACTAGTTGGATTAGAACCTACATAGCGTTTAGGTACATACGTGTACATACAATGTGGCAGGGTAGCAGGCAGCCATCAGTACATAGCAACTTGATCTTATAAGTTCCTCTGGAGTAACTTAGGTAGCACTTGCGGTGAAGTATCAAGTAATGTAGTCTGGAACTCTGCGCCGATTTCATCTCTCCGACACTTTATCCATCTATTGTCACGATTGTTGTGATCTCGTGTCAGAATGCTGAATGGGTCGTGAGGCGAGAGAGAACTGAGAGAAAATCTTCACACAAACAAAATTATAATGGTAACTATACAAAAAAATATTGCGAGACTAAGTAATTTTAAAATGGAATGCGGTTATGAAAATTAGACAGAATTTATTTTGCTAGTAAATGCAATTGCAAATTAAATGTTGACCTTTTTATTGATAATTGGTTTTAGGTCGTTAGGTGTGATGATAGATATGAAAAAACGTGTTATACGTGTAAAGAAAACCACTTCATGGATGAGCATTTTTCTTGAGTTTGTCTATGCCTTTATCTTTATATAATTTATGATTGTTACCATGGTGATGTTATGAAAAAAGTGTGAGAGTTGATTGAGCAAATAATTTCTCTTAAAGATATTAAAAAAACTTGAAATAAAGACTTTAAATGATATTTCTTTTATTTTTACAGGTGAGTAAATATTTTTTTAACAGATATGTAATTGATTAAATGTAAATTTGTATGTTTTGGTAAATAAATATTTTATTTTTACCGAGAAACACATTTACGTCATTGCTTCATTAATCTCAATTAATCAAGAGTGTAATATCATTATATATGTAATACTTTATTATATTTTGTACACAATTTTGGTCAATTTCGTCCTTCCTCCATCTACATTGCTTAAGATTCTTCACACATCCATCTCTTGTTTTGTAGAAATAATTCTTCCTCATTGACGTGAAACGTGAAAGAAGGAACTAGTCTCACTACTTTTCGTAGGTTAAGTGCAAAACATGTGAAATGTATGTTTAGTGTATGGTCATGTTATGTTATAAAAATCTTGTGATTTTATGTTTTATGCACTAGATGTAAAAACGTATTTCTTTTTTACGTAGAAAAATGTTGTCACGAGATGGTAGAAGCAGAAGTAACTGCATGTAAGCAAGATTTTTAATAATTAATTAATTAATTTTAATAATAATGAATTTTAATAAATAATTTTAATCATTAGTAATAATGTTACTGTGTACTAGGGTGGGCCATTAATGTATGGAAAAAATTCGGAGAAAATAAATTACTATTAAAAAGCTACGGACGTTACACGAAGTTAAAGGGACAGACAGACAACGAAATTATTGTAATTGGTATTGTTCACGGCAAAATACTATATTTCTTGCACGAAAACATTAAAGTAAGGGTAATAACTCAACTTGCAGTAACATTAATACCGGCCAGAAAATATGATAATTTTTTTTCCAAACTTTGTGACCAATCCGGAGACCGAAATTGATTCTCAATTCAGATAGTATTTTACACATTATGGCGCTATTAGAATCGCACGATTAAAAAAAATCTATAAGAATACATCAATCTCACCCGCGAACATTTTCAATACAATTTAGTGACTCGTTGTACCCGGGAAACTTAACAAAACATATTCCATATTAATAAATCCCATAGACTATGTACTTCTCCAAACAGTACATGATTAGAAGTGAGGTTATTACAAACGTCTATACACTAAAAGTATCAATTGTTCACAATCAAGTTAATCGGCGCAGTAACCCTTTTACTTCCAAATCCAACTTGGTTCGTTAAAGACGAAGGAAGTTGGCACCACCCGTAGACGCCTGGAGCTTTCCACTTGCCACATAACTTTCCCAACTTGAGTACTTTTCAAGTAAGAGCGACAATTGAGGTTTGAGTTTTCATTTTAGTTCTGCGCACGTACCTTATATTTTGTTGGTGCAAATTCAAGTTTTTTCTTAGAATAAATTGTGTTTATATTCCAAAAAATAAGTACCTAGGTACCGGATGAATATAAGATATCTTCATCTACGTACATATTTAAAAAAAAACTTAATAATATTGTATCAACAGCATTAATGCTATTTTTTGTACCTATTCTTGTAAATACAAAACTTTATTCTTACTAAGAACCGTATTTACATACTATAAAATAAAACATGCTTCAATTCTAGATAAAATAAGAATTCTAATATTTATTGTCATAAAAAGATCGTGAAAATATTGTTAAAAACCAGAGTAATCTATTTAAAAAGTGTAATATCCTTTTTTAGTATGGAAGAAAGCAAATATTTGTTTTTTTTCTAATTTTATGCTTCAAAAGACCAAGAGGCCTAATTACAGAAGCGAAGCACATCACAAAACACCTAGGCTTGAGTAAATCATGTAAATTGATTGTGACCTTACCGGAAATCGAACTCTCGGCGTGAGAAGGCATTGTCATGCTCACTCGGCTACGGAGGTTATATAATATGAGTTTTTATACTCGTTATATTATATTTTAGTCATTGTCCAACTATACATTTTAACAATAATCAAATTTTGTATAAAATAACCTATACTGCATTTATCGCCAACAACAAAATAATTATTTATGTAACTTTATGTTATATATAAAATTCAATCATGGTATGAGGTTAATTAAATAAAGATAGAGAAAACGTCAAATTAATATTCAGAGAAATCTCTCAAAATTTTAAAATCAATAAGACACCATCTCCCAAATCATGAGGCAGTAATCCTAGTCAAAGATCGGTCCGTGAGTAAGTTAGCGGTGTTGGTCGAGTCCTACGTGCTTTAAAGCTCAATCACAACTTTTCAATTATTTCGCCTAGTAAACGACATTCAATAAAAAGGTGTTGATTTCATCTCTGTCATTTTTATTATATCGCGGAAGAATTTAAGAGTTTTCTACGTGGGCGGTTCATTTTACCCGCGAGCTTTCCCAAAGTTCGATCGCGTCAAGATGTACCTTTCCACGGTATGGGGGTTGAGAGTTGAGCCAATCAGCCAGGTCCAATAACGATATGCAAACAATCCCCAGCGGCTCCGATACCTCCTGGACAAAGAGCAGAGCCGGATCAAAGGTTGAATAAATATGGAAAGGATATAGATGTCGATATGCTCCAAATGTAAAGCCTGTCGTATACACGTACACTCATATGTCGAAACTAAAATAATGATAAATCCAAATGTAGGTACATGTCAAACAAAATGGTGAACGGTTCTCTGAAACAAATAAAAAAAAAGTGATGCTTTGTGAAGAAATACATACTATGCGAATTGAAAATTGTAGACAAAATATCGCGTAATAATGGCAAAAATTGACAGTTGAAATTCTACAGTATAGGTTAGGAATAAATAATTTATTTTTATTTATTTATTCGTACGCGGGGGCGGGGGGAAATGAGTTGAAACATTCAAAAATATTTTTTATTTTATTCACAGTCACTGGAAACAAACTTAGCCGTAGCACTAATAATTCGCAATAATCTTCACTTGAGAATCTTCCACTTGTCTGTGAAACAAACAAGAAGTACTTTCTACAATATTTCATTAGGGTTTCGGACTTGAAGCCCAAACTAATTAAATAAGATAATCCACCAATGAGTAAATATTGCTTCATTATCGGGCGAAAGAAATACAAAGGAAACTTGTATAAGCTATTATTCATTTTGCGTACACTTTTTAATGATTCCTACAATCAATCTACAATTATGAAATGGGAACAGTATGTGATTTCAGTGTGTTTTCGTATGTTTGCGTATGATGTTTTCGCTATTTGCTTGCCTAGATTTATCTATTACAAACAGAAAATGCCATTGACAAAAATACTGATTTTGTTATATTTTTTGTAATGCGTGAAATGAAAATTAATAGTTAATTAATAGAAAATGAAAGAAAAACCATTTAAAATATCTTACTTTTGATGTGTAGTGATGAAAAAAACTATATTCACTTAAGAATAAAAAGTTTTCAATAAGGAATTGAAAATTCATTTGAGTTACTTGTTTGTTTATTAAATAGGCAAAATGTTATTTATTACCAGCATGATATATTTTTTATATATTTATGAGTATATTTTTTATATATTTATGAGTATATTTTTTAGTTATTACATATAAAAATTATTTTAAACATATAAAAATATGAACATTTTTTTTTTTAAATAGAGATGCCAACACAGAATTCGTGTCACATCAATATTCTTACTATTTTCCAATTAAGCTAAACGCTTATGCTATGAAAATAGGACTAACTTGCTTGTCTGGAGTGAGATTCGAACCTGCGACCTTTGGATCACGAGGCGAGAGTCCTAACCACAAGACCAACAAGCTATTCATGTTAATGAAGACAAGTGGAAAGAATTTGACGGATTTTTAGGGTCAAGTTTATTGAAGATTGGTTATCTTAAATTCAATATCAATTATGTCATCTAGCATCCACCAAATCTATTTTTCAGTTAAGTTTTTTCTTTTTGTATCTCTGTTAAAAATTTGACGGCCGGAAAATAAAAAGTAAATCCATCCTGCTTCGGAGTTTTTTCGCTAAAAATAGGATTTATGTTTAAATATGAATTTATTATATCCAATTACTTGGAGTAGTCTCCATTGAAATTGAGCAGTCTAGTGACAAAAGAAAAGAATTAAAAAGCCTTTTGAAAATTACATCTACGCGACTCTGTTAAATTGGGCGGGAAACTGTGTAGACAAAAAGCTCTCACTCCATCAGGTACAGTGTGGTGGAAATCACACTATACCTTTGAAAAATCCGTATAATTTATAAACATATTGTTATTTTTTTTATAAATACATACTTATAAAATTATACTTAATTACAGTATGTTATTGCATGAGCTCCTTAAGCTACTGATCCAGGTTTGTATTAACATATAATTATTTGAATATGAAAAATGTATGGCTAGGTACATGCTTATAAATATAGTAGGTATAATATTGTCACGGATCGTTGCTACTTCGTCATTATTTGTATGATTAATTAATTATTAAATGGACAAAGACACTTAACATGTATTATATTAATACACTATTCTTGAAATCACACTATTTTGCAATTTATCATTCGTCAATGAACATTTTATTATCGCTGGGAACACTTTATTTATCACTTGCTACACCATTCCAATCAATTCTCACACATAGTAGTCGCATTTATTCAATCTATCACTATCGGTAAGAACTCGCTCGATTATTTCGCTTAATATTTGCCGCCACGAAATTCCACGACTGGCCACACCGCCGTCATCCGCGGCCTATTTCGTACCGATAGAAATTTTAAAACAAATTCCAATGCGCAGGGCGGTTTATATACATGATACGCTGATCTTTCGAATCTCCAGAAGATTATTTTTCTTTTTAGTGTTTAGGAGAAGGTTCCCGTCGCTTCTAGGCTGTTCCATAGGGTTATTCCAAAGTGACATATTACAATGGATTCGGACAGTGCGCAATTCCTTCTGCTTACCATTTCGTTACCAACAATATTTTTGATCGTTATTAACTATGGTAAGAAATTGTATTTTATGTGTCAAACATTAAAAGAAAGTACACTTAGGCCCGGTTGTCGATCAAAGTAAGCGGTCGATTAAAGCATAGATTTTTACGAAAACGGATCTCTGATTGGTGGAGAACGTAAAAAACTATGCTTTAAAAGAACGCTTATTTTAATCCAACTAGAAACAACAAGCCCTTAGTAATTTTTAAATGTATCATTTATTACAATAACGGAAATTTTATCCGGTTCTAATAGACAGACTTTTCCGTTTATATTTGAATTATCGTGTATAAGAAAGTTATTTTCTTAGTTTAATATATATAATATACCAGTGGCGTGGAGTGCATACAAGCAAAAAAGCTGTGCATTAGTAAAGATTCTGAGAAACAAATATTAATTAAATAATCCTTATCTTAAGAAAAAGTTGATTTAAAATTCTAGCCGTAATTCGTCCTACGGCTAGAAGTTTTATTTCCGATTTTTCTGTGCTTAACTTGGTGTCAATTCTTCATTTATTTCGCCAACCAATTTGTTCCACAGATATAGTCAAGTCGAGAAAAGAACCGTGTATTTTTAATGCTGCGAATTTTGTGTAATAGCGTCCTTCTTCGAAAGGCGCACGTCATGCAGAAATGTTATTTTTTACAAATTCCACCCAAAACTTTCGGTGTAAATTGTATCTCTTTTCTATGGTAAATGTATGTACGAATACGACAAATATCATCTGTCATCTGTCATATCATAATGATATCATAAAATGTTTGATTTATTTTTGTGAAAAGAAACGTATATCTGAAATTAGTATTGTTCCCGATTTAATTATATATACGTCTTCGAAATATATTGAAATTTTTCGCCGTATTAGCTATACCTATATAAAATATTTATTTATTTAGGAAATATTGTTTACAATACTTCTTTTATAGTGCAGTTATTTTTGTGTATTGAAGCTACTCAAAATAGTTCATTATATATAGTTAAATTTAAAAAAAAATGTATATACCCCTATAGGTATATGCGTATATATATATATATTTTTAATATAGGTATATAGTCGGTCACAGCATAACCTAAGTTTATACCCACTGCACGCCACTGTAATATACTAATATACAATTTTAGGTTCTGAGATAACCGACTCGACCACTTTTTCTTTAAAACTACGATAAAAACCACAGACCACCAAAATATATAGACATGAACTAAGGTGAATTTCTTGATACACAGCCTGGTTCCACGGGTGTTTTTACTACCAACAGGTTTTATAAAATTACGAGGAGCTTTTAAATTTTGAAACAATTATAAAGAAACTAAATACTCTTCTTAGTAAATAAGGTATTACAAAAATACGTTTCTACTCGATTTGAAACGAAATTTAAAAAAAATGGAAAAAACAAAATTTATTGTAGGAAATACCCAGGACCCAGTCCCCTCGCCTAAAGAAGGGGTTCATCTCTGTACGATTTTATAATTTGTGGATAAAAACACATTCATTCTTAACACACATGCTATCTTCATCAGTTTAATTCTTTAATTATTTTTTTTTAATTATTTTACATAATAAAAAACAACACAGTACAACGTAGTATTTTCGTTTAGTATGTTCATTTAGTATGTTTGACCAGTGAAGTTTCCTCAAAGCTGGTTAAAAAAACTAAGAAAAAAAGATAAGGAATATGTGATAAAAGTTTAATTATGATAATACATAAAAAGGGAAGGGTGGGATGAGGAAGGGAATGGGATTCAATTAAAGAAGTATTAAATTAATTTCAATAATCATAAATGAGATTATGGAGTTTCATTTTAAATAAAAGCAAATTGTCAATAAAAATGTCTAGGTTATTTGTAGAATTTAATAGATTGTATTTTGAAGTGGAACGAGTTACAAAGCAAATTTTTAAGTAGTTAGTCGTACCAAAGTTTGGGTAAAATAAATTATTTGAACGCGTTAAGTATGTAGGACAGCGTAAACCTATTTGCTCTAATAAATAGGGTGAGTCCACCAAGTTATTACATACAATGGAGAAGTTTATTTTCTTTTCAAATTAATGGAAATGAAAATTTTAGTAAAATTGAACAAAAGTCTGAAAGTAAAATTAAGATATCTCAATAACTAACAAAGTTATAGAATTTAAAATTTGGGTCTTGCATAAATAATTTTTTCCGTCCGGTGGAGTCGCATGACGTCATCTCTCGTACTGGTGTACATCGCGGCTCGTGCTCCGGCGCCCGGCTATGCGGACGCGTGACGTCACAGGCGGTTTGGAGATCAACCATTCCGCGCTTAAATACACTGAAATGAATATTCTTTTTCTCTGTTACTTATTGACAGATTTCAACAAATTTTTCACTGGTTTTAGTTTTGATCTGTATTTTAATTCCATTAAGTTGAATATATGTAATATTATCAACATCATGAAACTTCTCCATTATTTGGAAAAACATTTAATCAAATTGGTTTTTTTTATAAATATATTACTTCAAAACCACCCTTTAGTCGAACGAACACTTCTATATGAAAATACTTTTGTTTGAGCCAATCTGATGTCAACCCCTATTTGTTTTTAGCCTTACAACAAAGAGTATTAAACTTTTCAATTATCTTTTTATCGTGTTACCCTTCCGCGGGGCGGGCGGGGTGTGGGGGCTAAATTAATTTCGCCAAGTTGGCTGGAGTGCTTTCCAGAATATATTTCTATGCGAACCTACAGACATTTCAACTTGTTACTGTCTCTCGGCGGGCGGGAAGGGGGCACTCGTCAACTGACAAGTTTCCGTCTTTCCTAAAGGTAAATAGCAAAATCCTTTGGTGTCATAACTTTAGGGAATAACTCGAAAGTAAAGCAAAATATAAATTATGTGCGAAGTTTCGCTAGTTCATGAGAATAGACTACAGATATCTCTATCGTAATCTTTTCAAATAAACGAAAGGTTTACAGATTTGGAACATATATAGAAATTTAAAAAAATTGATAATGTGTGGTTGTTCTTATAATGAAATTGGTAAACGTTGCATGAATAATAATAATAATAATAATTGGATAATTTGTATAGCGCCGTTTTCGCGAAATACTCACCTCAAGGGCGCTTAAATGGTGTAGAGTGATCACTTAAGCCAGCTCACACAGATCGTAAGCCCTGGACCATCCTATAAAAAGACTTCCATACATTTCTCATATAAATAATTTCATCCCTGTGAGACTTCTATGTATAATTTATATTAATTGAAGATTCACTGCTTTTACTAATATTATATAGGATAATATATATATATGATATATATATATATATATATATATATATATATATAGATATATATATATATATATATTCTACGAGAACAAACTACAAGCTTTCGTATACTAAAACTCATTATTTTTCTTCTTCTTTTGCCATATCCGGTCAAAGGACGTTGGCTGTCGTTTTGGCTATGAGAATTTTCTTTACGACATTCAATGCGGCTGTCAAAGTTGTACAGTTCAGTAACTTCTGAATACGGAACCGTTTGAGATCGAGAATCGATAAAACATGAAAGTTTTATCGATTCATTTAGACTTTTTATCGGCACTTAGACTTTTTTGGAAAATACACACGTTTTTTGATTCGTCGCATCATATGTTTGCGGCGGCGATAAATATCTTCGAGTCTCTATTTTCGCTATCGCAACCAATATTTACATTTAAACTAGGTATTTTAAAAACAAATATTAATAATTTAACTACACTAACGTGTATAGAATATATAGAATCAATTGTATATTTTTTTTAATCAATTTTATTTTTCTCCTGGCAAGCAAATTTTTGACGTAACGCGAGCAACTTTCAATAACATTAATTTCTAGATTAAGATAACGTGTTGCACTCAAACAGTCGTATCCACTTATATGCTCATATGAATATCCCCACTTATATGTTAATATGACATGCGTCAAATGTTTAAGTTTCAAAAGATAAAGTGCCTATATGTTCTGACGATATAGATTTTTAGCCACGTGAATGGAGGAAAGCAAGTCAACAGCAACGTGAGAGGAGGATTCCATCCATTTTCTTTTATTGCAATAACTGTTTTCTCTTTCTTTGTAATTATAAATCTTTATTAATTCAAGTACCTTGGACCTCGACAAATATTGTGGAATCATGTAGGTGAATGAAAGAAGATGATTTTTATTTTTAATTTTTCTTTATATCTTATAGAATCCTGATTATTACATTATATGTTATTAGGTTATTATTATATTATAGAAACGTGCGTTAGTTCATAAATATTTTATTAACGTGCGTTAGTTCAGTAGATGTATGGTTATTTTTAATAAATATAATATTTTTTTGTTTGTTGACATCATTCATCATCATTATATTTCGAGTTGGTAAATATTTTGTTTACCTTGCTCTTATTTTTCTATTCTTCTATTTTTCTGTATTCGATTGGAAGCACAAGGCACACGACTCAGCCTCTCAGCCTCATTTTGGGTTGAAACACATAAACCCGGAAACAACCCTTTATTTTCTACACCGTTAACCTTTCTCGCGTTATCTAGGTGCTTCCGGACATAAAACATAAAAGAACAAATGTGAAAAATCATCAGAAAGGTTCGTGTCAGGCATCACTAAGCCGGACAGCTGCACGGACATGACTCTCCACAGAAATGTAGGAAAACTACCCTTATTTTCTACCCCTGAGCACGAAAGTGCGCCGGTTCGGATAACGGGTGCAAATATTGTATAAAAGGGGTGGGTGAAAATCTCGTGTGAAAGTATCATCACAAAATATACTAAAAATAACAAAACAGAAATAAATATAATCTTTCGACAGCCATAAATATTATAAATCGAGTGAACGAATATAAATAAATAATTGCAGCAAATCTTTAAGTTTTTACACTACTTGAGATGTACATGAGAGATACACTCCATGAGAGATATATAAATGGTACATTTATCCTATATTCAAAGATGATTTATCTCGTCCAAAATAATTTTTTTCTTGAGGCCTTAGTAAATTATTTGTAAACATTTAACATAAATTCATTAAATAATGTGTACATACGCCTGTACCTAGTAGCAGAGTAAGTCAACTGAGTATAACGCCACGTATTTCTATCCAGTTTAGATATAAATATAATTTTTTCACTCATCACACCACTTAAACTACAACACTACAAAAACGGTCTATATACTTATATAAACGGACTTGGCTACACTAGGCGTAGACAAACCATATATATTTATGTCAAAACTCATCAACAAAATATTAGGTCCTTACGTGCGACAGTTTTCTAACACTAGCTACTTTGAACTTCGATACCTTGCATTAGACTTGGAATTCCAAATTCAAATTAATTGAATAAATAAAAGATTTGACATTCCTTATGCTTTTACTATTTTTTTCCGCCGTTTGTTTATTCTGTAATAATATTGTGTCTGCAACGAGGAGAAAATGAAAATTCGTTTTAGTTTAGTACTGAGTACTGAGTTCCATTGTGGCCCTAATGCTGCACAGACGGTACGCAATATCGAACGTGTATGAAACAGGTACCGAAAATTAACGTACATTTTTAAGTGGACGTCCAGAGACTACAGTCGATAATGACGAATTGAAAGCTATAGTGGAATCGGATTCATCTCAAACCACGTCAGAATTAGTAACAGCCTTCAACGTAAATGATAAAACGATATTGATTAATTTGCGTCAAATTGGGAAAAACTCACGTCGAGGCTCACTCAAATTTGTTGAGTCGGCACAAAAATGAGGGAATTCTGAATCGGATTGTTACTTGTGATTAAAAGTAAATAATGTAGGATTATCGGAACGTTCGCCACCATGAATGGCTGTAAACAGGGGAGGCAGTCAAACAATGTTCTAAACGCAAAGTGAGTCTAAAGAAACTGCTTGCGGGTGTATGGATCTGGCACGGCATTATTCATTACAACTTCTTAAGATCTGGCGCAACTATTACTTCAGAGGTTACTGTCGAGAATTGAAAACGATGATGGACATCGCTAGCCAAGCAACAAACCGAGAATTGTCAATTGCTCTACTCCACTACATCTCCACGACAACGCTAGTTCACACACAGCACAACGAACCGTCTTAAAAATACAGGAGCTTCGACTATAAAATCTCCCACCCATCTTACTCGCCTAACCTTGCACCAACTGGTTTCCATTTTTTCTGAATTTGGATAACTTTTTACAAGGGAAAAATTTCAACTCCGGTGAGGCGGTGAAAAACGCTTTTAAAGAATTCATCGATTCCCGTCCCCAGGATATCTATGAACTTGCATTAAAATAGCAAAAGTGTATCGACAGTAATGGCCAAGAGGCACTTCGGTTAATTAAATATATACTTTAAAAAATGTTTTAATTTTTCAATGTAAAATGACAATTTCATAAATAAGGACCTAATATATACATTGGCTTCATGATAAATTTGCGTTAAATACTTTATTTAGGCACCAAATCACATTAATAAATATAATTTCCTTTATAACGGCATCTTTGAATTTATTCGCGAATCTTCAACTCTTAAATCGAAAAACCTGGGTGTTTATTGATATTTTTGAATTTATTATTTTTAATACTATTTAAGAAAAATTAAGGAGCGCAGAATAGAAGCTTAACTGTATTCACAAAAAATAAATATGATCAATTTTGTTATTTAAAAAAAATCCTTGTTCAAAACCACCAGCTAACGAAATATTTCAATAAATAATATAAAATTTTACAAAAGAAATTATCAAAGGTAGGCCTACGTTAAGCTACAAAATGCAACAATTTTTTGAATTTTTCTAATCATTTATTCAAAGCTAGGGTATGTATATACATACCAGCTTGAAAAGGGAACATATTTTGGTATATTTTTGAATAATTAATTCGTATAAGTATTACAGGTGTACTACATATGTATATACATTTTTATGAGGCCACTAAAAACGATTTAACAACAGCTGCTCTCGAAACCCTGGGTAAAGAAATCCCTATCAGAAGAATCCATTGGTTTGACTCAGACTGCGCAGAAGTAACGAAAAAGAAAAATGAACTCTATCAAACGTTACAACAAGGCTGCACAAGACGACTTATGAACACCTATAAGAAACAAGGAAGAGAGAAAAGAACATGCACAGAAAAAAAAACGTGAATATTTATAATATAAATTAGAGAGGCTGAAGCACTAAGGCTTAAGAATGATAGTAGGCTTTTCTATAAAAAAGTAAATAACATAAGAGCTGAGTTTAAACGAAAGACAGCTGAAAAACAAAAAATCCCCCGGGTCAGACGAGCTGGTGGCTGAATTATTTAAGGCAGCAGGTGGACAGTCAATACCTGCATAACCTAATTCAAAAAGTATGAACAGAAGAAAAGATGCCCGAAGAGTGGATATTAGAAATTGTGTGTCCACTGCACAAGAAACTGCTGTAATTACAGGGGAATAATGCTGCTAAATACCGGCTACAAAATATGGCTACCGATACTCTGTATAAAAGATGTCCAATGTCCGAAGAAATCATTGACAATTAGCAATGTGGCTTCAGGCCAGGCAAATCGAGCATTGATCAAATTTTCTCCTTGAGACAGATCTTATAAAAAACGTTAGAATACAATGTCGAAACTCAACACCTCTTTTGTAGACTTCAAGGCCGCATTGAAAGCATTAATTGTGTGTTGCATATGCGTAAACGCATTGTACAATGCAATGAGTGAGTTTGGAATACCGCGTAAACTAATCAATCTGATGAAACTAATAATGTCCCCAGTAATGTGTAGAGTCAGGATTGGCAGTGATCTGTCCTTTGAAGCGCTCCACGGGATGAGACAAGGAGATGGAGTGGCCTGCTTCTTATTCAAAATAGCCTTAGAAAAAGTTATTCGTGACTCAGGCATTGAGATAAGAGCAACAATATTTGACAACTCTGTGCAACTATTGGCCTACGCTGATGATATCGACATAATTGCGAAAACTCCAGATACCTTACGTAATGCCTTCATCTTGAAAGTTCTGTCAAAAACATGAGTCTCATAGTAAATCAGCAGGAGACCAAATACATGGCCGTAGGGTGCACCCAACAAACCCCAACTCTCTCTTGTGGAAGTCAAAATTTTGAAACGGTACCAAGATTTACATGTGTACATGGGCATCCTGATAACAGACAACAATAATACTACAGAGGAGATCCAGAAGCGCATAGTGAGCGCAAATTGTTGTTTTTTCCACCTAGCAGATAAAATCCAGACTGCTGTCCAGAAACACTAAGATATTATCCTACAAAACGTTTATTACATCAGTGCTCATATACGCAGCTGAGACGTGGATACTAACTAAGAGGAATGAACGAGCACTGGACGTTTTTGAAAGGAAAATTTTGAGGCGTATGTTTGGACCGGTTCTAGAAATTGGACTTTGGCGCAGATGTTACAAAATTGAGCTCTAGACTACATATAGAACTTAGCAATGCGAACCATTTGTTACTATAAAATTATAGAGCGCACAATATATTTTCTAAAATATATTTTCTTTATGTACACTAAGTGCTTTATAAACATTTTTCCACAATCAATGCCATCTCCTGTGTGGTTAATGGCTAGGGTATCTAGCTCTCTCCCAGGGGGCTCGGGTTCGATTCCCGGTACCTACCAGAAAAAAAATCTCAAATTATTTTTGATTTTATTTTGATGTCTATCAATCTATCTATCTATCAGTGGCGTGCAGTGGGTATAAACTTAGGTTATGCTGTGACCGACTATATACCTATATTAGAAATATATATATATATATATATACGCATATACCTATAAGGGTATATACATTATAAAAAAAATTAACTATATATAATGAACTATTTTGAGTAGCTTCAATCCACAAAAATAACTGCACTATAAAAGAAGCATTGTAAACAATATTTCCTAAATAAATAAATATTTTATTAGGTATAGCTAATACGGCGAAAAATTCCGATATATTTCGAAGACGATTTATATATAATTAAATCGGGAGCAATACTAATTTTAGATATACGTTTCTTATCACAAAAATAAATCAAACATTTTATGATATCATTATGATGACAGATGACAGATGATATTTGTCGTATTCGTATTTACATTTACCACAGAAAAGACATAAATTTACACCGAAAGTTTTGGGTGGAATTTGTAAAAAATAACATTTCTGCATGACGTGGGCCTGGCATAGGACCTTTCGAAGAAGGACGCTACTACATAAAACTCGCAGCATTAAAAATACACGGTTTTTTTCTCGACTTGACTATATCTGTGGAACAAATTGGTTGGCGAAATAAATGAAGAATTGACATGAAGTTAAGCGCAGAAAAGTCGGAAATCAAACTTCTAGCCGTAGGACGAATTACGGCTACAATTTTAAATCGAAAAAACAGATACATCACGTTAAATGGAAACGTCAGAAATAAAACTTCTAGCCGTAGGACGAAATACGGCTAGAATTTTAAATCAACTTTTTCTTAAGATAAGGATTATTTAATTAATATTTGTTTCTCAGAATCTTTACTAATGCACAGCTTTTTTGCTTGTATGCGCTGCACGCCGCTGCTATCTATCTATCAATGTACCTGCACAATCGGCAGGTTTTAAAATAGTAGATGCCATTAACTGCCGGCAGTTAATGGCATCTACTATTTTAAAGTATAAATAAAAAAGTGTTCAAATATTTTGATAAAAATCGTTATTACTATTTCATAGGTGTCGGCTATAAATAAGTAAATACTTATTCTTTAGGAACCGGCATGTAAAAGTACCGTCATTTTTGACGGGTTACAGATAGTACATAATAAATAAACAAAGAGTAGCTTGTTGGTCTTGCGGTTAGGACTCTCGCCTCGTGATCAAAATGTCGCGGGCTCGAACCTCACTCCAGACCAGCAAGTTAGTCCTATTTTCACAGCACAAGAGTTTAGCTTAGTTTGAAAATAGTAAGAATATTGATGTGACACGTATACCGTTTATTTAAAAATTTCCGTTTATTATTTATTTAAGAAATCCGTATTATTAAAAAAAAATAATAATACTAAAAAAATAAATAAAAAAACGATAAAATGAACTAACTTACCATCACACCGTTTTTCCGCGGGGTTCTTTTGTCCTGGTACAAAACTCTCACCTCGTTCATATATCTTCTCTTGTGCGCACATCGATTTTTCTAACAGGACCCTTGCTATATAAATTTGATAGCTATTTGAAAATAGAATACAAATGCATAACTACAAAATATAATTCGCAATTTTTCTTATTTTTCAATTATATAAAAATTAAATGGTAACTTAACATAGCGAAATTTGTAACCGCAGTTTCCCAGATTGGAAAAGTTCCGGGCTCTCGTCTCGAAGGTAACTAAATATTTTTTCAATTGATAAAAATTATTCTGTATATCTTTCTAATTCATTAATCCATTTTGTTTCTTTTTAATGTAATTCAAAAACATAATTCTCTACGTAACAATATACGTCACTAACGCCACGAATACTTTGCGATAACAGCGACTCAATTAAATAACGAATTTTTATTATATATCATTATACATATACATAATTCTTTATGTAACAATGTTCGTCAATAATGCTACACTAGATGGCGGTGTTTTCACGGCCGTAACTGGCGATTGAAATATATTGAATTCTCTATCTAATAATAGGCACTCTGTAGAAGGTGAATAGTTTGAGAACACTTGCATATTGACACAAAATATTTTACTAAATAATTATTAAAAAAATAAAAAATTTCAAAAAATAAAAAAAATTATAAAAAAAGATTTTAATTTGAATAAAAAATGTATTGTTTTTTATGTATATTTACCCAGTATTATTTGTTACTAAACTGTTTTACTTATTTTATTATACTAACTGGCTGTAACCCGTTAAAAATGACGGTATTTTTCATGCCGGTTCGTAAAGAATAAGTGTTTACTAATTAGTAATGTAAGTGTTCACTTAATAGTAATAACGACTTTTATCAAAATATTTGAACATATTTTATATTTCCCCTGCCGACGGTAAACGGTACTATTTTAAACCCTGGCGATTGTTCTGGTCGGAAAATTAAATGGTTCGCGTCTTTGCTAAGCCATAGTATATATTTATAATATCTTTTTGTCAGTCCACGGAGAGGCGGCGGTAGCAACATGCTTTAAGCGTCCGATTCGGATTTGCTGCCCCGGGGTTCAAGTCCCATCTCCGGGCGTTTAATTTGGATTTTTAATCCGTGAATTCCATTGAAATTACGGACGTTACACGAAGCTACGGACGGACAGACAAAGAAATTATTTTGTTTGAATCTATCATATTTTATAGACCTCGTAGTCCTGCTTTTATTTTTGTGATTTTATTTATCTTTTTGCCAAATTACGTTCTTCCTTTTGCATGCCAATTTTAATTTTGTTTTTTAAATGTTTTTTTGCTTTTATTTCCGCTTGCCACTGCTTTCGTGGATACACCAAAAAGACACTGTTATGATAAGAAATGCAAAACTATCGTCTGTATTTATTTCCATTTTTTTATTTTTATATTTTTTATGTCGATTTATCGGTAACGAAAAATGAAAGTTTGTTAGTATCTAATTAAAAATAAAATAATGATTTTAATTCACGAATAGCGAGTTTATTTCTGAAAATTATTCCATTCCAATTTGAAAATCGTCCCTTTACCCTTTAGAAAATCGCAAAGTCTTCAATCAAGGTTCTTAGCGGAGGCGCTCGCTTAATTTCCCGGAGCAAAGTTAAAAAAGTTGCCAAAGGCGAAGCCGGGAACAGCGCTTTGCTCTCACAAGAGGCCCCCCCGTCCCGCCGCCGGCCACTTCCCCCCCCCGGCGACACTTTTATTTATTCATAAACCTAATTTTTCAGTTCACTTCCCCTTATAAGTGTGGGCAACGGCGCTACATATGTGTTGGGTTATTTATAGGAGAATATGTAACAACGTGCCCCGCGCACGTACGGGAGCCGTGGGAGACGCCGCACCTGGCAACCCCGCGCCCCTCGCCGCGCTAATGATGATGTGTTCAGCCAGCAGACTATTTCACTTCTGGATACATCTTTCTCACTTCTCGATGTGTGCCCTCTCGCGTCCCTCTCCCGCTGCCCGCGCGGCCGCGCCGGGCGGCGCTGCGTCCCTCTCGCGCCGCGCGCCGCGCGCGGGAGACGGTCTCCGGCGTGACTCTGCAGCGTGAAAACGCTCGTAGGCCGGCTAATGTTCGCGCCCAAAGCGGCCTATTTGCTTCGCTCAATTATTACCAACATTTTCAACGAAATCGTTACGTGTTATTGTGGAGGAGGATATCCAAACGAAATGAAAGAATTTACTCAGTTTATTAACTTGTTTCTAACCGAATTAATCTATCATTCCGATGAACATATTCGTAAGTGTAGGTAGGTATGCCTACGTTAAATTCATTCAACATATTATCAATAGTCATGTTTTATCAACTTGATTTATAGTAATCGTTTATAGCGTGAGAAAAATATATTCCACTACCGTGACACAATTTAACCCGAGCCTTCTACATCATATCGAAGATGTCACTGGTTTCGAAAAAGAAAAATATAAATCCAGTGTACCTAAAGAAAATATATTGTGCACCCTATAATCTTATATTATATAAAAAAATAGTTCGCGTCTTCGCTAAGTCCTATATGTATTTGATGGGTAACGCAGGCTCGGCGGTAGCAACATCGTTATCGTTGCCGCCTTTGGGTTTGCTGGCCCGGGGTTCAGGCCCCGTCTCCGGCCGTTTAATTTGTTTTTTTTAGCCGTGAATTGAACGAAATTTCGGACGTTACACGAAGTTATGGAGACAGACAGACAGATAGACAGGCATTACAAAAAAATCTTACAAATGTATAAAATAATATCTATAATAAATATGATGAATGTAAACTGAGAAGAAAAACACGCGCTGTATGTGATAGCATAGTGGACTGAAAAACATCAAAGATATTTCCGGAAAATGTGTCCTCCGTATCCGGTCGCTTCTTTTCTCGAGGTTTATACCTTTTCAGCACAAGAGCCTTTTTGAGGGCCCGCAATTGTAAGCTTCCTGGCGGAATTAATAGTATACGATGTTTTCACTCAAAAGGTAAATTGTTATGTCGGAAGGAAAAGGGCCCCCCCCCCCTCGCCCCTCGCCGCGTCGCGAGCCCTCCCCGCATTCAGCTAAATAAATGTACAGCCTGTAAATATTCGGTCGGCGGAAACGCTGCCTCCTCTCGGCTTTGATCTCGTCAATCAAATCATTGAGATTATTTAAATGATCGAAATGATTCTGGGCGGAGGGAGGAGGAGGAACGCCGAGTAGTGAGAAGTTAATTCGCCGTGTTTTGCACAGTCATCAGCGCGCTATTTTTCTCTGAATAATCGAGCGATGAAAAATTGTATCACAGGCGTTTGATGATGTTTGTGTGCTCGGGAGACATCCACATTATTTAAAGACAAGTTCGCAATTTCAAATAATGTCAAGTCTTCAAAAGCCAATAGCAAAATCTTCTTCATTCAATTTTGAAAAGAAAATATCAATCAAGATATATTACTATAGATGTCCCATAGAGACGAAACTATTTTTTATATAGGAAAAAAGGATTGGTGCTCATAGGACTTAGATACGACCTATTGTACGGCTGACTTAAGTGATCATTTTACACAATGTAACGATCGCCAATTCCACCCAATCAAAATGTAGATATCTCATTATCAATGTCGACATCTGCACTGGTTTATAGGAATGACAAAGTTTTGGACTGCAGGTGGCGGTAATAAAAAAAAACTCACATGCGAAACAAGGTGTGCAAGTTAAACATAATTAGGTACAACTTCCAAAAATTGATAAATGATATTTCTGATGTATTTGTGACCTCACTGGGAATCAAACCCGGAATCGGCGGTAAGGAAGCCAATGCTACACCCGTTGAATAAGGTTTGCTTTTATTCATTTTTTATAAAAAGATAGAAATTTTTAGTTGAGAACAAAATGATTTCATTTTGCATGTTGACATTATCGATTTAGCGAATATTTATTGTATATATTTTATTATTTAATATGTTACGAAATGAAGTTAAAAACGTTTCCTTTTACAAAGATACATTTCCTTACAAATGTCGGGTTGGAAATCCAAGCTTAAATATATAATATTTACTCTTCTGTCTATGTGTATATTTGTAATCCAGTTTTATAACATGGAAATACAAACAGAAATTAGAAATAATAATGTGCACAGATTTTGGTTGCAATACTACTGAAATAAAATATTCCCATTACATGATTATTTTCGTCTATAAATTAATGATTTATTATGGTATTTAGAAGTCGCGCTAACTGCGCTTCAAAGCCACCATTTTCAATCAGAAAAGCCATAAACTCTGTAGCACACGCACAAGACGACATGAGCCTCTGGTACCTACGCAGCTGAAGACAGAATTGGATGCATTCGAGTTATTGTATGTATTAGAGTATATAAACATTTGGATGCACGCATACTATTGGTTCTATTATAATAGTACTTGGTTATGTCGGAAAATATATGAGAGATTTTGAGCATGTACGTGAAATTTCGAGTGGTGGACTTTTAGGTATATGCGCATTGCGCACGATGCATAAAATTTTATATAATTGCGCGCCTTTTCTGACTGTTTACCTACACTTAGTTCTAAGTTTATAAAAAAAGTATTTATTTCAAATTATATTTAAAAATGGCCTTTCACAAAGTTACACGGGAAAATTTCAAAAAATATTAATATTCTTCTACAATATTACAGCAATGATATCACAGCATATAATACTATAATATATAGTAAATTGGGTGAATATGGCCCCATGGGTAATACGCCGCACTAATACGTTAGACCATATATTTTAAAAATTGTACATATACAGCAAAAGTTGACAGCTAAACTCATCAGTCGTTTATAGTACTCCATTCGTTTGGTGTTTGTGTGTCACATTTTATAAAAAAATACGATTTATATAGGAAAAGGGAAGATTTTTACCAAAATATTTCAACCCTAATTTTTTATGTACTAATCTTCAACTGTTTGTCATATAAAAATGATAAAAAATGTTGGCCGCCATGACACCTCTAATTGTTTGTTTTAATGAATGATGTTTATGATTGCATTATGGGGTAATACGCCTCGAAAGGTTTGCTCGTCTATCGAAGTATTGGATTCTAGGATAGGATTACATTACACCAAGGTAATAGATAAAAGCAATTACTGCAATGCAATGGGTATTTCTATGCCAAAACGAAAAGAAATGTGATTGAACAGAATGCACTGGTTGCACACGTTTCGGAAACTTCTGCAACGATTGTGAATAATGTTTTGCTTTAATAATTTTTGTTTTATTCGTAGTAATTTTTTTAATATTAACTTTTTAAACATTCCTTTATTTTTAAAATATTTTCATTATGATTAAAATTATTTTGTTCCTTGAATATTGGGTATAATTGTAATTATATATACTGGTGCCATATTACCCAGGTCTGTGGTGCCATATTCCCGAAGACCTGGGTAATACGGCACTTTTCTGGGTTTTTTATAAGGCTCAAATTGATTATTAATTATTTACTAATTATTAGATGTTATTAACCATTTAATAATTATTAGATGTTTGCTATTAGTCTTAGTTTAAGAAACGTACTTTCCGAAATACAAAGAGTTTATTTTCTAATTAAAAAATTGGTCGAGTTAACTAAGCTCAAAAAATCGGTGCCATATTCACACAATTTACTATATAGCATATAATATTGTCATAAGATGCCAGAGTTAAAAGGAATTGCACCTAATCGATGATTTTACAGCACTCTACACTAAGTTACTAGGAGGTTATTCAGGTTATAGAATATCGAAAGCATCTAGAATCTAGACGAACACCGGTCAGGTATAAATACAAGAAATACCGCGATGCTTATTTCAATATTGTTCTACATTTGACTAACGTGACATTACCAGCGACAAAACCGTAGCGAAAAATAGTGTGGCCAGCGCCTTGTAAGCCGAGTGATAAATATCGGGCCGAGTACCTACCGACAAGTGAGAACTTTTTCTAGTACGAACGTGAACCATTTGAATAAAGTGCGAAATTGAACAGAATATTCTAGAAAGTGATCGATGCAATAGAAACAGCGTAAGAAAATTCTTCGGATAAGTAACTAGAAATAATAATGTGAATAAAGAAATTGGATAATAGTGTATGAATTATTCTGCAAACATTTGGTTTCTGTAAAATTTAAGACATGGCTTAGATTAAATTTGTGTCTAGTAACATTGCGTAATAAATTGTTTAGCGTTTCGTTTGCATCTCGCTGCCACGTCCCGTGGCAATATATAGGACTATTTACATAATTATTTGATATGTTATCGTAGGAAATATATTTTTTTAGTTTTTTTACACGTCTAAAACGACATTTTTACGCGTCGTCACCTGCAACAAAATTAGTGAAATTAATATTGTTATATAGGTATCCGTTTGTATGAATTGTGTATTTATTCTATTATAAAAGTTTCCATTTTTCTTTTTTGGAATATATCATCGAGCGAGAAATATAGATGGCGCGCCCAAAAATAATATTGCGACATTTTTATCCTATAAATAGCAGTACACCCGTGAAAAATCACGGGTCATAGAATTCGTGAATAGAAAAACATTTGTTTTTTTAAATTGACTTTACATATTCGCTTAAACTTAAAACTAAATATTATACAATAATAATGTAAAAATGTCAAGACCATGTAATTTGGTGGGGCGACCCTTGCGTGTTACCTGAGCTGTTCGCTGTTGCGTGTCACATGTCACACTCGGACGCCCGCGCCTCATCAGTGTTGTTTCAATTCCAGCATTTCCAGTAATTTACGGACGTTACAGGCAAATAGACAGTCAGCTGAAATATTGTATTTAAATTTATAAGTACGTTATTTTAAAAGCTAATGGCATGTGCATAATTTCAATCGCGTATTCTATTAATATTTTTAACGTACCTACAGAAAAAAAATTCAAAATGTGATTAAATCATAATCCATTTCCACTCCCATTTAAACTCTGCTAACGTAATATTTTTTAAACAATACTTTTATATGAATGTATGTTCTAATAACGCAGTAGATTTTGTCCCCAGAGGGATGATTAAGGATAAATTATAGAAGTCTCACAGAGACAAAGCTAATTTATATATGAGAAAAGAGGAAGGAATCTTTTACGATGGCTCAGGGCTAACAACTTCTTGATTCGAATTGATGTTCTTACGATGGAATTGGGGGACGTTGTAGTGTGTAGAGTGATCACTTATGCCAGCTCACACAGGTTGTTAGCCCTGAGCCATCGTATAAGAGACTTCCATTCACTTTTCTCATATATAAATTAGCTTCGTCTCTATGAGACTTCTATGATTTATCCTTAATTAATATTTTTTTACTTTGATATACCTACACATTTAAATGTCGTTTTTCCACAGTTAAACAACTTGGAATCTGTTTTATGGCAGATGAGGAAAAGGTAGTACGTTCACGAAAATTGTGAAAAATTCAATTCACGAGAAAGGAGACCGAAATAATAATTATTTATTTTTATTTCGAGGAAGGTAGTCTGCCTGTGCGACTGCCCTGCGGGCTTCCAGCTCATTTTCATCCCCAACTCACATTCTCGCAGATACAACACAACCTCACACCATGCAAGTGAAATTTAAAAAAAAATATTTAAACTTACCACGAAACACTGAATAAGTGTTTTAAAAAAAGAAACTTTTTTTAAACAAATTTATTAATTAATTAGAAAATACATACAGAAAAATAAAATTAACGAAAAAATATTTTGGCTGCTACCGGTATTCGAACCAACGGTAGTCTCTTTTTAATTCATTAACATATTATTCAATTTTTAAAAGCAAACCACTTTTTATGTTATAATTTTACAAACTATTACGGAGGCTTACAATGGTGGGAAAAATAAAAGAAACAAGATTCGTGGGGTATAAAAGCAAAGGCAGTTACATCAAAAAAATTAAAAATTGTTTTTAATGCAGTCACCAAAGATTATATACACCGAATTCTAGATTTATGTGTATATTCCTTCCAAAAATATGTTTCCCATAAATTTATAGGCTATGTTTCCGATAAAATCTCGGATTTGGTAGGTACATTATTAATCCTTGATGACTGCATTAATTTTTTTTTGGAAATTGCTGCCTTCGCTTTTATACCCCATATTTGATGTATTTTATTTTATATTTACGAGGTTCTGCACTTCGGCATCCGGCTCGTAATGCCTCCACTCGACCTTTGCAGATGGAAACCACAATTCGGTGTATTTTTTGCGACGCCGCCCTGAAAAGCTCTCAACTGAAAAACCTCACCGAATCACATCGAGGGTCTAATTACATTAAGCAGACTACATTTCAGATTACGCCAGGGCTCAAATTCATTATTGGAATTTTCTCTTTTTGCCGCGACAAAAAAGATCAGCCCATATAATTTTGTCTTGATACCCCTGCGACGCGTGAAGCGGTACATCGCATCGTGTTAATAAAGCGGCAATGCTTTAATGTGCTGAGGAACAAGTATAACTGAGACATAGTAAAACGGGTGATATTTATTTGTTATTATAAAAGAATCTAGTAGAAAAAATATTTTTTTAAATGGGATAAAAAGTAAAAAATAAATTAACTGAATTTTTTTTTGTTTCACTATAACTAAAAGACGCTTATGATATTGACATAGGGAAAGCGCCCACGCTTTTATTTGGAGGGTGTAGCAAAAATTTTATTTCAGAAAATTTCTTTTATTCGTTTTAGTAGGTACATTTAAATACAAGCGTGGGTTTAACAAAATTTTTTTAATGTAACATAATTACCTACTTTAATTTTCCCAGCGTACAAAACCCCGTCGGTAGGAAACAAGCGCCATCTTTTGGTGTGCTCATTAATTAATTTTCAACTCATTTTCTCTGAATGCGCTTGTGAAGTATATAATTTCATAAAAAGTCACTTCGGCAAGAAACTAGTGCCATTTTTTTTTTTGGCGAGATCATTAACCTATGTTCCGTGTCAAAATATGATTAATAAATTCATTATGTTGGATTGATTGATTAATTAGTGAATCTGATAATTGATATTATGTATTATCATCGTGTATTTGACATATGTGAAAATGTTCAGCTCGATTGGAGATTGGGAAGTGGGTGAAATATTGATTATAAGTTTCCGACAAGATAAACAGACTAACGGACAAACAGACAAATAGGTGAAGCTGATATAAGCGTGATAAATTATTTCTCTTCATATGTCACGGCATAGCAGTGACTATTTATATACTTTTCGAAAGACGGTGATCAGACAATTTCTTAATATCGCTACCATAATCCTTGCTAGTAGTACCTTATGATATTTTCTTAAACATTTATAGTATTCTTAAAAAAATTAAACAAATTCTCAGGTTGTTTTAGTGATTTGTAGGTGTAGATATAGAACAGATTTTTAATATGTACAGCTTAATTTGTGATTGGACATAATTATTAATATAAGTTGATTACTCTGACACCGAAGAGTTTCTATTTTAATTTTATTTTTACTCCCTTTATATTAACTCTAGGCGTCTGCTTGCTTGCCGGCTTGCCGTCAACAAAAAATTTGGATAGATTTTTGACCCTTTTCCCGTGATCCAATCGACCTGAAACTTGGCAAGTAGACTCATGGCGACGATGAAGAAGATCTATCAAATTTTCGTTAAAAAAAATTAATAATTATAGTATAATTTCGGATTTTTAGAAATTTTATTGGTTTTTTCAAATTGGAATCATTAGAAAAGTTTGATTACGGCGCGGCGCCCGATAACGTCGCGGAATATTTTCTAAATTTGAATTACTCCGTCGGTATGCATAATAGGTACTTCACTACGAATGTCGAAAATCTAAATTGACTGACAAATGTTTTTAGAATTTAATCTTCAAAGCATGAAGTGTCTTATCAAAGCTCAAAACATCTGACATTTTAGAAATATATTAAATTACTGTAAGCTTAGTGTTATGTTATATGTTTTAATTCGTCTTTGATTGTTGTTATATTTTACAAAGAAAGGGAGTATAATAAAAACTTGTTTTTTATGGGTTACTTTTTTTAACAAACAAATTGACCCTAATAGATGGTCCTAGAGTGGCATTACAGCACAAAGTATAAATATTTTATGAATATTTTTAATATGATATAATTACTCAATACAATTTTTATGATAAATTAATAATGTCATAATCATAACATAAATTGTAAATAGTACTTTGAACATGATAAAGACTAACGCAAATCAATAAATACATAAAGGAATAAGTAAGTTTTTGAACAACGTCTTAATTCTTAATGATAAAATAAATTGTAAAATTATATCTTTGTATGTATCGGAATCACTAAGTAATCCACAAAATAATAAAAATTATAAAAATTAACCCATTCTATAAGGATTAAAATCTAAATTAACTGGCTGGTAGAGTTAAACTGCTTGTTAAAAATTAATTTAAAGAAAGTCAAAGTCATGTAAATTAGCTTTGTACGCCGGAGAAACACTACGGTGGATAATGTGAACTTAGGATTGGTTTTTCATATACATACCTAGGTCTTAAAAAGTAACCTTCAAAGAAACCACCATGTGAAAGGTTCAAAAAGTGCACTCTTTGAACATTTCACACGGTAGTGAAACCTATCCTGTGAAAAAGCTAATTCATGAACTTACACACACACAGAGAAACAGTGCCGGTCTGAGGCATTTCCACCTATCCCTGCATTTAGAAACTCCCCGATTCATGAAAGATAAAGACGAAAAAAAATGTGCTTTTTCCTATTTGTTCGATCCCAGCCTAATTCAGTGAACGGGCTTGATATTTGTATATTTTACAATGTTTTTTGATGTCTTTAAATCATGTTAATAATTTTTCTTACTCTCGGAAAATGACGGAGCTCCTTCATTAGAATATACGAGGGTAGGAAGCCAAAAGGGCGTTAGTGATTATTTAGAACCTTAAAGGAGAGCAAAAGAAAGTTCTGTCAATCTCATTTTGTCATCGTTTCTTTTATCATTCAACGATTTCCATATTTATTTATCGAAAACACATATGGAAGTCGTTGAATAATAAAAGCAATATTGACAAAATCTGATTGACAAAAAATTATCTTGCTCTCCTGTAAAGTTCGAAATAATCACTAACGCCCTTTTAGCTTTCTACCCTCGATATGATCAATCTGTTGCATAGGTCCATTCATGAACATTTTTCGTTGACTAAATAAGTGCTTTTAAAACATTTTGGGAAAACATTATATCGTGCCTAAAACATTCTGGGAAAGCTTGGTCCATTTTTCACTCTTACGTGTAGGTATAAATAAATAAATAAAAAGTGCCACGCTCAAACTTTGAACCCTGACCGTAATTTTCTTGGCCGGTCCTGTAGTACAGTATAGAAAGAAATATCCTGGAAAATTCTTGAAGAGATTGAAAAAACATGAGTCAGACAGAGCACAGACCAAAGTGAAGGATGCCATTGTTGCTACTAAAAATCTAAATGGAAATAAGTGGATCATATTTAAAGACGCACAGATATAATCGATGGACAAAGAATATTCTTGAATGACCTAAAGATCGCCCAAGATCTCGGGCAGATCAAATTATTGGAGCGGTTCAAGTGACATGGCAGAGATTGACGCAGTATGAGTTGGGTCAAAGTCATGATTCGTCCGGTAGTGGATTTATAATCAAGATATATTATAGAGACGAAGGTACGACCTATCTTACGGCTGGCTTATGTGATCACTCTACGCAATGTAACGTTCACCAATTCCACCCACGATAGACCACATATCTATCAATTTTTTTTGGAATTTGTATAGTTATGTAATTTGCGCATCTTGTTTCATATGCGAGTTGTATTTTAGTACCATCACCTGTGGTACAAATTTATCATTTCTATAAACTAGTACAAATATCACCGTTGGTGATGAGATATCTTTATTTTGATTGGCATTTTTAAAGCAATATTTATTTTATATGTATATGATATTCTTATGAATTATTAACTAGATTACTCCTGAAAATTATTCAATTAACTCACTATTAATACACTAATACAATAAATTATTACACTAGAATACTCCTGAAAATTATTCAATTAACACCTTTATAGACTAGTTTTTATACATATATTCAGAATATTTTGAGCACATTAAATTTTTTGTCGAACAATACTGGATTTGATGTTATTCATATGAACTATATATAGTACCTAATTATTTACCTAAGCCGAGTGAAGTTTTTCAGCGATTATCATACCTACCTACGTTAAAGTAAATGAAATTTATCGATTTAAAGAAATCGTAATTTACACATCTTTAAATTAACTTATAAATGTATCTTTACTAACAAATACAAAGTATATTTCAACTTCAATATTGCCGTTCTTGGTACTTGCTCACAGACAAAACCACCCGGGAACCCCATCTGTGCGGGTCTCAAGGAGATCCTCGCGGGGGCAGGAAGTGGGGAGAGGTGGGAGAGGTGTCAGGGGGTGGGGAAGGTGAAACGGAAGGTAGAAGGTCGCAGTGTTAGGTGGGGAGGGTCTGCGGCGGCGGAGGAGGGGGGTATAAGGTTTGATTAATGACCCAATAATCCCACCGCCTTGGAGTTTGCGGTGAAATTTAGGGATCGTACTCCTGCGGAGCGAGGAAGCGGCCGGAATTTATCGACTGTGAAGTTAATGGGGAAAATAAAAAGGCGAAAATGTTTAGCAATGGAAATGTTGATGGCTTCTTACAGTTTACAACAATGTCGTACACGTGTGGCATACAAAGAAACACATAAATTTACCGCAACACTTCAATGAATATTCCGTCACACAGAAAGGACAGCGGTCTCCGATTATTCAATACGAGAATTAGAATTCTCATTTCTAAGCAGTCCAAGACTTTTTCTGTACATTTCTTTCTTATGGCTATAACTTATGAATGGCCAATTGAAAATGTATAAATTTCACTAGTGGAGCGCCGTCGCTAACCGTGTTTTACATAACGTTTTTTTATAATACAAGTTTTTGATCAACATGGGTGAACCTCGTCTTAGCACGTGGTACTAGTTCCTTATTTCCAGTAAAGTCACCGTACATCAATGTAGTTTTCTTTATTCTGCGTGTTTTTATGATTTGTTTCACTACAGTACTTGGGCCCTGTACACGCACCGTAGCGTTAAAATTTTTAAATAAAAATGATCATATTTAGAGATATTTATTTCTCTTCGTGATATCGTCTATTTTCTATGGAATAATAAAATGAATATGGTACAGATTTTAAAAACATTATATTTTGTAATTTTAAGTACATTTATCATTACACTTTTTTAGAAATATTTTTTGGGAGAGTAATGATTGTAAAGGGCCTAAAATCTTAAATTGAAAAACTACATAAAATACTAACTTTATTTAATAATAAATAATAATAATATTTGCAATTGAATGGCAAATAAGCAAAAAGATGATTGGATAGAATGAAAAGAAAAATTATCTAAAATCTCAGTTACAGTATTAAGACATGTCCCGTGAAAAATTACGGGACATAATAATTGCAGGATTTCGAAGCTTCATGAGTAATTGAAAATTCACGAATAGAAAACCATTTATTTTTTTAAAAATTGACTTCATTCGCTTAAACCTAAAACTAAATATAATAAAAATGACCATGTAATTTGGTGGGGCGACCCTTGCGTGTTAACGTCTACCGCACGCTGATTGCGTGCCGCACTCCAATTATCTAAAGTTGTAATTCCAGTACAATTCCGACAGACAGACAACGAAATTATTATATTTAGATTTTATTTATGGTATTCTTATTAGATTTCAATTTAAAAACTCGACTCAAAAAGTGTAAAAAATTAGTCAACAGAAATACGCGTTGATGTACCCAAGTAACATTATTCAAAGTTTGCTTCAATTATTGATTTGTACCAACCTTGTGTCCAATTTGGGCGGCCGTCCGGCGGTGGGCGGCTCGGCTGACACGCCATACATCATAATGTTATACAGCGAGCACTAAAGCATGAAGGCACGATATCACGGGGGGCCGGCCCCACCCCTCCCCCCACCACCCGCCCACACCAGCCCGGTGGGCGGATCTTTGTGCCGGGAGTTACGTGACTGCGAATCTTGCATATTGGATCTTTTTTAGCAGGCATAATGATAAAGCCGCGTCTTTGCGGAGATATACATAATATCACGTAAAAATCTTCACTCCACTGCTTGGCTAATTTATAAGTGAATATGTTGACTCTTACGTATGTGTTAAGTACCGGTGTAGATTTACGTATTGTCACGGAATCACGGCCGTGGGAGACAGATGAAACACGCAAAATTAAATAAAGTTTTATTTTATGCACAAAAGTCACTGGACGTAAATTTAACTGGAGCACTGTTCTTTAATTCGACAAAAAAATTTTCAACCTGGCGACTGGCGACATATGATTAGGACGTATATGGGAGCTTTCGCTCATAAAACGGTCCTGGGAATGTAGTGGATGTCCATTCAATGTTCTTTAATTCGCACTATTCGCTCGTCTGTGGAACACTTTATATTCATCTGCTTGAGTATTCGCCCGTCTGTGGAACACTTTATATTTATCTGCTTGAGTATTCGCCCGTCTGTGGAACACTTTATATTTATCTGCTTGAGTATTCACCCGTTTGTGGAACACTTTATTCACTGGTTGTTTATATTCGCTTAGAGTCGCGCTGTTCGCTGCCAAATAACGGCAACAATTGCCCGTTTTATGCGTGACTTATAATGCCCGAGTTCTAGAAGCTTCTGGCGTATTTTGGTGTAGGTATATGAGATTCTTCCAGACTATTCCAGATTGTTTGAAAACCTTCGATTACGTGCCGTTCTCCTCGATTTTTAGAATCTCCGTTCACCCGTGAAAAGTCGCGGGACACAATTAAATTAATATAAATGTCAGGGCGTGTAGTTTGGTGGCATGACTCTTGCATGTAACCTGAGCCGCGCGCTCATTAGTCAGTATTATTGTTGTAATTCCAGCAAGTTACGGAGATTTGAAATTAGGATAGTTGATGGTATACTACTAGGGATGGATTTGTATAGACACGCAAGATGCGCTTGTGAGGGCCCCCACTTTCCAGAGGGCTCTCGAATCACTGAATAAAAGGGAAAAAACAGGAGAATAAAACAGGAAAGTGAAAATAAAAAAAGGAAAAAATTTAAAAAAAACTATCTAGAAACAAGTTTGCTTGGAGAAGGAAAGGATTATGTTCAGTTTCCGTCGGGTATTCATGACTGCAAGTCCTTACCTTAAGCTCCAAGTCCAATATTTTTTATAGTTAGACCTAGAATATCGTTTTAATATCGGTGTTGCTCTTTGTAGTTCACGTTATGTTGTGATATTATCTAGGCTTTGTCTCAATACATGAGCACCACAACATATCCATTGAGATTGGCCTTCGCATCATAAATCCGTCGTACGTGTAGCTACATTTGATTAGAGTAGATAAACATGAAAAAATATATAATTTATGTGTACTGAATGTCATCCTAAAGTATCCAGCTAATAATTTTTATAAGTACAAATATTTAGAAATAAATACGCGAATCAAATTTTAGGATTGGCTTAATAGAACGAACATTGACGAATATTTTATATATGATTGAATTGTTGGACTCTAATGGAATGAAGCATCAGAATCGGGTGAGAGTATATTATGCGATTAACTTATAGATAATTACTTCCTAAATAGGTATGAATTTTCTTATACGGCATAATAATGTGTGAATGCAAAAAATTGTGTCCTCATAATTTACTGCTCAGATGAGTTTATAGTCCAAACACATTATTGAAAAATTAGGGGGAACATTGTACCAATGTTAATTCGATTTCTAAAATAATATATTTATACATATTTATACCTACACACATACATACGTTTTATTATTAACATAGGCAAATCGACGCACCTACATACACACGTAGGTAGGCACATCCATATTTATGTGTGGGGTTTGAAGAAACCTCAAGCCCCCATACTAATCAATGAATAAGATATGCCTTCGCAGAACCTTTGATACCATTAAGGCACTCTCGTCTCTCAGACACCGCAGCAGCCTTTGACTGCCTTTTAAGCTCCGAGAGCTTATCGGGAACATCGGGGCTTTTAAAGCGCAGAACGATTTATTATGTTCAGTTATTTCACATTTTAACAGATATCTTAAAAATACCAATTAATTATGAGGTATATTTTTTTTTGCAAGACACCTTCATAATAATCGCAACCTGCACATTTTAATTCATTATAAATCAACAAGAAAGCGTTCAAAATTAAAGCCTACCTTATGTTTGTTACTTGCTCTGAAACAAAAAGCTCCGGTTCACGTTAACTGTCATCTATATTAGAAAGATAATATTACGACATGGTTTCTTCAATTAATCTATATTTGATTTATAAATTAATTAAAGAATTTATTTTACTTGCTATTCGTAACAACACAGCAAAGCACCTCACAGCACACAATACGCTTGCTTGGAGCTTGTTGAATGGAGCAGAATATATTTCAAGGCAAAACGTCAATATTTTTAATTTTATTCACCGTTTCCATGCCGTAAAAATGATATATAAAAACACAATAATTAAAATGAGGTAATTTATTTAAGTTACTTATCAATTATATCACATGAATTTTTTAATTAAAAAACACGCTTAGGTATATTTAAATGTACTAAAAAGTAAAAAATTAATTTTCAAAATTTTTTTGTCTCACTCTCCAAATAAAAGATGGGTGCTTACGATATTCATATAGATTACAGAATTCTGTTGCTGATGGAGGGAAAGAGCCCACGCTTTTATTTGGAGAGTGAGGCAAAAAAAAATTTAGGCCCATTTATTTTTTACTTCAATATAAGCGTGTTTCTTTTATGTATATTTTACTCGTGTAATATAATTTTCTACTTTTTAATCTTAATACTACCCAACGTATAAAATCACTTCATATTAAACTTTTATTAATTAATTATGATGAATTAATTGATTAATTAGTAAATTTTATAATTGATTAATGTATTATCAATGAGAGTACATCAGTGTGCAGAATTTCAGTTCGATGGGATAATGGGAAGCGAGTGAAATATCGATTATAAGATTCCGTCCAGACGAATAAGTGAATCTAATATAAGCGTGATAAAAAATGTATCTATTAATATATGTACGTATGTAGGTAGTTTAATACGTATTTTTATATTTAATTCCTAATTAAAGTGATATTTTAGGTACGAATTAACACATCTACTACTTAATTAATGCAGCGTGATTTTAACTATTTTCTTCAACCCTTATATCTTACGTATTTGAAGATGATTTACCCTTCTGTCTGCCGATGCTGTGAAGTTCTTGACAAAGACATCTTAAACCCTGCGCCGATTAGAAAGGGTCGGGAGTAGGAGGTATTAGTGGGTTTGGAGGGATGCGATATAAGGGCTGCAAGCGGTAAAGTACCCGTGAAAGCGATCGCTTACAGTATTATGTAGATAGGGACACTTTAAGGGTTGATTTTATTATGCAATATATGTAGGTATTAAAGCGACGATACATATTATAAATATCGGTGAACTGAATTCAATATTCCTTTAGAGTCAATAATACATATTCAAAAGTATCCAAATTTTTTAATTTATGAATTTTTATTTTTTTTATTTTGATGAGTATACATAGATATTTTTCCTAATAGGGATATCGTTAAGATAGTTTGTTGGACGTTACAAATATATTAAAGTTAAAAATTATTGTAACCATAATGAATTTTTTACAATTCATTCATAAGTATGATATTATTAATTACATCTTCATTTTACATATTGTATATCAATGAAAAAGCCACTCCCATATTTCAAGATCATTCGGGATGCATAAAATAATGTGGTTAAAAATTATTAGCCTTAAATTTATTTTTATTATGAATACAAAATATATTATGTAAAGATATTAAAATTTCACATCATATTTAATATAATAACCTAGGTTACAATATCAGCACTCTTGTTTTATTGTATACACCTATAGATTTTTAATATAGTTACCAAATATGATGGTTAATATATGGAAATATTACATTTTTATACATTCATATTCAGACATTTTCCCTTCTTTTATATAAAATTTTTAATTTAGGGTGTTTGTTATATATATTTTACTTCTTTAATAATAGCAAAACAACTTTATGGTTACATTATTTTTATCAATATATTTTTATATCAATGAAAAGAAAATTAGTTCTTTGAATAAAACTACATCGGGGCCAATATGGTCCCTTCATTAGGATATAATGTATACGTATACCTACATGTTTTATATACATTTTTTTGTATACTGTGTACCCGAAACATGTAGATTATTAAATAATTTTTTATTATATACAAAGTATCTCCTTTTTATTGATATAAATATGTATTATATAAGATAAGTAATAACTGCAAGGTGTACAAAAAAGATTGAAAATTTTCCTAATCATATCACAAAGCACAGCATCGTTACAACGAGGTTTTAAAATAAAAACCTCTTAAGATTTCCCTGACTGAAAGAAAAAAACACGTTAAATATATTTTTTAAGACACTCGATGATTAGAGACGGTACCACGTAGGTACCTTCAATTTAAAAAAATGCAGATTCATAACGGCGCTGGTGGTACGTAGGTACCCCGTAAACTGAATCCAATTGGATGAATTGCATCGCAGACCGACGCAATATTTTGATGCAGGGAAAAAAACGAGTCGATCAGCGCACGTCTCCCGTGTGTGCGGATACTGTTGTTATTCTATTAAAAATTTGTTAAGCCACCTAAGGCAATTTTTCCATCCGTAATTAAAATACGACCCCTCGCAGAATCCGAGTGAAAATAACCACGTGTTCAATTTATTTCCTCTTGCCCCACAAATAGGTTTATGTTACATTATTTATGCCCGCGCCGCGCCCTCCCGACACGAAGCTGCCGACGGACACTAGATTTAGTACCGTTCCGATGGACATCAAAGCTACCCCAGTTAGAGTGGGGCCGACAAAGTACTGAGGAAGAAACATCAGCTGCTGGGCATTAGTCGCAAGTTCATCGCCAGGGCCGGGCCGAGGGGCCGCGACCCGGGCGAGAGGGCAACCGCTTACAATGCTAGGAGGGCCTCCCTAGTCTCCTATTAAATAAAGATCAAAAATTTTATTTTATAATTGGTATTAATCTATAAGCCATTCCTGAATTAGATATTGAATATAATTGAAAGCGTCCACAACAGATTCCTAAGATACCTAGACCTCCGTTCATTTAGATCTCATTTAAGCAATGAAGACTCTGTGAAGTTTTTTAACATGCAGACTCTAACTCGTCGAAGAAACATAGCTGACGCGATGATGTTATTCAAAATAACACACAATCTAGTTGATAGTCCGAAACTTCTTCAACGAATATCTTACCACATCCCAACTCGCAATAACAGACATTCACCTACTTTTCATCTCCCCTTTTGTAAGACCAACTCAAAACAAAACAGATCCACAAATTCATTTAACACAAACTATCACCACATTGACATTTTCAACTCAACGATAAGAAACATAAAACAAACAATATCTACACAACCCCACCCAAACTAATTCGTACAATATATCTTCCCTTCTACTCCCGTCCCACATTCCCCTCCACCCTCTCCACTCGCTGTTAAATTAAATTACTATTTTCAGTGGAAAATTTGTAATTGGCATAATTTTAAAATCATTATTTTATGTTGCTTTGCTGTTAATTTTCCCCAAAATAAAATAAATAAATTAGGTAGTTGAAAATCAAAACGTACCAGACGCCATTAACAAAATTTTTGAAAAATTATGGAAAACTGTTTTTCATCTTATTTATAACATGAACTAGCTGTAACGCGTCATTGATATATTGTTTTTTAAAATAGTTTTCAAATTGTATATTTCTTGTATCGAGTCATCTGATAAATCATTTTTGTATAATTCTTGGTGCAGGGAACCTTTTTTTTCCACAAAGGCTAATAAATTCTTTTTACGAATACCATGAAAAATAATGTGACTGTCTTCTCATATTTTAATATTCCAATTGATTTTGTTTAATTTATTGAGTCCTTGTCGTGTCACCCCGTCATAGGTACTTTCTAATTAATTACAAAATTCCTAAGAAATTCCCATTGTGAAAATCTCCGATTACTGCATTATCTCTTTAAAAATCTAAACCTGTAGTTGTGGGGTATAAAAGCAAAATACAAAAAAATAAATAAATAAAGTTTTGAATGTAGTCACCGAAGATTACTAATTTAAAACGTATTGCATTCTAGATTTTATGTATCTATCCCTTCGAAATTCATGTTTCCTATAAATTTATATGTTTTGTTTCCTATAAAATCTTTAATTCGGTACATTATAAATTAATAATCCGCGGTGACTGCATTCAATTTTTTTTTCGGAGATTTCTGCCTTTGCTTTTATACCCCACAGTTGACAGAAATAAAGTCACATCAAGGATTCGTTATAAAAAATGTCGTCCATTTCGCCGCTACACAGGGAATTTGTAAAAAAAAATATGCGTTTTTTTTTTTGGAATATACAGGGTGGTTCATACCTAGTAAAAAGCTTAGATAATGGGTTGAAAATGTTCACGCAACCATGACCTAATATCAATAGTTATGGAGATATGCAATATCAAAGCTTGCATTTTTTTCAATATTTCTGACGTATTTTTTGCAAAAAGTTGTACTCCGATTACAGTAAATATATATATCGAATAATAATTCAAATAAAATGATAATAACCTTTTAAAAAAACTATTTTCGATTTTTGAAAAGTTTTTATCATCTTATTAGACTTAAAGCGAATGAATTTTTAATAATCGATGTAAGTTACAACTTTTTGCAAAAAATCAGTCAGAAATTTTGAAAAAAATACAAATTTTGACTTTGCATAACTATTGATATTAGATCATACATGAACATTTTCGACTAATGATCAAGTTAGGAATCCACATGTAAAGTTTTTTCTACTAACTACGAGACACCCTGTAAATTTAAAAATTGAAATGTGGCCTCCGAATGCCGGGCCCCCGAACCACAGTCCTAGCTGGCCCCACCCAACTGAGGGCCATGGGTAACAATATTGTTATTTTAAAAATGTGTCAGAATGTCTCAAATCAAATTTTAAAAATGACAGAAACACCTCTCCTTTCATCACTTACTGCTTCTGGTTTTATAAAAATACCAAGAATTTATTGCCTTATACAAATAATGACGTCATCTTAAGATCGCCCAAGAAGCCGAAAACTCAGTCCGGCCCCGCACACTTGATAATGTATACGTAATTCAGATCTAAACAGTATTAAGTTGAAATGTTACTAAACACCGCCCATTCACGTATGATCGTGGCCCCCTCGGGCCTGCCAGGGCTGGAGGGCTGCGGGGGCCCGGGCGCGCGCGAGGTGTGAGGGTGAATCCAGGATGACAAGTGACATTGATCATCCCTTTGTTTTTGTTCGCTGATGGGTTATGATTTGTTCTACCCTCGTGTGTATGTATTTATTTTGGTGGTAAAATTATTCAGGTAACGAATCTCGTTGTTGAAAAATATTAATGATTTATTTGATAGCGAGTATTTAGGGTTATACCTGAAGTTAGTGTGGTGGTATTATTTAATTTTATCTTCTACCGCTAAAATAGGCCATGAAGCTCTTTACTTTTAGCGAAATACTTGAAAAAATCGCATAGATGTATAAAGGCATCTCTGGGTATCGAACCTGTCAAATAAGAAGCCGGTGTTGTGTCCACTGTATTACGAAGGTCGGCAATTGTGTGTAATTAGCTGTCGTTTAGGCTGTGGATTCAGTATTTATTTTACGAAGGGTTTTAACAGATGACGTAATATTTAACAAATTTATTAATTAATTAGAAAAGTCAAAAAGAAAAATCTAATTAACTTTTAAGTGTTAATCAATTAAAAAGAGACTACATTTAAGGTCGAAAAATTTTCGTTAATTTACTAAGCTGCCATGACGAAATTGGATAACACGCCATTCCTGGATAGAGTGGAGGTCCGTTGGTTCGAATCCCGGTAGCAGCTAAAATATTTTTTCGTTAATTTGATTTTTCTGATTAATAAATTTGTTAATTATTCACAGAACTTTGTTCTGAAATTTTTTTAAAAATATATATAAGTATATTTAATTTAAAGTAATCCATAAGACTGAATGTTTGTCTGTCTCTTCTCTATACCAAATTTTGTAAAAGTATTTTCTAGGATCCTGCACAAAATATAGACAACATTTCCCTCTCTCTAGTCACCTATATGTGTCACACAATATTGCTGCGTATTTTATATTGAATGCTAGATATTCATTACAATTTTTTCACAGCTATTCTTTAGATCGAAAAACAGAGTAACCCTTTTCCCCTTCCGCAGGCTACATCCCGATATAAATGTGTTTTATATTAAAAATCACTCAAATTATAAGCAATTCAATTGAACTCTGGGATTCTGAGAAAATTATAGATATCCCACCCCACTTCCCCGGATATCTCTTTTTTTTATACACCTGCATTGTTTTTTAGGGCCTGCGAAGTTGCTCTACTTAAATCTGATGTCGTAAAAATATATTTCTTAATGATATTCTTTTTCTGAGAAAACACTGCTCCAGGAGATAAACAATAATAGTCTGATAAATAAAACTAGGCTAACGAAGAAAACATTATCTTCGTTACCTAATTTCAAATATATTATGAATATACCACTCATTAAAGGGCATATGCTAAGGTGCGTTTTAGCTCGTATTATTGTAAAAAGTTGTACTTTTTATAATATTAAAAACTCAGCGGAGATATTGATTCCCTTTCTCTATCTAACATACATTTGCATGCTAAACCCCGTATAAGAAACCCGGAGTTCTTTAGAATAAGCTAGCAAAATAATATTGTTGGTTACTTTTCTCCCATCACAAGGTTGTGTCGCACATATAATATGCATTGATGCTGATATTCTTGCATCGTTCAAAAACTCACTTATACACAACATCCATTTTCTAAACGACGACCTGAACCTATAGATCCAATAAATCAATTATTTATTAAATACTAATCGCACTACATTCAAACACTAAATATACAATAAACATAAATATACATGTAAAATATACTTAAATGCAAAAATACATGTTACTAGAGCGTGCCGAAGACACTTGTAATTGAGATAATGGACATAGTCTTCATTTATAATGTTTTATTATTAGAGTATCATGTACCTCTTATCCTGTTAGTATCTCTAATACGTATAAAAAATTTTTTTTTAATAATACCTAGGTACCTACTTAAATTTGTTTCTTATTCTTCGAAGACAACATATTTGTTATTCTCTTAGATAATCTACATAGGTATCTCGACAGAAATTGTAGAATTATAAATATCGCTAAAAGGAATATGTGGTATTATATCTTCCTTACACTGTACAGTACTTTTTTTATTTTTATTTATCTTAATAATTTAGTTCCACACATAATGTTGTGTGGACTAATTTCACTTGGACATGTTGCATTCCATCTAATCATTTAAAAGTTTTTATAATATAATTTTTGCACTTCAGTTTAAACCTCCTTATATTCTTCATGTATTGAATTTCCTTTGGCAGGCTATCGAAGATTTGTATACCTTTATACATCATACAATTTTGTGAGGTGTTTTTCTTTTTCTTTGGTAGTCTTATGTTGTCGCTTCCTCTTGTATTGTAGGAATGAAAATCCTTATTCATCTTCATCCTGTCTTCAAAGTATTTGAGTACTAATCCATGTTTAATTTTAAATATTTGGATATTAAACATTATATATTATTCTTTGATTTACAGTTTCCAGTCCTAGGGCATTCAACATTTTTGTTATTTTAGTTCTCCTATTACACTTCAGTATTATTGTTTTGTACTATTTGTGGTTTCTTTAACATTCCTTCGTTGCTTATAAATAGTATACTGGAACAATAATCTATGTGCGGGAGAATCATAGTATTGTATATTAATAAACTTGTATTTTTATTTATATGTCTTCTTTTTCTTCCAAGTAAAGATACTTTTTTTGCGATTTTCTTCACCACAAATTCAGTATTTTTTGAAAATGTTACTTTTGAATGTATAATTACACCTAGGTATTTTATACTGTCTACGATTTCTAATATCTCATTTTCTAGTTTCTAGTTCTAATATCTCATTTTCTAGTTTCTAGTTCTAATATCTCATTTTCTAGTTTCTAGTTCTAGTTTCACATTATATTTGGTTGTTCTTTTTTTGCTTCCAATTATCATACATTTTGTTTTTGAAATAATTAAGAGAAACTCTATGTAAAGAAGACAAGTTCTTTGGGAAGCATAGATCAATATGTAAGTGTATTAATTTATTGGCCAGTAATATAATTTCGAAAAAGTAAGAAAGTAGTCAGAAGAAACAAAGCGTCTTGATCAGTAGGTTCGCATCTACTCCAAATATTGGCACGATACAATGTACAAAGTGTCCCTGCTCACGAGATTTGGTCATTGACCGCCCTTCTCGATTCTTGTACAAGCGCCACGTGCAAGAACAATGCACGTGTTCTCATGCGAGCTTTGTAAGCCGATTGCCTACCGTCAGCAACAGAGGACCGCGCACTACCACCGCTACCCCGGTCGTTATAGCGCCCCGATGCCCGAGATTGCTGGTTACAGGAACACCATATATATTGTTTATATTTCCTGGATAACGAGAATATTAAGCGTATACTTATACAGGTGTCTCATAGCTAGTAGCAAAAACTTCGCAGGTGGATTCCTACCTTGATAATGAGTCGAAAATGTTCAAACAACCATGATCTAATATCAATATTAGTTATGGATATATCCAATATCAAATTTTGCATTTTTTTTCAATATTTATTGCAAAACGTTGAACTATCATTACAATAATTTAAATCAATTATGAAAAAATCATTTTCTTTGATACAAATCGAATAAAATTAAAAAAACAAGATTTTTATCATTTTGTTTGACTCGTATTACAGCGAATGAGTTTTTTTTTTATATTGCATATCTCCGTTACTATTGATATTTGGTAGTTGCTTGAACATTTTCGACTGTTTTCGACAGGAATTCACCTGTTTTTTTTTTGTTCTGCTTCTACTTTGTTATACACTTACTTTTTACTTTATATACGTCCCACATTCCCCTCCACCCTCTCCACTCGCTGTGAAAATTATTTTACTACGTCACACTCGTTCTAATAAATTACCATATTCTTATAAACTATGTTCTAATAAAATACTACATTCAGTGGAAAATTTGTAATTGGCATAATTTTAATATACATTATTTTATATTTGTTAATATGTTATATATGCTGTTAATTTTTCCTAAAATAAATAAATAAATATAATATTTATCTTTATGTATTTGTATTTGTATTTGCTTTCCACTTTATGTCATTATTATTTTTATATGTTATTACTTTTTTCTTTAAACTATCCATTCTATAATAATGTACACTTTACCTATTTGTTTGTAAAAACCCTGTAGGGCGTTAATAAATAAAATAAAATATACATTATTTCATCGTACACGTCTCTGGTGCACTAAAAAAACTCTTGTAGAATATAAACTTTGCACCAGGATTCCGGCCACTAGTATATTACGGCTCGTGTTCGTTGATGAGATTTTCATCTCGAGGCAATCTCTGAGCCTATAGCCCCATAAGATTCTTTGAAGACAACTTTCGGCTTTCGTAATCCACCGTGTGCATGCCACAGTTTGGAGCACCGCCCGTCCCGCATTTTGTCTTGTCGTAATTGACTTGCTGTCTCGCATCTCAAATAACTTTTTTTTGTATGATGGACGTACATCAAATTGAACGTGGAAGTGTATTTTAAAAAGGCCAGAACCTACACCGAGTGATGAAGTCAAGTATGATAATGAATAAAATTGATTAAAAAACCAAATGAAACATGCTCTGTGTTAATGCAATGAAAGATATAGCAATAATAGAAAAGTCTAAAAATCCAACGACAAAATTCTGGAACTCAACGCGAAAAATTGATCTGTTTTTTCCTTAGACTATTTTAAAAACAGTGTTATTTTTACTCCCTTTATATTAACTCGTGGCGTCTGCTTGCTTGCCGTCAACAAAAACTTTGGATCGATTTTTGACCCTTTTCCCGTGATCCAATCGAGCTGAAACTTGGCAAGCAGACTCGTGGCGACGATCAAGAAGATTTTTCAATTTTTCTTTAAAAAAAATTAATAAGTATAGTATAATTTCGGATTTTTAGAAATTTTAGTGGTTTTTTCAAATTGGAATCATTAGAAAAGTTTGATTATTAGCAACGGCAGCTCGATAACGTCGCGGAATATTTTCTAAATTTGAATTACTCCGTCGGTATACATAATTCATTTCGAATTTCGAAAATCTAAATTGACTGACAAATGTTTTTAGAATTTAATCTTCAAAGCATGAAGTGTCTTATCAAAGCTCAAAACATCTGACATTATAGAAATATAATAAATTACTGTAAGTTTAGTGTTATGTTATTGTTTTAATTCGTCTTTAATTGTTGTTATATTTTACAAAGAAAGGGAGTAGAGTAAAAACTTGGTTTTTATGGGTTACTTTTTTAATTTATTCAGTACGATTTTATTAAGTCAACCCCAATGTATTGCACTCACTCTTTCAAATCTAAATCTTCTCCCCCCACCGAGACTTACCCTTGTATTTTATGGAACAATATTGTATTTATCTTTCATTATTCAGAACCACTGATCTTTTTGCTTGATCCATTTTTTCCCCGATAGATAACGTCGCATTGTTTGATCCCCTATTCAAAATATGTGGCAATGGAGGTAAACAATAACAGTAAAAAGTTTATTGCCAATACATTAAGTGTAATAACGAATAAATATCGCGGTATAATTATATCATAATATTGTCATATTTATATCAAATTATAATAAAATGTAACTTAATAGCAAAAACTGTTGTACATGTTGCGTAACATAATAACGTTTACATCCCTTGTTCTCATAATGATAGGCAGAGAGGAACCATCTTGTACATAGTCATACTAAGTCAAAATAAGATACAAGAAACAATAATGCAACATAAGTAATAATTGTGGGGGTATTAAAGCAAAGGCAGTAATATAAAAAAAATAAAAAAAAATTTAATGTAGTCACCGAGGATTACTAATTTAAAATGTACCTGCTGAGTTCTAGATTTTATGTTTCTATCCCTTCCAAAATTTCCTATAAAATTTCGAATTCGTTACACTACAATTTATTAATCCTCAATGGCTGCATTAATGTTTTTTTATATTGCTGCCTTTGCTTTTATACCCCATAATTGTAGTATTGGCTTCACCGTGCTGAAGCAAGTATTTTATACTTTTTATAAACACAGAGATGAACTAAACCTCTTCTGTAGGCGAGGGGATAGTGACACAGCGGAAATATGTCCCCCCTCGCATATATTTAAGACATATTTATAATACAGTTGACACATTTAGTCTTGTATAATTGAAACCCCTAGTAAACAAGTCGTATTTCTTCACAATAGACGTTGTTTTTGTTTTAAATTTCGTTCCAACCCGAGTCTCTTAGTAAAAACGTAATATTTTTGTAATAAAGCGCGGTTTATTTACTAAGATATTATACTTATAAGAATGTCTAGTTTTACCTTTTCATAATTGTTTCAAAATTCACAAGCTCGTAGTAAACTTTTTAAACATGTCAAATGTATTGAAACCAGCCGTGGAACAAGACCGTGTACAAATAAATGAATGTTAGTTCATGTCTATATATTTCCTGTATGTGTAAAATAGTGTTACAAGGATATTAATGAGCGCTTTATAACCAATAGCAGTTCAACACGAGCGGGGCCCTCGCAAGCCCAAGCTGCACCAGTCCGCCCTGATGGGCCCGCCGCACCTGGGCCACCCCCTGATGAAGGAGTCGCTGAAGCTGTCCCCCAACCAGCCCAAGTTCCAGCTGCAGGCCTCGCCGGGCTCCGTGTTCTCCAAGCCGCTGAGCCTGGCCGGGGGCCCCTCGGGGCGGCCCTGCAGCCCCCTGGGCGGCGCCCCCGGCCTGGACGCGCCCCCGGCCCCCTTCTTCCAGCCCCCCGCGCCGCCGCCGGCCCTGCTGCACATCCTCATGTCGGCTGAGAAGTATCAGGTTAGATTATTTTAAAACTATTGAGCGTACTAAAGCATACTCGTATTTGAGCGGCATACGTAGTCCAGTGGGCGTAACGCTGACTTCTCATATTCGGAGTAACGGGTTCGATTCTCGTAAGTCACAATACTTTTTTATGATTTTATTAGTTAGCCTGGGTGTTTTTGTGATAACTTCACTTCAGTAAATGAGCCTTATATTGTAGCGTTATTTTTTTTTACTTTTAGAGCCCTTTCTTCCTTTCTTTAGAGATTTTTATTTTGAAAATACTATACAGAGTGTAACAGAGCTAGTCCACAATACATCATCTTCTTCAGCCTTCAATTCTGCAACATATCCTGCCCACTGACATTTTAAAATCGCTTCACTATCCATGATATTCACTACTCTAGTTCTGCGCCTAATTTCATCAATTTTTATCTTTTCTCTTATTTTTCTTTTTTCTCTCTTTTTTCTCTCTTTCTTTTTTATCTTTTTCTATTTTTATCTCTTAGGCTTATACTAGGTATAGATCTTTCAATGAATCGTTGCGTGCATTTTAATACTTAAAAGATGGAATTATGAGTCCTGCCGCAATTATGAGTCTTAATCTTATAACTTCAATACATAGTTTCAAATTTTCATTTTTTCTAAATATTTCTTACGTTATTCAATTCTTATACTAACTTAAATCGAATGTTAAAAATTAATTTTCTTTAATACAACTCAAATAAAATGATTCAAACTTTGCAAATTAATTAAAATTTTAATTTCTATAATTTTATTTGACTCGCATTAAAACGAATGAATTTTTCATATTCGATGTGAGTTCCTTTGATGATGGTCTAATAATTCAGAGAAAATAAGTCAGAAATATTTAGAAAAATGCAAACTTCGATGTTGCAATTCTCCATAACTATTGACGTCATGGTTCCTTCAATATTTTCGAATTTTAATTAAGGCAAGATTCCACCTGCAAAGTATTGTGAACTATCTCTGTTATACCCTGAACAATCAATCTCTCATTTTTTTAAGCAATAAGAAATAACATGAAATGAGAATATGCCTACATACTCAAAATATTGTTTCAATAATTTTATATATAAATCTCTGTTACAAGCATGTCAAATTTTCCAGTAGCTTAACAGACAACAATAAAAAATAAATGTTTTAATACCACTTGAAATATTTTTGATTGATTGATTGAACTATTGATTTCATTGTATTTCAAGTGCATATATAGGTACATCAAGTATATAATGAATTATCCAAACATGTCCGATACAGGAATCTGTTGATTTTATTATTCTTAATCATTAACAACTTTTATTTTTATATTTCAACTTATTGGCAACAAAACAAACTCTGTTGAAGATATTGAAAACCTATTTTAATTTGTTGTAAATGTCAGATAAGTATCATAAAAAAACAAAATTATTAAGTATATGAATTTATTAAGTTCCTACCTAGTATTTTGTTTAAAAATTCTCTGATATAAAAAATATTAATATGCCTAATCTACCATAGTAGGTTGCAGTATTAAAATTGGTTAGGTTAGGTTAGGTCAGGTTAGGTATGTCAATTACAGATCAGAACTCTTTTATTTTTCACGTGATGTTTGAGACTGAGTTGGGTTATTGTGTGGTGCATTGTAGCTTGAGGGCGGTTATTCCCAGGACCTGGTGTGGAGCGCCCGCCAGCTGCAGCTGGGCGGGGAGCCCGGCCCCCTGCGGCCCCCCGCGCCGCCGCTGCCGCTCACGCTGGCCCCCACCTGGGAGATACTACAGGTATTTTAAAACGAATGTTGTACCTACTTATTTCTTCGTTGCAAATACCCGAACGTCTATGTAGGCAGATGTCAATCGTCATAATGTCCAAATCGACTTCTTACTCTGGATTCTCACGTCAAGGGTTCCGGGTTCGATTCCCGGTGAGGTCACTATAAATCTGCGTAATTTACGTATGCCTGGGTATTTTTTTGATATGTCTCGCTTCAGTAATTGACCCGCATGGCCTGTTGAAAACCTTTAAATAAAACAACTAAAATAAACTCTCTCTCTCTCTCTCCGGGCTTGAAATGGAAAATTGAATGAACCGGAACCATTGCTAATATCCTACACCTATTTTTGTTCAAAAAGTATAAACTTATCTACAACATACCTACTACTGTAATATTCTTGCTTGCTACTGTAATATTACGCAATTATTGCTATATTTTTTGTAAAAATCCCATGCACAGGAACTATATTTCTGAGAATTCCCAACCGGAGCGGCGTTTCGGTTTATTCAGATATATTCAGTCGGTTAAATCATGCATTGCGAGAAGAAACAGACACGTCAATAAAAGGGGCCAGATAAAGTTGAAGACATACTCGTGTTGCATCAATATTTTTAATATTTTCAAACTAAGCTGAATGCTTGTACTGTGAAAATAGTACTTGCATATGTCCTGAAATGGAGCTTGAACCATCGACCACCAGATCACTAAGCGAGCGTCACGACCACTACACTACTACCCTATTCAGATTTTTGTTTGATGTGTTTTGATACGATATCAAAATGTTTTTAAATATTTGTCAAAAACATCAGACATATCTGCAATTTTCGTAGGCAAAAATCAATATTTTCGAATTGACATAAAAATAGACATTAAATACATGCACATAAAACAGGCATGAGGATAATGTAAATGACTTACCTTTTTTTAATCTTTCTTTTGATTTCAATTACAATTATTTCAATTACAAAATTGCATACAGTTAGCTGCTCGTGGCGATGTCAGATTATGTATCTTTTTTTATTTAACAACTTTTAATTACAAAATAATATAATAAACTATACCCACAAAACATTTTCTAGATGTTTATCTGCAGGTAGATCCATACATTCGAACACATTTTATAAACTTATAACACACAATTTATAGATAAAATCATAAAATGTAATTCCAACTAGATACTAAAGAAACATTAACAGAGTATTAAAAAAATGGATATAAGAAATAAAATGGTTTCACATAAAATATATTTGGTGTCCCTCAAAAAGCTCGGTCAAAACAATTTATCCTAGATCATAACAATGATACATCATTAGGTGTGCTTATATAATCCACTTTAATAGTATCTCCTTCACATTGGGATTGAGACTAATTTATATAAGCATACATGAAGGGTATAAAAGCAAAGGCAGCAATATCAAAAAAAAAAATTATTAGAATGCAGTCATCAAGGACAACTGATTTCAAATGTACCTACTGAATTCGAGATTTCATAGGAAATACAGCCATCCCTTCCATAATCATGTTTCAATTCACTATTAAGTGGAAAGGCAGCAATTTCCACTACAACCAAACAACCCCCGAGGATGTGTCACGTGACAAAACGACCACTTCATACTAAAGTGAGAGTTGATGTCGATTTTACAACATCGTAAGAAAGAGAGCAATATCCAAAGAGCAAATTATGTAAATAGCAAAAGCGTAAATGTCCAGTATTTGGTATTTGGTAGCAAACACAGCACCATTCATATTTAAATGTTAAATATTTATTTATACACTTTTATGAAAGGAAAACCGAGATGGAAATTATTTTTAAAAACTTATTTCCAACAAGATTTCATAGATTCCAGAGAAATTTTCTTGAGTAGAATCAAGTTTTTTGCATTTGTCTTAAAAGCACCTCAGTGGGATATTGCTGCCTTTGCTTTTATACCCTTCAATTATTGTAAAAATGAAAATAAGTACCATAAGAATTTTTTATGGTTCTTAAAAAAATCTAATTTAATAAAATTAATTGTCTCTGCCTACAACATACCTATTGCTTGAGGGATAAAGTTTGCCACCCGCCCTGCCGCCACGTGACTTTAAAAGTCGCCACGTGGCGATCACATCGGCGCTCTCCCATTGGGCGACGGGAGGGTTGACTTATCGGCGGCACGCCTATAAAACTGCGTCGCGACGGCTTCGCACGCACGGCGTCGGTACCAGCGGCGGGCGGCGGCCATTCACTTGACTTACTGGCACCAGCCGGCGCTAAAAGCTCTCCCATTGGCTGCTCACTTCCTTAGAACGGATCCTAAGTAACTTTACATATGTCTCTGGGTGATTTCAATGCCGATTGTGAAACATTTTTGTCGTAATGTAAACTAAATCAAATACGGTGCAATTTAAAAACGCAGTTTTTTTTTCAAATATTTGAGTAGGTATATTAAGATTTAAGGTTTATATTTCGGTCGTTCGACATATTCAGGTATTGAAATAATGGAGACAACCTTATGGATGTGTAGAGATACGATTCTATGCACTAAGTGGATGTGTGTGCTTCTTCTGGTATAAACGTTGGTGTTTATACCCGAAAACAAAACAATGCGCCCCGTTCGCACCGCTTACACATACTAATTCGTTTGTCATTCTTAAACGGAAAGAGGTCTACATGTCTGACATTTTGTTGGATATCATTTATATCAGAAATTCTTAATTTGGAAACAGCCAGAAATCATAGGTTAACTCAGTAACTCAATATTATAAGTATGATACACAATATAAGATAATAATAATGTGCTAGGAAACAACGGCTCGACTACTGTTCATGGCGGTGCGCTGGGTGCGCTGTCTGGCGCCCTTCCAGACCTTGTCCCGCCGCGACCAGTCGCTGCTGCTGCAGGAGTCCTGGAAGGAGCTGTTTCTGCTGCACCTGGCGCAGTGGTCCGTGCCCTGGGAGCTGGGCGCGCTGCTGGCCTGCCCCCAGGCTAGGGACCGCCTGCCCCGGGACCCGCTCACGGACACGGAGATCAAGACTATACAGGTAACACTCTCTGTTTGGAAATTATGCTAACGCGCTTGAACGGAATAAGTCGTGCTCCCCCTTTCTCTTTCCACATCACGACTATTGGTCGGCGAATTGAATAATAAGGATGTCTCAAGAATTTGGTCTGGAAAAACAGGATGTCTCAAGAATTCGGTCTGGAAAATCAAAAATATGCATATTGAAATTAAGGTCAAAACGATGCGTGCATGCGTGCAACCTATTATGACATACGCTGTAGAGATGTGGGCTAAAATTGTCCACACCAAAGGACTCCTCAGAACAATTGAAATGAAGGTGCTGAGCTCCATTACTGGAAAAACTCTACGTGACCGTGTCTGAAATGAAGACATAAGGAAAACTTGCAAAATAGAAGACATAGCACGATGGAGTAGATCCAGAAGCAGATTCTGGCGGGATCACGTAGCCAGAATGGACAGTGACAGTGTCGTGCATACAGCAGCGAATGAAATCCCCTCTGGACGACGCCTACCGGGAAGACCACCGAAAAGATGGAGGTATAGCTGGACCTCGTCATCCCAGGAGGCGTAGTTTTCTGTAGCACGGATCAACAGATCTACTAAAAGAATAAGAAGAAGAATTGAATACCTTGAGGCTCGTTATACATTTAGAGCCTATATATTGTGTAATTATGAATGCCTGTGAACGATGTGATATGCGCTCTTAATATTACAGTCCACTTAAGGAAGCAACGGGAGATCGACTTACCTAGTACTTACTTAGGTAAGTACCTACTTAGATGAAGCGGTGAGTCCACGTTCCTGTTACCGATTTTTTACGCTTAGTTGTGTTCACAACACTCTCAAAATACATATTTCATAATATAGTGATAATTAAAGAATTGATAATTATAAAAGGTCTAATTAAAATGGTTCAGATTATGATTAGTTAACGGTTGCTCATGGACTAGGGAGCGCCATAATTTTGACAGTTTTTAGTTTTTCATATTTTAAATTAGTGTAAATATTATTACAAACTTTGGACACTAAACAAGAACATAAAGTCAGATACACTTATCATCATCAATTCAAACGGCGAAATTAACTCCCTACAATACATTTTCTATACCTACGCAATACAACGCATTACCTAGTGATCTAAAGTCTCCAGTAACGAACAAAAAAATACCGGCAAAAATTCCTAAAAATCTTTCAAAAATAGCTATATAAACCAGTGATTCTTTTTCTTCATTAAAATACCTTTCTAATCAGTATCTACATACAATTTATCCTTTTCTGTAAGCTGTTTTTTTGTACTTTGCAAATCATTAAAAGAATTACAATTATTGAAACCCATTATTTTTGAAAAGTAATAATTTGTTAGGTACCAAAGCAATGACAAATTATGTTCTTGAATTTATCTTGGGAAATATCAAAATGCACTTATTATAATATATTGCATTGTGAGGTGAAGAGTATGTGGGCCGTTACCTTGATTATTCGATTTAAGTACCTACGTACTTGTAAGTTATTAGTTAAATTAGCTAACTTAGTTATATTTTCATAATAAAAGCGGTTAATTAGAAAATATCTAAAATATTGATGTGACATGTATTCCGTGTGCGCATATATAATAATTTAATTAGTATATTTTAGCGAACCGATTGACAATTTAAACAGTATATAATTCTTGTTGCTAACAAATATGTACTGAGGTTATTTATTTAATAATATAAATTGTATTTAAAATTAGGAAAAAAAAAGTCAAATCACGATTGTTCGATAATAAAGGCTAAAATAAGGATAAATTGGCGATGTTTATACATATCCAACCGTGGAGACACAGGCTGGTGAATTAATCATTTATAATGTTTACCAATTAATAATAGCTAGGTAGGTAGGTACTGTGTATATTAATAGTTCTTTCAAATACCTATTAGACTGATACGAATTTGAATCATAAATTCGTATCATGCAATATTATGATTCAGAATCATTTGTGTACGGCTTTATTAGAACCTTTCTAACCGAATACAAGGATTTGTCTTTAAAAAATACCGCGGTGACTCCATTGATTGGCCTTCTTGTGTTTAAAAAATCATTTCCGACACTGGCCGCAAGAAACAGGTAGATTTCTATGTGTAAAAGAAAAAGGATTCTTATAATTTTATGACACCTTGTGGGGTACTTTATCATTTCTTTCGAATTACCTTTTTTCTTTAGGACCAACAGTAAAAGAGTTCCACATTTTAAATTTTTTTGAATAACTGCCATTTTGAAACAAGTTGGCGGTTCAGGCATCCTAACAAATTTACTAAGCAGGCATAGTTGAGATATTTATAAGATCAATTTCTTCAGAAAAAATTTAATCGATTTCTTATAAGAGCTATGGAAGTTATCGTATCTATAAAATCTATTATAGTTCATGCATATCGATAAACTTTTAACGGGATTTCGTGGTTTCCTAGTCATGATCGAAGAAAATGTATCAAAAATTTCCGGAATATGAGACCTTTTGAAATCTACCTAAAATCGGTAAAATATTTCAAGCATAACATATTTCCGGAAAACTAACTTAATTACAAGAGATCTTTTTTGGTTCTCAGTGTTCGTTGGGGAATCGTTTTTTGTGGAAAAAAGAAAAATATAATTACGAAATATGTAATATATTGTGTATCATATACAAAATCCAATTTCCTCGAGATTGAATATATTATTCCTATACACAGTTTGATATTTTATTAAAAAAAAACGTAAAATAATGTAAAAACCAATTAGGAATATTTCACGGTATCGTTTCTTATTTATACATACATATATACCTACTTATATTATTAATTAATGTCCTGTTTTGGACCCTTTTATCAAATCCTTGTTTTATGATGATGATTTTATTTTCCTCTAATATAATATGTTGATAAAAAATATACACTTTACTAATACCTACTAATAATACAATGTATCAATGTGTTATTAAAATTATATTACTTATTTTAAATTAAATAATGTTCCATGCGTACCTAGGTATATACCTACACATTATTTTTCTCTTAGGTACAAATGCTTTTAAATTGTGATTGGCTAACTTTTTAATATATATTTCTATTTTCTAAATTTCAACGTAGGTACCTACGTAGATGTAATACTAATTATTTTCACCAACAGATACTTTGTGACTGTTTTTTATTAGTCTATTAATTTGCAGTCTCATACGGTCAGGGATACCTACCATATTTAAAATCTGCAAAAATTAGTAGGGGAGAGGCGTACATAATGACATAGGCTCCGAAACCGCTAACGTAAACTTTGTCATGCATTATTTTTTAAAGTTCATTTGTTTGTGATTGTCGTAATTTGATTACAAATAGATTAAATTACTTCGATAAACTTATGATAACTCAAAATTCTACGTATACTTTCAGTTATTGTTTTCTAAATTTGAAGGCTATTAGGCGGACAAAATGGCATACATCTTGTTCGGGTAAAATGGCATACTATGTCATTTGACCCACCATTTTTTTATTTAGAGACTGAAGAAGTTTCAACGGCAGCAGAAGAACTATGCATACCTACAACACGTCCACTTTCGCCAGCCCAATCTACAGATACAGCTACTGAAATTCTTTAGACACCTACAACATCCAATGTACTCCGAGACATTAATATTAATGTTCCAGTCAGCGTGTTATCTACAGTGCCGAAAGGAATGTATGTGGCAGGACAAGAAAAAAGAAAACCACGTAAGAAACCAACAGTATTATTATTAACCTCAACGCCAAATATAGAAGAAGCAAAAGCGAAATTCGCTCCTCCACCTGTTTCAAAGAAGAACACGCGAAAGGTCTCAAAATATTTGGATTTTAGTTCCGACAGTGAAAATGTTTTCTCTTCCTTACAAACTCATACTGAAGTCGGGGATGATGATAAAGATTGTCCTTGTATTTATTGCAACGACCTTTACTCCAGGTCCAAGCCAAAAGAGGTCTGGCTAATGTGTTTGACCTGTAAGAAATGAGCCCATGCATCAAGTGCAGATGTTCCGAAAAAGACGAAACGTTTTACGTGTGAACTATGCATGTAATCGATTGATTTTTGTTACAAATTTGGTATGTCATTTTGTCCACCCCTCGTGTGTCACTTTACCCACCTAGGGCGGACAAAACGGTTTTTGTTCAAGTTTTTAAAAATGTTTTTTAATTCTATTGTTTTTGTATTTAGTTGATTGATCTTTATAATTCTAATTAGGTAATGAACCAAAGAATATATTGTTAATTAAAATGTTCAATATTAATAATAAATAAAGATTAGGTGACTGATTTTATAACTGATATGTCATTTTGTACGCCTCTCCCCTACCTACCTACAGAATTTAGGCTTACCTTTATCTGACTGATACTTGGCAAGACGTTACTTTCAAAACAACTAATAATATCCCGGAACTTCGTATACATACCTACTAAGTGATCCCCTTTCCTTTCTAATAACACTAGCGTGTAGCGGCTCTGAATTATTGGATAGGGGCATTTTGCGAGAAATAATTTAATGGACTAGAATAAAATAAAATGTAATAAACTACAAGTTATATTTAAAAATAAAAATATGACATTAATTAGTTGAAAAGATTTTTGAAAAATAATAAGCCACTCTGGAGTTGTTGATCAAAGATTGACATTATTTATGACACTATTTTGAACCTAATTATAAATAAATAAATAGATATGGGGGCTTTTTTTCTTGATTCGTCAGGACGAAACTTTTCTTGACATTTTCAAGAAAATGAAAAATCACAAATTGTACGAAGAATACAAACGCACTGTAAAATAAACCTCAAATTTTAAGAAAATTGTGTATGATTCATTGTTCTTTTCTTTCTCAGAATATGTTTTTATTATTAATTTCTTACAGGAAATTCTTTGTCGCTTCAGGCAAATATCCCCGGATGGAAGTGAATGCGGCTGTATGAAAGCTGTAGTTCTTTTTACACCAGGTATGTATTCATTAATTATTTTAAAGTAGTGCAGTGCACGGCGGTGCCGAGGCCCCGGGGGCGGTAAAAGGGCTCCAAAACAAAAAGCTAATTTAGCAACTAAATATGTGGGCTATAAAAGCAAACGCAGCAATATCAAAAAAAAATGTTTTGAAAGCAGTCACCAAGGATTACTAATTTAAAATGTACTGAATTCTAGATTAAATATATCTATTCCTTCCAAAATCATGTTTATTATAAATTTATAGGCTATGTTTCTTATAAAATCTCGAATTCAGTACTATAAATAAGTAAACCTCAATGACTGCATTACATTTATTTTGGATATTGCTGCCCTTTGCTTTTATACCCCACATATATTGAAATTGAAAAAAATTGAAATCATTTAGGTAGACACTTTTTTATTTTTGTAAGCACTATAAAGTTTCACTAGTTTTCGGTGATGGTTTGAACGCCATTGCCAATGCTTCACACAGTTGTCCAATGCACGGATTCACACTTTTTTCCAAGTTTTTATAAAATAATAATAAATTTGAAAATTATGAATTAAGAATAACATGTTAAATGACAAAACTCGCAATGAACAAGATATATAATTGCTATTAAACTTATTAAAGAATGCAATATTTAAAAAAAGTTGACAAAAACATTATTACGTCTCTAGAAGAAATTTGAAATTACATATATATAACAGTTAACAAGTTAATAGATTCTTTTCCTAATACGAGCATAATACTTCCTATCTCTATAACAATTTTCGATTTACCATAACCGATTTCTGTTGCTACCGCAGAACATTATTTTTCAAAACTTTAATTAATAAAAATATATTTAAGATCAACCATGGGGCTGAGTATTCTAAATAATAATAATAGCGTCAAAAAAGTAATCTTGCTATCATGTCAGTAGAAACGGACATATTAAAAGAATTTGACATAGAAGATTTAATTGAACAATTTGCAAAACATATTACACGAAAATTTCAATTCACTTAAAATAATAAAAATAAAAAGTAAATAATAATAAGTACTAACAAGATACATATTAATATTTTATTTTGATGTGTGATGCATGATAGAGTGCCACCAGTATAAATTGGTGTACGAGGGAGGGCGTCCCTGTAGCGAAATAGAAATTGCCAGAGAGTAAATTTATTACACAATAAATAATATACAGAGTGCCCGGTGACCGGTGTCGGAGCCTTAAATAGAAATTTGTTCAGGAAACACTAAAGAAACAAACCAGTAATGGCGGCCGCTCTATCTGGAGTCCTGTAAAATATAAAATAATGTAATATTGGTCGACTATTTGCTTTCCAGCTTCGCAAAACTTTAAAACTACATTGGCACTTGCTCTTGCACCACCTGCAAGGTGTTGCAAGACTGTTTTGGACATAACTCGGTGTATATTGGAAATCAAGATGTCACAGCTCACGTGAAAACACGAGACGTGCTCACGTGAGAACTGAATGACAGGGCGAGGGGTTACCGCCGGGTGCGGGTTTTAGTTCCAAAGTTGCCGCACATCAATTTACGTGGGGCAAGCTCTAAATATTGGCATTGTTTTATTTTTTTCTGAATGTAACTATGTAGTTACATCTTTGAGAAAATAGTTTTATAAGGCCCAAACATGTTCAATACAACACATGTTGTAATAATAAAAATAAAATATAATTTATCAAATATTTTTTTACATTTATTTTTCAATCTTCTTCAAGTTTTTTTCAAAAACAGCTAGGACTGGGCCTACATTCATGTAGTGTAAATTGTCATTATTGCCATTTAAAAAAAAAGTTATGTAATATTAAAATAATCAGGATTAAATTACCATTAATGGATGAGAGGATAGGAGGAGCACAATAAAATGCATATTTACTATAAATATAATAGGTAAATAAAAACCACACAAGCTACAACCTGGATCAGTTAATAAGAATAATGCCTTGGGGCAGCCTTATCTTTCTATATAATTAAGTTTATTAATATGTATTAAGAAACACTTTTTGTTCAGTTATAATATTTTCTGTTTTACAGCTGCCTTAGAAACTTATTTGAAATATCTGTCCAAAACACTTCCCATCAAATTAACACTGCATTTCATACTTTCCAGAAACAACAGGTCTGTGTGATGTCCAACCAGTTGAAATGCTTCAAGATCAGGCGCAATGTATTCTGGCTGACTATGTTAGACAGAGATACCCTCGTCAGCCAACCAGATTCGGGCGATTGTTGCTCCTTCTGCCATCACTACGTCAGATCCGAGCTACAACTGTGGAACTTCTCTTCTTCCGTGATACCATTGGAGACATACCCATCGCCCGACTCCTAGGAGACATGTACCACATGGAGAAATACTCGGGACAACCATAGTAATCAAACCAATTTTACATTGGTACTACGTAAACATTTCTTAACTTTAAAGACCGTAAATTCCTCGGTTTCTTCACAAACTGTCAGTTGTAAAAATCTGGTCATTAATATTTAAGTCAAGCTATAATAATTAATAATGTTGGTGTACAAACATTTCCAAAATATGTAATGGTTTACATTAATAAAATTGAATGCCAACATTTACTATATAAAAAACATAATTACTAAAAAATTCTGATTGTGTATAATAAAAAATATTTATAGGCACCTATATATAAAATAATATGTCAAACATTGCAAAGAGTATACATTAAATTATCTTATCAAATCATATAGTTTTAAGTTTAGGTAATTGCTAGACATTTATGAAAACTTTAATTTGAAATTTATAGGTATTAATATTTCCTGCTACAATACCCATCAAACTAATAGTTACTCATGAAAACCATTTTCAAAATAGTTATTGATATCACTTTATTATTTTTATTTAAGAACTAAAGTAAACACATTCTTCTGAAAAAATTCCCAAAAAAAAAACATACATGAATATCCACTGATTTCTGTTTATACTAGTTATAAATGAAGTTTACATTATTGAAAGTGATTTCAATTTTGTATTCTGTACCTATCTATGTCAACGAATCTAGTCAAAAACAATAAAAATTAATCTTGAGTTATTGGAGGTTATTCTAAACTTTTTGTCATGTGAATGGTAGAGTATCAAAGCCTACTGAACCACCATTTTTATTTTTTTTTAGATTTTAATGTCAATACATTCTCTAAGCTCATTTCTAAATTTTACATATAAATGAACTATCATAACATGTATCCATCTGAAGTTATTGGTTGTTAAAAATCAGTTTGACTTTCAAAACATACCTATATCCAAATTGACCAGAATAAAATATGAATATTTTCATTGTTTAATAAAAATTTCAAAACATTTAATTATATTTCAAACTCTCCAATTACTGAGAACTTTATTTCACTACACCTCTGATAATGCAATGAATATATTTATTCCCTTGAATTTAAACATCGACCTAAATCGAGTGTCTGATCTCAAAATGTAAAAGATATAACTCATAAATACACAAATTTCATTTACGTTATGTTATTTGTATGTTTTATTCCAATTTTTATTTCATCTTATTCAATTATAAACAAAATGTAAAAAAGTTTTCTTTGATTTGCCAAAAAAAATAGTTTATGGCATTTTAGGTAGGTTTTGATACTCAACTATTCATGTGTGATATATACTCCCCTCTTTCAAAATAAAACAGGTAAATAATAATTTAAGTTTGGCAAATAACAATTTGAATAGAATAAAATTGTACTCTAGATTATTATGAATATTAAAAAATACATTTCTCATTATCAGCCTGAATTATTAATTTAGAACTGTGTATTAGTAGTAATAATTTTTAGAATGATGGAAATTATTTTTATTAGGATCATTGGCCTTCAAGGATGTCAGAAAATAATGTAGCTTAATAATAAAATTAATCAAGATATAGCATAGATGTCTCGTAGAGACAAACAAAGCTATTTTTATATAGGAAAATTAGGTATGGAAGTCTTTTTTGGGTATTCATAGGGCTTACTACCTACTTTCCCATATAAAAAATAGCTTCGTCTCAATGAGACATTTATAATATATCTTGATTAATGGTGTCCCCCTGGTGATAAATCCAGTATTTTGTTCTTGAAAAATTTTAACATACTCAAAATATTCTGAATAAAATAAATATTTGAATTATCTGTTACACCACATAACACCATTACTATGGTTCGGAGCAGAGAATGAAGGACTAAAGACTTAGCACTGATATAGAAGAAATATTATAAATAATTATTCATAAAGTTTTATTTTCTACATTTAAATACCTATCTAATTCGTAATTTTTATTCAAATCAGATTCTTTGTTATTCTGTAGGTGTAATAAATTATTCAACAATAGTATTATCAATCGAATAAGCAATCTTCAATGATGTGTTTGGCGTGTTGAAAGAATCAGCATTAGTTAGTTGTCATTAGTTCCCTTGAACACGATTTAACAGCCTGTAAAGATTGACCACAGGCTATTTCATGTATCGTAATTTTTTCTACAATCTCTGTTTTTGTTCATAAGTTCGACAGCATTCTAAAATTGAAATAATAATTGAAAAATGCTAGTGCTGCATTTATGCATGTCATTGCATTTTTATCTCAAAAGAAACGGATAGAGAAGTTATGTTATATTTTGTGGAAAATAGTATTCTTATGTATAAAGTTTATCAATGTCAACTGCTGTATATAGACTATACATCTCTCCCAATTCCTCCCATAGTTCCTCTATCTCTATCTATCATATTCATGTACCGCTTTTTTCTAATAAAAGATGCTGGCTCACATATTATTGTACTGCATGATTAATATGCCGAGTAGATTCTAGCCAAGACGCAGGATGGAAAAAAATTCATTATTATTATTATAATACTGTAATAACAATAACTAAGCACAGAATATGGTTAACCACTGAAAAATTGTGCTCACGAAACATTTTCCAAAAGTTACCAATAAGAAAAGTAGATAGAGGTGATAAAGATTCACAGTAGTGCATGAGTTGGTTAGTATGTTGTGTGTCAAAGCAAAAGTGTGCTCTGCTTATTCAACATTTTTGCAAAAAAAAATGAAAACTTTAATGACCCAATCCAAACGTACAAGTTGTCCTTTCCAAGGAATAAAAATATCATATATTAAAAATACATGTGAATTTTCTAATATTTTTTTTTAATACTTTTTCTGTGGATGTTGATTTACGGGAATATTGTAAATTAAATACTTTAAAAAAAAATATTTCTAGGCCGGTTAACGAACCTAGCCGAAATATTCACCGGAACAGAAGTTTTATGAAAATCTGATAACCATGGAAAAATAAATTCCAGAGTTATCATGTCCAATATGTTTATACAAACTTTTTAAACGAAGTTAGTTTTCGTTTAAAATCAATTTTTATTAAAATTTTGTAAAGGGTTTGAAAACGATTTATGAAATTTTAAATGAAAAGGCCTTATGGTCCTGATCGAAGAACATTGAATTTTTTCAGAAGTTGTGTGATGCAATCCTCTGCAATAGATAGTAGGTATTTCTTTCAAAATCTACCCAGTAACCAATCTCCAAACTTGGATGTTTTTTTATACAGAGGTGTCTTATAGTAAAAATTTCTACGAGTTTAGAGCGAGGGGGAGTCTACTATATTCAATTTTGAATAGAAAATATTCTTTACATTTTGGGTGAATATGTCGACGTGGAGATGGAGTTAAGCGTATGTAGAGAAGCGACATCAAATTTTTTTTTTTAATAATTCTGTAGATCGTTAGACTATCACTACAGTAACATATATTTAATATTAAAAATTCATTTACTTTGGGATAAAATGATGAAAACCTTGCAGAAATTAATTTTATTTTTGTAAAGTTCTTTTCATTCTATTTGACTTGTATTAAAGCGAATGAATTTTTAATATTCCATATAATATACTGAAGTGATAGTCGAATTTTTTATAGAAAATAATTCAGAAATATTGAAAGAAAATGCGAACATTGATTATCTTCGTAACTGTCGATATTTCACCCAAAGTGTAAAGAATATTTTCTATTCAAAACTGAATGAAGAAGTCTCCCCCAAGTTTTTTATATTAGCTACGAGACACCATATTAACATACATGTATGAAAATTCTCTTTTACCAGAGACATTATAAAAAATGTGTGTAATTTTTTGTAATGTCTCTTTTGTGTAATTTTATTTTTACCAACTCATTTATACTTTAGCTCAGTACTGCCAAAACATAAATTTATTTATTGCAATAATGTGCCCTAGAAATAATAGATATATATTTCAAATTAAGTTAAAGTATATTACATCTTCTTCAAAAACAGCAAAATAATTTTGTGGTGACGTTATTAATATAATGAATAAAATAAACTTAGTTTTCACCCGTTTTTTATATTGAAAACATTTATATGTTAACATTTTGATATTTTCAATATAAAAAAAGTGGTGAAAACTAAGTTTATTTTATTAATTATATTGATCTTTGATAATCATATTCATGTAAAATATTTAGTTTTTATCAATATTGTGTAAATATCCAAATCAAAAGTAATACACTCAATAGATTAGTGCATAATGTAATATTAAATTGTATATACCTATATTTCGTGTTATTATAAATTAATGTTTTATGTGAAAAATATTGTAATCATCTTCTTCAGTAAATCTGTGATAATTATTTGTTTTCATTATAAATTATTATGTAATAAATGTGAAAAAAAACTGTTTGTAGTGGAGACTTATTTATCTTTAAAATGAAACTCTTTTACAGAAGATGATAAGTTAAAGTAACCTAATCAAAAATAGGTAGGTAGTAAACAATTAAATAAATCAATTAAAAAATCATTAACAATGTACTGCAAATAAACAAAATAATGATGACATGGTAAACAAAATAATCATGGTAAATAAAAATAAGAATCTTCCCACGCACCGATAGTTAAGTATGTATTATGTATTAAAAATATTTCGAGTTTTCTTAGATTTTTCACGGCGTTCCTGCAGATCGTATTTTGCAGACGGGCAGAGTGTGTTTAGAATTGGAAAAAGGCCATACGGAGGGAATCAAAGATCCTTTTGTGCGTGATAGTGCAGCACAGATTAGAGCTGTCGACATAAATCCTGAAGAATAGCGGCCAGAAGGCCACTGTCTCGCCCGTGACTCAAAACCCGCCCAACTGTCAGCTTCTTGCCGAGTACCACCTGGCTCACTCTCTTTTTCAATTTTTGCAAGGTTTATATCATTTCATTCGACTTGTATTATAGCGAATGAATTTTTTATAATTGATATAAATCACTGTAACGGGGCCATTCCAGTATTACGTAAGCAGCAAAGGGGGCTGGGGGGTCTTAGCTTTGCTTATTTTTGATGACATGGATAGTGATTACGTCAGCAATATTTTTTTTTTCTGATTTTTATCAAAATTTAGTAGATTCTGATTTGAACTCATACTTGTCTATACTCGAAAGCGAAAAAAAGCATGTTCAGGGATTCCCCAAAATAATTGATATTGCTTACTCACTCTCACGCAATGTTTTATGGTTTAGTTAGAAAGAACCAAAGTAGATAAATTACTGTGCGAGCTATTCGTATTTATCTATTTTTCATATTTTTTTTTGTAAAATGTAGTAGACACTGATTTAACCACATAATATGGCAACCCTACCTGTATACAAAATATAAATACATAACAAATAAAAAATATATACCAATGATTACATAAGCATAGGAGGGGGGACTAAGAGCTTTGTTTACTTTTGCTGACAAGGGGGAGCGTGGGGGGGTTAAAAATTACTAAAATTCTGCTTACGTAATACTTAAATGGCCCCAATGATAGTTCAACTTTTTGCAAAAAATAAATCAGAAATGTTGAAAAAAAATATGCAAACTTTGATATTGCATATCTCCATAACTGTTGACACATTAGATCATAATTGCTTGAACATTTTCAACTCAATATCAAGGCAGGTATCCACCTGTTAAGTTTGTGCTGCTAGCCATGAGACACCGTTTATGTCGAAAACTGAACAGTGTTGTGTATTCAGTGGTCTGATGTCGACCACATAACAGTCCGCAGACCACAGAACTGTTCAATTGGTAATATGATTTAATAAAATTGCATATTTGATTTAATTTTTTTTTTTGGATATTGCTATTTTTGCTTTTATGCCCCTCGTATGTATTTAGGGCCGGTTGCAGTAATAACAAAAGGTACGAAAAGAGTGGATTTTTGTATTTTCCACCAATTTACAAAAATTCCTTTTTGCAAAAATTTATCCTTTTTTCCTAACTTTTACCATTACTACTGATCTAACAACCAGCCCTCAGTATGTATTGGAAAATAAAATTACTTTACCTCCTATATTAGTTTTGAATTTTTATTTTGTTATACTATTGCATCTGTTGGAATTAATATTTTTTTGAAATAATATTTAATATAAGAAATAATATTTTATATAAAATAAGAAATAATATTTTTTGAATAGAAAAAAAAACTTTATTAAAAATGTCGAGAGAGGGCTTTCCGAAAAAGAGATAATGGACGCTGCTGCTGCGGAAATCGATTCTGATTTTGAAATGAGTGAAGCGATTGTGAACCAGCCGATTTAGCGGACGACGTGGATTCAGAATAAATAATGAAAACAATAAAGATATTCAATTTTAATAGTCACCAGGCCCTCTCATTCCACTTGTCTATGAATTAGCTTCAGGCGTCAATCCTGATGCAACGTTGACAGATGATTTGCCGATTATTTATTTTTCTAACAATTTTTAAGTCGTAAATGAATAGAAGTTATTGTTAACAAAACTTATTAGTTCTACCAATACAACAAGTGCACGAAAAATTTTTAAAATAAACTATGAATCTATAAATGGGTCTATATAACTATCACAGAAATGTAGTGTACTTTTCAGTGTCTATGCTGATGATAGGAAATCTTTATCTAAATACATACATACATATTAAACAGAGTTCACAAAATTAAATAACAACTGCATCAAAAAATTAAGGAAAAAATAATCTGGCCAGTTTTCATTAAAATTGTTTTGCCGACGCCAACAGATCATGCAACATCCAATGATAACCCTCTGAAGCTAGTAATATAAGATCAATAGCATAACATACACCGGTATTATTCCTCCAACAGTAAAATTAACAAAACCTCTTCGTAGGTGCAACTCGAAAAATCAAGAATAAAATGAGAAAACAAACCTAGTTTACGTATTTAGAATATCATAAGTATCACTGTCCAAAAATTGTTTCAAACTGTATGATGATTTTAAAAAGTTTCAAAAATATTATTAAGAAGTTTGTAAATAAAGTTCAAAATTAATGCCTGTGCAGAACACTATTTAATCACTGCTTTGGTAGTTACAAATATGTATCACCACTTGTGGCGCTGCCATCTGCCGTGCCACTGTGGTGAAAATTATTTGAGGGATTTCAATGCTTGTTTTTGTCCGTGGAGATACTTGAACCTTTCCCATTGATTTCTTATAAACAATTTATAAATTTAGAGCGTTATCATTGTTTAAACTCGTAAAGTACAATGCCGCTAAATGGTGCCGCGTATGAAAGATGTAATATGTATTTGTGAACAGGTTAAAATGGAAATTTGGGAAACTGCTACAGTAAGCAAAGGCATGCATAGTCGTTTTAGATCATACGCATGATCATCTGCCTATAATAACTAGTCGATAATTACAGACATTACCCTGAACTGTGATTTGCCGGGGTAAACTGACTATAGAATTAGGAATTCAAGTCTTGTGTGTTATTGGGGCAGGGTATTATGAATTTTGAATTATCAGGGTATAATTAAAGAAGAAAAAATCATTAGGGAACAAACTCTTTTATTTATCTATTTATTTATTTATCAATAAACTTCTTAAGTAAGCTTGCAACCTAAAATAAATACTCGGTCAAACATAATCGTTTACATAGTACTTCCTATCATGTAGAAAGGGTATAAAAAGTAGATGAAAAAGTTTTACTTTAATTTAGGCACAACATATAAACCTAATTTTGTAATGTAAAAATGTAGTTGTGTAATGGCAATTAAACGTAATCTCTCAACAATAAATGATGTAGATCACTTTTATTTTAACAATATGCATAATATTATATAAAAGGCGAGATAGCTGTTTATTTTACTTCAGTTATGTTCAACCCAGAAATAGGTTCAACATCATCAAGGTCTATGTCATCATTGTTGTCCCAAACATGTTCCGTTTGTTTTTTGTCTTCCTCTTCAGTCTTGGTCTCTTTAGGTCCAGGTTCCCCAGCACGGGGGAAGTCCAGTTTAGCCCAGGAGCCTGGTTCTGCCTTCCTGAGTTTGATCTCCACCTTTGTCCCCAGCATCTGCGCACTGCTCTCCTTTATATCCACAACCTAAACAAATAAATAAATCAGAATTCTATATTCTAATATTCTAACTCTTTAAAAAATTGTATTACTGATATTCATAAACATTTACTCTCAGGTTATAAGTGATTAAATATTGCAAAGAAAGGCCAAGTTGTCGCGTGCAAGAATCATACGTAGGTCAATTTCAATATCACCTTACAAAATCGAATGACAAATTTATCAACCATTTTTGAACAGAGTAGATTCCATGTTTCATATCTTTGCATTTTATCTTTCGATATTACATCATGTTCTCACATGACAAGATTGCGCGCACCTGTGTGGAGTATACTTTATATACTTTGTGGTACCTTGCAATCCACTTTATCTATACATACTATGTCACGATCCCTAAAACTGAGGAATCCTGTGCACGTTTTAGTTTGTGCTAATTCCTCGTAGGTACTTGGATGCATTCAAATTTGTGTTTCACTTTTTGAAATTCCTCTTACGTTTGAGTCTTTTTTCCAATAACTGTATTTGTGATATTAAAATGTTTAATTTTATTTGTAATTTTTTTTACTGTCTTGTGTAATTATTTCACGTATTTATTGAATGTATTTCTAATGACAGTGCCGTGTGGGTTGAGTCGGAAAAAAGGAAAAATCGATAGATAAAATCAAGTTGAAGAAACCTTCCAAATTCAAAGACAACTGTAAATATTTTCGATTATGACCGTCCAAATGTGATGAAATGGAAAAAATAATTTGATTTTTTTCATAAGTGAAAACAGGCAAATGTGTCAGTATTGTAATAGAAATGTAGCGATCTTTGCATTAGCATAATAAGTATTGCATTTTCCAAATGATTTCTTGAAATATTTAAAAACACAAAAGTTTTCCATAAAATTAACAGCGTTTTACGATTTTAGGCAAATTTCATAAACGCATCACAATTTATATTTCGTCGAATTTCGAAGGGTTTCAAGTAATACAAAATGCTTTTTTCACGTCCCTTCAATTTCGAATAAACGTGGTTCGACTGTAATGAGCATTGTTTCAAAAAAATTAATCATATAAAATAAAAGTTAGAAAAACCCAGCGAGCAAACTGAAATTGTCAGAACAGTGTAAGTAGGCCTTAACCCTGGAACGCACTGAAGATTTACTAAATTGTGTACTCACCCCTCTGAGTTCCAAGTCTAATTCAAACGTAGCATCGGCAGAATTGGGAAATTCCAGTTGTACCAAAAGCCGAATTGGATTCAATTTCACAAAACTTTTGAAGGGATGATAGTCCTTGGAGTATACCGCCACCACCACGTGGGTTCCCGTCTGATGCCAATCCCATCTGCACTTTATTGTGTTGGCCGCCTGAGCCTGAAATGAGCAATATTGTTATTATCATTTATTTATTTTATCAAAAAACAAACACTAGTGATGGTCAAACCGATAATTGATAACTAAGATATAACTGTTGTACGGAGCCGATGGTTGCCCATTGAATTACGAAAAATTAGTTGGCAATCATTGATGCAATCAGATACAAATCTAAAGAAACGGTTTTTTAGTGTGTCATGGTTAACATATCATCACTAACAAACACAGTCTATCAAAATAAAAATAATAATAAAATCAAAATAAGAATAGGTGGCCTGAAATGTGATGAGACACATGTTATAGAAAATTCAATTAAAAACAAAACTGTATGTAAAAAGTGTTATCTGCTAGAAGGATCATAACAAATACCCAACTTCATAATATGAATTTTTACTCCAGTTCTTTGCTGTTGAATTAACTGAATATGTATTTGGATATGATATGAGGAACGCTCTAAACTGCAAATGTAGTGGGTAATTTTTCTTGCAGTGCAAAATATACATAGTTTGTTGTCTCTTATGATTACTTTTTTATTGCAGCTATAACTGTAAGCCAGTGTGCAAAAAATCTAATGATTTATGTTTTTCTAGGTTAAATCCAAGATAGTGGTCAGTATAATTGATCCTTCTGAGAGTAAGCATCCATAGTATAGCCAAGTGTCCTGATTAAAAAAAAAGAGAGAATTTTATACGCAAGTAGGTACAGTGAAACTCGCTTAATAAATTCACTTTTAATAAGTTTTCCCGCTAAATAAGTTTAAATTCTGCAGTCCCGAAAAAGTCCCATATTTTTTTTAAGGCTTAATACGTTTCCCGCTTACGTTCGGTTCTCGCCTAAGTCGCGAAAATATTTATAGCCGAACTCAATTTATTCATACAAATAAATCTTCATAATACGTTTTTCAGAAGACGAAATTATGTTCAACATTTCTAAAAATGAAAAATGGGCGCAATAAAAATTAAGTGGGTTTGGCGGCTTCACAAAAGTTTTAGCCGCTGAAAAAACCCTGTAATATTTGAATAGGCTAATAAAATAATATTTAATAAATAAATATATCCGGCGTTTAGTTACGATAATTTTTTCAAAATAAATCCACGTCGGCGCAAAATAAATTGGCCTAAATGAAACTGTTTTCATTTTGGTTGTATTTCTTCGACGAAACAATTGGCAATATTAATTACGTAATGTCTCCTTTTGTTTTCTAAGGCCGGCGTCACACTAGGTGTATCTTCCGTCGCGTCTTTGACGCCGCGGAACGCCGCTACTAGGCGAAAAATCAATCGTTCCGCCGCCCGCGGAACGCTCATTTCAACGTCTGTTCGGTTCACCGCTCGCAGAACTTACGTCAACGTAAAATCGGTGATGTCATGTCTCGTGACGTTGATCGCAACGCGCCAAATTTGAGAGATTGACCGCACGGGTGTTTGTTCTCTGCGCGGTCCGCCACGCCGCAGAATGTAATAGGTATGTGACAGCTAAATTCGGTTGCCGATTTGACGCGACGTCAAAGACGCGACGGAAAAAACGCGTAGTGTGGTGCCGACCTTAATGAGTTACAAAAAACGGACCTAATTTAATTTAGCAATAAAAAATACCACGAATTTTCTTCGCGCCCGGGAAAAGGTAGTCTGAAATCAAACGTAATTATAATAAAGAAAATCGTAATTAATAACAAATAAAAGGACGTTGCTCAAGACGGTATGTTGAATGTACACCTAAATTATGTAGAAATCATCAAAAGGGATAAATTATTTAAATGAAGTCAAATAGAATACTATTTACAAATGGTTATTTTTTACAAATGTGCAATCTTTACCAAGCTAGGGAAAGTAGATACAGGTAGTTTTTTGTATTTTTTTTTCGTATTTGTGAGGTTTTTGATTTGTCAATATACACCGATTTATATTTAAATTTTTTGACAGTGCTAATTTATTTTATAGTTTTGGTGGTTTTTATTGTTTTCTAACCCTCAGGTACTATGAATTATTTAGGTAATATTTTACAAATGTATATATTTACCTACTTAATTTTTAAAAATAAAATGTCCTTAAATTGTCATACTATATAAACGAAAATTTAATTAAAACACAAAATTAAAAAGCGTAAATAATTTATGAAAATATTGAAATCACTGTTAATATGTTTTCACGGCTAATAAGTTTTTATTTGCTGGTCCCTTGAAAAACGTATTAAGAGAGTTTCACTGTATTTAACTTGTTATCACACTTTAAAGTTTACGTAATTTCATAATTTATTATTCAAAATTTTTTTTTATTGAGCACGAAAAAACACCCAAAATTTATGCCTCCTCCAGATCAGAATACCTCCTTAAGGTATTCATAATAAAGGAATGATACTACCTCCTTCTTCCAAACATGGGAGCCAGTAGAACACCCAGCCTGGTTCAGGAATGTATTAAAATCAGTAGTCTTCTTCTGACAGCAAGACCAATACTTCATGCCCTCGTGGAATACCGGAGACCCTGGGTGATAGATGCATGGAGAACTATCACTTTGCGAGCCTTCGAATGTGCCTCTGCAGCCACCATTCTTACAAGCTGTGCCAATGGCAATGCTGAAAAAATGAAAGTGTACTGTATAATGTAATAAATAAAATAATGATGACATGGTTAACAAAATAAACATGGAAAATAAAAACAAAACCAAAGATTAAGGACTCATTCCATACACAAGTATATAGTTATATTTGGCAAATCCTATCAAATATCAAACATAGATTTAGTTTGAAAAAATGTAGTGTGTATTAAAATATTTACATCAAAGAAAGAAAATATAATATTACCCTTTGATTTAAAAAAAAATCGTAATCAGGGTTATCAAAAGCATAGTTATATTGCAAATTTTATCTTGACTATATATTTTTTTCTATGCATAATATTTTGGATGAAAACTGCAAGCTCCATTTTCATAATTGTTCATAAATAAGAAGGAATAAGATACATGCTTATGCTATGAAAATAAGACTAACTCGCTGATCTCCTAAAGTGGGACTCGAACCACTGACTACTGGCCTAGGATCAATAGGCGAGGTAAACCAGCTACTCACATAAAAGATTTGTTTTTATTTCAACAAAGGTAAACAAAAATATGGAATTGAAAAATTGGCAGGAAAAATAAACTGATGTGAAAAGAATATCAGCTCTAACACCATTCTTGTAGATATTGATGCTAGATTACCTCAACAAATTCAAATGAAAAACACTCCATTCTAGATTTAACATGCAATAATCATATTGTGGGATCATTCTAATAAATGTGGTTAAAAAAAAATTCACAATTTTTTAGATTGGAAATTATGATTACCTGTCACTTTCAATTATGTTGTGCGAGGTATTTTTATGTGGGCATTCTGTGAACTTCTGTTTTAAGGATCCGGCTATATTCGGTATCAGCGTTATCAAAGGTGAATCAAAGGATGGTCTCGCCAGTTTACTTTCAGTCTTCGGGGCAGGCATACTCACTGTCACAACATCTTTGGCAGTTTCCTTATCAACCTTGGATTTTGGAAGTTCAGGTGGTTTCTTTAAAATATAAATGAACGTTATTAAAATTTTATGCAGAAATATAATTAAAAATTTATCCTTAATTTTATCAGGTCACTGATAAACTTTGTTTGTACAGCATTCACATCTCAATATTCTATCCTAGATATTTTTAAATAGAGATGTGAAAATGGAACACGCATTACATCAATATTCTTACACTTTGAAACTAGGAATACGTCAATAATGATTGTAAGATCAAACAAGTGTTTCTATTACATTTTTACATAAATGATGACTTAAATTATATGGGTGTGATAAAATGATTTCATATAATTTACATGACAAAAGTGTACTTTTTACCTGATGTATTAACAAACACTTATTTCTCAATTTTCAATTTCTCCTGCTTAAAAAATAATCATTACTAAAATAACCCAGATGATTTGAGATGGAAATAATAATTTAATAAAGCAATGTTCTTCCCCACAATCAGAAATATCACAATATTCTCAAATCACATATTGTATAGCTACAAAGTTTTGGCAGAGCAGAACTAGTGTCTCAGAATATGTAAGTAATGTGGAGAATAATTATATTTTTGAAGTACTTAATCAGGTACATAGTAATATTCGCAAGATTGAAACATATACTGTTAATACCTCATTTGAATGCTTGGCTAAAGTGCACCCCTTGATATTAAGAAACTCGGTAAAATCAGTACACTTCTTATTACAGCAACTCCAGCCCTTATAAGCATCATGAAAGAATGGCAAACCGGGATGATGACAACAAACATCTGGAAAGTATATCATTAGTAAGTACCTTGCCAAATGCGCACTCAAGAATTTCAATGAATTTACGATAGTGTGAATTTGTAGCTTAGTATACGCCTGCAAAAATAAATGATTAACACTATGGCCCAGATTCTGTTATTATTGTGAGAGCCGAAATAAGGCGAAACATGTAAAACTAAGCTTTCACTGACTGAAATTTACTTACATAGAACAAATTCCCAAGGTCCGATATAGCGCTTACAATAATTTGGCAAATATGAAAAATGGAGTAACTTCTAACATTTTTTAAATCAGGAGAGTTAGCGAGTTCGCCAGCTTAGCCCCACAATTTTTCATATTTTCAAAATATTTGTCCATTATAATTTACAAAATACGTAACTAACAGACATGTTGAAATGAAATAATGTACCTACTAAGATATTTTATCTTATTATAAATCACAAAACGAATAAAGAAAAAACCACTCATCAGCTTTTCAAATAGTGCGTCGCCGGGAAAAAGTTATTTCAAAATTGTTTATTCTTCTTATGCAGCCGGTAAATTAAACTTTAGAAAACAGACCTCAATACAAATTTTGTTAAAAAAAAATGACACAAAATCGATAATGGTAAAATAATGGGATAATAACTATTTAATATTCAATCGAAGGGTAAAATGAAGTGATAAAAGAAACTTCTAGAAAACACCATCCTTCACCTTTGTCGTTATCCACCGGGTCAAACTTTTGCCCGCAACCTCGGTTGTAGCAATGTAATTCAACCTTTTCGCCAGTCATTTCCATAGGAATATTAATTTACAGCTTATTTAAGAAATATCCGTAACGACACGAATCACAAAAAAATTTGACAATAACCAACAAGACTTTCCGCGCGAGACGTCAAAAACGTGAACAGCCACAGAATATAGACTATAGGGATGGGCGTTGAATGGACGGACTAGTTGAAATCAACCGTTGACGTTGCATCGACGCGTCGACCGTTTACGTTTATCGCATGGACTAGTTGAATTCGTAGACGGTGGACAGCGGACGCCGTGGTCGGTGGACGATTCGAGATTAACGCAATGCAAAGCAACGAGCGAGAGCAAGACAAAACGTCTCCGTTTATTTCTCTGTCTCGCTGTCGTCTTGTAGATGCCATAGACGTCATAGACGGCTCGACAGGTAATTTCATTTCAACTCTAAAGTACACTACCATAGAGTGCAGATCTGTGTACACGAACGATGACTAGAGATTTGAAATTTGAATACATGCGTAGGGCGAGATAGGCTTAATAAGCTATTATCTATTATTTTTTACTTGATTTTTTGTGATGTCACGTGCGACGATTCGGTGAATTCCTAATTTTACGCTGTATAAAATAAAACAATTCTGTTTAATTAATTTATTTTTTATTGAACTATTATTAATTAACAGGCCGGCTAGATATTTTTCTAAAATCAAAATTTTATTCGATCTATCTCGACTTCTTATATTTACCTGAAAAGGGATTCTAAAATTTAATTATTGTGTTATTTCCTTACTTTTCAACTTTAGCATATAAATGATAAACAAACTTGTAGGGAATAAAATTTTCTATACCTAACTATGGTCCTTATTCAGGAGTCCAACATTAATTATTATATATGTAATATAATCTTGAATTTAGGTTTAATTAATTTTTATTAAAAATTCCCTATTTTCAACTTTATAGATAAAAAAATAAATCTATTATAATTTTGTTTACACCACTTTTTATTGGTTTTTTACATGTTTCGGGAACAATGTTCCTTTTCTCAGATTGAGCCTTAAACTAAAGTTGACAAATAATACAGATATATTTATTTATTAATAATGTCACCACAAAGTGAAAGCCTGACTTTGAAAGATGTATTCTTCAATAAATTTCTATATAACATCTCAAATGTAAAGTATTTTTAAATTATGTATTTATTTATAAATTTATAGATAATAAATAAATGTAAAGTATTTTTTACCGCACCTCATAACTGGTGCCTTTATTACGCAAAATCATTGTTTCCTTCCATTTTATTTACTCACATTTTAATGCTTATACCCAATACTATGACTGCTTATATATGTAGTTTATATTTATATTTTACTGCTAACACCTGATATTGCTGTGTATACCTACTTCTTTCTTTGTTATATATAGAAAGAAGTATATAAAACAATATGTAAAAGCCTATAATGTGCGTAAACAAATAAATAATAAAATATTTCTTTTTACATATAAGCACAAGTAGCGGTTTTACTTTCCCCGAAACTATATTCCTTCGAACTTCTTTAAATTTTAAAAATTAACGTCATAAAAATAGCCAACGGTTGAGCCGTCGAGAAGTGTCGCGTTGAACCGTAGACAGTTGACCATCGTCCCGATGTTTAGATAGAACGTCCGCGACGTCCGCGTAACGAAGTTGACGCGTCAACTAGTTGACGAATTCAACTAGTTGATCGTCTCGTCGACGGATGGACATGGACGGTCTCGTTTCGTCGACGGTAAATACGTCGACGACCCATCCCTAATAGACTAGGGATGGGCGTTGAATGGACGGACTAGTTGAAATCAACCGTTGACGTTGCATCGACGCGTCGACCGTTTACGTTTATCGCATGGACTAGTTGAATTCGTAGACGGTGGACAGCGGACGCCGTGGTCGGCGGACGATTCGAGATTAACGCAATGCAAAACAACGAGCGAGAGCAAGACAAAACGTCTCCGTTTATTTCTCTCTCATCTCTCGCTGTCGACTTGTAGATGCCATAGACGTCATAGACGGCTCGACGGGTAATTTCATTTCAACTCTAAAGTACACTACCATAGAGTGCAGATCTGTGTACACGAACTATGACTAGAGATTTGAAATTTGAATACATGCGTAGGGCGAGATAGGCTTAATAAGCTATTATCTATTATTTTTTTACTTGATTTTTGTGATGTCACGTGCGACGATTCGGTGAATTCCCAATTTTACGCTGTATAAAATAAAACAATTCTGTTTAATTATTTTATTTTTTATTGAACTATTATTAATTAACAGGCCGGCTAGATATTTTTCTAAAATCAATATTTTATTCGATCGATCTCGACTTCTTATATCTACCTGAAAAGGGATGCAAAAATTTAATTATTGTGTTATTTCCTTACTTTTCAACTTTAGCATATAAATGATAAACAAACTTGTAGGGAATAAAATTTTCTATACCTAACTATGGTCCTTATTCAGGAGTCCAACATTAATTATTATATATGTAATATAATCTTGAATTTAGGTTTAATTAATTTTTATTAAAAATTCCCTATTTTCAACTTTATAGATAAAAAAATAAATCTATTATAATTTTGTTTACACCACTTTTTATTGGTTTTTTACATGTTTCGGGAACAATGTTCCTTTTCTCAGATTGAGCCTTAAACTAAAGTTGACAAATAATACAGATATATTTATTTATTAATAATGTCACCACAAAGTGAAAGCCTGACTTTGAAAGATGTATTCTTCAATAAATTTCTATATAACATCTCAAATGTAAAGTATTTTTAAATTATGTATTTATTTATAAATTTATAGATAATAAATAAATGTAAAGTATTTTTTACCGCACCTCATAACTGGTGCCTTTATTACGCAAAATCATTGTTTCCTTCCATTTTATTTACTCACATTTTAATGCTTATACCCAATACTTTCACTGCTTACATATGTAGTTTATATTTATATTTTACTGCTAACACCTGATATTGCTGTGTATACCTACTTCTTTCTTTGTTATTTATAGAAAGAAGTATATAGAACAATATGTAAAAGCCTATAATGTGCGTAAACAAATAAATAATAAAATATTTATTTTTACATATAAGTACAAGTAGCGGTTTTACTTTCCCCGAAACTATATTCCTTCGAACTTCTTTAAATTTTAAAAATTAACGTCATAAAAATAGCCAACGGTTGAGCCGTCGAGAAGCGTCGCGTTGAACCGTAGACAGTTGACCATCGTCCCGATGTTTAGATAGAACGTCCGCGTAACGAAGTTGTCGCGTCAACTAGTTGACGAATTCAACTAGTTGATCGTCTCGTCGATGGATGGACGTGGACGGTCTCGTTTCGTCGACGGTAAATACGTCGACGACCCATCCCTAATATAGACCAAATGAACAGCAAAAGATCACCAAAAGATACGGAAACAGAGAAAATTAATCGAGGATGAAATAGGGAAAGATGAGAACCCAAAGAAAAAAATTAAATATAGTTCAACTGTACGAAGGTAGGAACTGTAATGGTAAAACCAGATTAATAACCAAACGCCAATGAAATGCGTAGCGCCGCACAGTGGGTCGAAACCGTAATTTGAGGGACTCAGGGACCAACTTTCTTTTTTTACTATTTTCTTTATGCGGATGGATAGAGCTCATTAACTTTATCAAAAGTTGTCCTATAAAACTTTTCCCTAAACTTTATAGTTTGGGCAAAAAAAAAAGTTTTGTATTTTTTGTATGGAGCGGATCAAATAAAATTAAATTTCTGCTAAGTGGTGACTGACCCTGCTTTAACACCTTTTTTTTCTCATACCTTATCTAGTCTACCATCGTTTGATGCTATGAACATGTACATAAGCTTGCAATTCAATGAGATAAATGGATCGAAAAAATAAAAAAACGTATATATTTTAAATATTATTTTTTATTTTCGTAATTTCTTTTATGTCAAACTAAATATGAAAAAGTGAGTACAAGTATATTATAACACAAATAATCAACAAAAAAACCAACATAATTAGACTAAAAACTAACTAAATGAACACTTAATAATACAACAGCAAACTTATTTTTTTACAATTGTAGATAGTAGTTTTACGATATATATACAGGGTGTACCAGAGCTAGCAGCAGAAACTTGGCTGGTAGATTCCTGACTATGTTATGAGTCTAAAATGTTCAAGCAACCATGGCCTAATATCAATAGTTATGGAGATATGCAATATAAAAGTTTGCTTTTTTAAATTTTTGCAAGGATTTTATAATTTTATTCGACTTGTATTAAAGCGAATGAATTTTTCATAATTGATATAAGTTACTGTAATCATAGTTCTACTTTTTGCAAAAAAATAAGTAAGAAATATTGAAAAAAAGCAATCTTTGATATTGCATATCTCCATAACTATTGATATTAGGCCATGATTGCTAGAACATTTTAGACTCATAACATAGTCAGGAATCTACCGGCCAAGTTTCTGCTGCTAGCTCTGGTACATCATATACTATCGTAATTTGTAAAATAATATGTTTGCTGTTGTATTATTAAGTGTTCATTTAGTTAGTTTTAAGTCGAATTTTGTTGGTTTTTTTGTTGATTATTTGAGTTATTATGTACTTTTACTCACTATTTCATATTTAGTTTGACATAAAAGAAATTACGAAAATAAAAAATAATATTTAAAATATATAGTTTTTTTTTATTTTTTCGATCCATTTATCTCGTAGAATTGCAAGCTTATGTACAGGTTCATAGCATCAAACGATGGTAAACTAGACAAAGTCCGCCAGCCAAATTCACTGGAAATATTCACTTTTGGGAAACCTGGCAATTTTACAGTGCGGCCGGTTTTAATGGCTTCTGAGAAATAGACATAGACAGAAATAGACAAAAAAGTACGGGATTTTCGTTTACATCCTCCAGGTGCGCGTATCAATATAATAAAGATAAATAGCCTCCTTCATATGAACCATACTTAAAACCTAAGTTAATAGTTAAGTATCCCGGCGAATGTGTGATCGGGGTATTGACAATGGCCCCAACCCCTTTGATGTTTCGTTAAAAAACTGACAAACTGACCATGCTGGTTCCAATGCTATTTTGTCGATTCATACATTGGGCGATTACAATATTCTTGGCGCCAAAGTTGGGGCCAATGTGTGGAACTGGCGTAACGCGAAACAATAACCACGATACGTTAGTCTCATTTGCTTACCGCAATATCAATCAATTCGCAAAAATCTGGGTTTTTCTTGAATTTTATTTTTACTCCTGATCAGCCGGCTCTTAAAGTATCTTTTTTTTCACATTATTTTACATAAGTATCGTAATTATCGTATATTATATTTTAGCCGTTACTTCGACCGATTACACACGGTGGAGTTATTTATGATTTTTAAATTACGTAATTTATCGATAATTGGTAACTGAGATAATATAATAACTAGAATTTAAAGGTAATAACTATATCTATTAGTGGAGATTTAACTGTGGTTCCCGTCAAATTGTACAAAACCAGTTACCATATGTATTCATTTCGAGAAATTTTAGTTGTAAACTTTACTTTAAAACGAGAGACGACTTATCCATAATTCAAATGGGGATGTACATGATAATTGATTTTTTCTTCCAGATTTTAGCTAATATAAAACAATAAAATCTCGATAAAAAAAAATAGTATTTGGTATTTTTCAAACGTATGTAATCTACATAGTGTTAACTAATGGAGATACAAGCATCTGATGTAATATATCTCGAGTAAATCACAAAAAAAATCACAGAACTTCATAGCCTCAAATTAACCTTGACCTATCCACGAGCCGTAGTTTATTTCATAAATATTTGTCATAAAACTGCATTCTACTTACAGACTTACGTAAGTATGTATGATACATCTAAAACGTGTTCACATTGATTATGAAGCGGCTTTAAGTTGATCCATACTCATAGAATAGACCCATACTTTTGGTCTATATTCTGTGACCCATACCGGCTGTCAGTTAATTTGACAGCTGTCAAACTGAGCTTTGGTCTATATTCTGTGAACTGAGCAACTGAACTGACTTTGACCGACTTCCAAAAATAACAAATAACGTCTACATTATTTTACGAACTGAAGTGCATTAAATATAACGAAGATGACTTCTAAAAAGTTAAAATTTCATCCGATTATCGGTTCAATACAGTGTATCGCCTTGTATGAAACTAGGGCTGTAAGTTTAATTTTGAAATTCGTTAGACATTATATTATATTACTTCATTTTAATTACATGCAACTTTTTGCAGAGATTCTATTTAATTGGATCAAATAATACGCAGACGAGGTTCAGGGTATTAAAGATAGATCGAACAGACCCACGAGAACTAGTGCTCGTGGATGATAAAGTGGAATACAATCAACAAGAAATTCATCAGTTAGTTAATATGATCGACACTGGCAATCGATCTGCTAGATTTGGGGGTGTCAAAGTAATTTCTGCTTTTGGAATACTCGGTAAGAAATTATTTTAAACTAGTGAGTGGCAAAAAAAACTGAATTATTTTATTGCACTTTTAAATTTGCACAACTACTTAAATTAATTTCTGCCCGCAAAACTTAAGCACACATTTTTTATAGGCTTTGTACGTTTTCTCGAGGGTTATTATATTGTATTAGCAACGAAACGAAGAAAAGTGGCTGTGATAGGATTTCATTCCATTTATAAAATAGAAGATTCTACTCTCATTTACATTCCAAGTGATTCCACTCGCCCCAAACATGTAGATGAACAGCATTATGTTCGAATGTTTCAAGCGATAGATTTATCCACAAACTTTTATTTCAGGTATGTAAAACAATATCTACTTTTATTCTTTAATTCTTTGAGTCCTTATATTTCCTCATATGTACTATTATTACATTTTTGTATTATTATAGCTATAGTTATGATTTGACTCACTCACTGCAAGTTAATTTGGCTCCACCCAGAGAATTCTCAATTAACTCTTGCCCTGGAATCCCAGATGACGAGTTTGAAGTATCCAACAATGAACAGTCGACATCCAAAGTTCAAAAAGCAAGCGAAGATGATGATCTCTTTAATACATGGAAAAAACAAATGAATCAGAGAAATGTTAATTCTGGGTAAGGCTTTTCATTTATAGAATTATCAGAAAACTTTTTCTTAAAAAATAAAGAGACTTGTGTAGATATATGTATAGGTGCATTTTAGTGACTTTTAAATATTTACGAGTGTGTATTTTAAAATATGTAAATAATGTAACATAAGTTTTTTTCATATTTCACTATGTTTTTTGGGTTTGTACATGTTTTTATATGCTACAAGAACTGGCATATTCAGGATTGATATATAAATATATGGTTTCCCTGAGTAACCCTATTGCTTCTCGATATATTCAATGATTATATTTATTTAATAGAGCTTTTTCGATAGAGATCTATACAGTCTTAATACTCAAGATGATTGTCGACGGCTCCCCATGGCTTGGAAACCAAATCTTGCTAAAAATTCTCGCGAAAACTAGAGACTTCAAAATCTCTAGTTTTCTCGTCTTACAACCTCTCGTTTATGTTTCTTTGTTATTATACAATGCATATCTTTGTAACATTTTGGAATATATGTAATTCAGAATACAAACTGTTGAAAATTTTAATAAGAACTTGGCATTAAAACATTTTTTTCAACAGTAAAGAATCAATGCTGGAATTTGGCATCAGAACCGTACCAGAATGGAGATTTGTTTGGAATGCTCATTTGCTTGCCCCTGTTCATTCACAACTGCACCCTGATTGGATAGTCTATGTGATTCATGGCTTTGTGGATCAGTCCAATATGTCAATTTTTGGTCGCTCCATTTATATAACCGTAGTAGCCAGAAGAAGCAACAGGTACGCAGGAACACGGTTTCTCAAAAGAGGAGCTAATTGCGAAGGAGATGTTGCCAATGAAGTAGAAACAGAACAAATGGTACACGATTCAATGATTTCATCTTTGAACACCGGCAGGTACAAAAAATGACATATAAATTTCATCAATGTATGTAATTGTTAATATTTGTTGCCTCATTTGAAATAATATGACACCTGTTTAAAAAAATTGTGCCTTGAAAAGTTGTCACAAAATGTATGTGAATAATAATGTGTATGGTGTATAATAAGTTGAGATTTTGTGTCCCTAAAAATCTTCTAATCTAATCTTTCCTGTGTACAGGGTGATTTCAATGATTTATTAGTTAACTGTGCATTTCCAAGCTTATATTATAAAGTTATAAGTGTCCTATTGGAAAGCTATTATATTATACTAATGTATATATTCAATCAAATCAATAATATGATGTTAGGCAATCATAAAAATCCATTTCGGACGTGTGAAATTATTTGGCACCAATATTTGAAAGTTCAAATCATTTCATTGTTTTTTTTTATTTAATTAGACATAAATCAACAAATGAATAATTGTGTATCATTTTCTACAGGTTTAGTTCATTTGTGCAATTACGAGGTTCGGTACCAGGAAACTGGTCTCAGGATATTTCCAAAATGACTCCAAAGCCGGCTATATCTATTGACCTGGCAGATCCATTTTTTCAAGTAGCAGCCAAACACTTCAATCAAATGTTTGAAAGATATGGTACCCCCATTGTTATTCTAAATCTTGTAAAGAAACGAGAGAAGAAAAAACATGAATCTTTTTTAAGTGAAGAGTTTAGTGCATCAATAAAATATTTAAATCAATTTTTACCGCCAGAGCACTTGATTCAATACTTTCATATTGACATGGCTCGAATGAATAAGATAAAAGAATCAACTGTATTTGATAAGTGAGTATAAAATATGTATTTTTCTTTACGTTGACATGTGCAAAAAATGTTTTGGGATTGCTAATTACTTACTAATATGTAAGAACTCCTTAATTTAACCAACTAATGAAGCGACCTAAAATTTGTGAACATTGAGGGATACAGAATAAAAACTGTCTTGTATATCCGATAGATGAAATGGAGATAACCATATTTGTAACTTATGGTACAGCCAAAAAGACGAGAATATTTTAAAATGTACATTCTTCTGATAAAAATTTTCACAATGTGTTTTTAGGTGCAGTTATCAATTGTAAAACTGCCACTGTTGTCTGATAATCTTTCTCAAAGTACTCATATATGTATCTATTTTCGTCAATTGGAAAGTGTTGTTCCTGAAACCGTCATTTTGATTAGTTTTGAAATGTTTTGTAATAATAAAATTTATTAATTGATAAACCAATACATTTATAGAATCATGACCAACGGATTGTGACCTGTTGATGTACTTAAACATTTTCCTTTTTCTTCAGCCAGCAGACCGGAGAGGTGTCGTAATAGGTTAGCCGTTAGATTGTGCCATCTGGTTGGATTTTGTTAGGTTAGATTAGGTGAGGTTAGTCCAACGATTTGGAGATTTCCCTCTCCCACTTTTCTAATCACCACCAGTTTTTCCAGGTTGTTACCCACTCTGGAGGGAGATATGTCTGAAAATTTTGATGATCTCCATAATCCATGTTGTCTGGTATTAAGGATTTGTTCCTGGGTTCCTTTTTCTCTTCCGAATTTTGATTGATTGTTCATGTGTTTCATACGGTTAGTGATGATAGAATTTTCCTAGGTTAACAGAAATATCTCATATGGGAATAAAACGCACTGGATTTTTCTTGAGCTGCGAGCCGCAGGGAGAATGCTATGGAATACCTGGTCACGAAGGAGGGACATTACAAACTGGTATAATACGAGTCAATTGTGTAGATTGCCTTGACAGAACTAATACAGCGCAGTTTGCTATCGGGAAGTGTGCCCTTGGATATCAGGTAGGATACTGATTAATTAACATTTTTAATTTACATAACTCTTTGTACTGAATGATAGGAATGTGTTTATTTAATTAATTACATAATTAATTTATCCAAAACACGCCTGTAAATGAATCCAAAACGCACAACCTGAATTAAATCACTCAAGAAAGTTTAGTTTGTTCATTATTTTAGTAACGCTGAGTACATACATACTCAAATATTCCTTCAAGTAATACTAAAATCCCTTTTATGTTTCTTATCATTTTCAGTTATGTGCATTAGGGCTATTAGATAGTCCTGTTTTGGAGTTTGACACGGACTGTGTGAAGATTTTGGAAGGTTTGTACGAGGATCATGGCGACACCTTGGCTCTTCAGTACGGGGGCTCCCAACTTGTACATAGGTATTCATTAATATAATATTTATTGGATAATTTGCAAACAAAATATCTCGTTAACTATTTTTATAGTAGTTTTAATTAAAGTGATGTGCTTCTTTGAGGTTGCTTTGAGGTATTCCTTTTACCAGTACACAAGCAAAAAAGCTGTGTATTAGTAAAGATCCTGGGAAACAAATATAAATCAAATAATCCTTATCTTAAGAAAAAGTTGATTTACGATTCTAGCCGTAATTCGTGGCTATGGCTAGATTTTTTATTTCCGACGTTTCTGTATCCAACGTTATGCTTATTCACTTGTTTGCATGCATCAGATTTTTTTATTAGACCCAGTCAAATCGTTAAAAAACTCGTCTTGAACTGTGTATTTTCCTACTAAAACCGTATATACGATTCTTGCCTAAATTTTGAGTCGAAAATGTTCAAGAAACAATGTCTTAATATTAGTAATTATGGAGATAAGCAATTTCAAAATTTGCATTCTTTTTTCAATATTTCTGACTTGATCTTCAGTCAAACGTTAGACTATCATAGTAACCTATGTCAAAAAAAAATTCATTCCCTTCAATATTAGTCAAATAAAATGATCAAAATATTTCAGAATTTTGAAATATATATGTTACAGTGAATCTGATTTTCTAGTGAGTCCATCATTCACTGGCATTTTAGAGAAAGTATATTCAAGGTCATTCTTATCATATTCAAAGAGTTTTTCACCAATAGAAATGAATACAATATTTTAACTTGCACGTACTAGTGAATTTATTGGTTTCCGAACTGTCAAAAATTAAATTTGACAAGTCTGAAATCCGTTTCCGTAAAAATCTATGCTTTTAAACGAACTTTTATTTATCCAAATTGAAACAACCGGGCCTTGAATAACAATTTAATAAGTCATTGCGTGAACAAGGTTCTTACTGCATTATTAATTTCTTCTGTGCAAATCAACATTATGTAGGTAACGGATATTATTAAAATAGTCATTTTGAAGTGTTGAAAGTTTCGTCTGCACCAATTCTTCATTATATGATTTTATAACAAGATTCTAATGGCACATGGACCTTGTTTTTCAAAATTTATTTTGCGTTTTGTGTCTCATTCTACACTAGTCTAGTCCAAAGTCATCACAAAGCGACAGTATTTCTAATTTTTATCCTTTGAGCGATAGCATATTCTCTATTCTGTGGCGATAGTTCTGTTTCTCGAACTGTCACACTTCTGGACTGGTCTTTGATATTCAATGATTAGTTTAGGTAGGTAACTAAAACGTAATATATTTTTAAAATTTTAATCGCGAACACTTACGAAATTCTGATCATCTTATAATTCAAAAGACAGTCCATTAAACTCATAAAAATGATACGGTGCGAGCAAGCTTCACGTCTGTCACCGACGTCGAGCCGAGTAAGTTTGCGAACTTAAAAACCGCGCACTTTATGTTGTACGTCTACCACCCGTGCTTACTAGGGATGGGTCGTCGACGTATTTACCGTCGACGAAACGAGACCGTCCACGTCCATCCATCGACGAGACGATCAACTAGTTGAATTCGTCAACTAGTTGACGCGTCAACTTCGTTACGTGGACGTCGCGGACGTTCTATGTAAACATCGGGACGATGGTCAACTGTCTACGGTTTAACGCGACGCTTCTCGACGGCTCAATCGTTGGCTATTTTTATGACGTTAATTTTTTAAATTTAAAGAAGTTCGAAGGAATATAGTTTCGGGGAAAGTAAAACCGCTACTTGTGCTTATATGTAAAAAGAAATATTTTATTATTTATTTGTTTACGCACATTATAGGCTTTTACATATTGTTTTATATACTTCTTTCTATATATAATAAAGAAAGAAGTAGGTGTACACAACAATATCAGGTGTAAGCAGTAAAATATTAGTTCAATAAAAAATAAAATAATTAAACAGAATTGTTTTATTTTATACAGCGTAAAATTGGGAATTCACCGAATCGTCGCACGTGACATCACAAAAAATCAAGTAAAAAATAATAGATAATAGCTTATTAAGCCTATCTCGCCCTACGCATGTATTCAAATTTCAAATCTCTAGTCATAGTTCTTGTACACAGATCTGCACTCTATGGTTGTGTACTTTAGAGTTGAAATGAAATTACCCGTCGAGCCGTCTATGACGTCTATGGCATCTACAAGCAATACCTTACAAGTCGACAGCGAGAGATGAGAGAGAAATAAACGGAGACGTTTTGTCTTGCTCTCGCTCGTTGCTTTGCATTGCGTTAATCTCGAATCGTCCACCGACCAAGGCGTCCGCTGTTCACCGTCTACGAATTCAACTAGTCCATGCGATTAACGTAAACGGTCGACGCGTCGATGCAACGTCAACGGTTGATTTCAACTAGTCCGTCCATTCAACGCCCATCCCTAGTGCTTACACGTGCTTTACACGTGCGCAAACAAGAAACGCAAACGACATTAGACACATTTTTGATAAAAAGATAGAAAATTGGAAATGCGGAAGAATCTGAATGAATTCAAACGTAAATGATGACTTAGAATCTCTTTGATTTTTGTATTTTTCGCATCGAGTGTTTGTTACTTGACGCACTTTTAAAGGTTCATTTAAAATTAATAATACCGGGTGTATGTTTATTTATGTTTCTATATTTGTAAGAAATAAACTTTTGTTGTATTGTTATAAAAAAACATATTTAATAAACTTAATTGACAAAATACATATTCATTAATAAAAATTTTCCCTTAACCCCCAATATTTACATGGTGACATAACCTCGTTTTGTTCCGGCAGTCGTCAGATATCATAAAAAACCCGAGTGCGCGATCTTTCAGCCGACACCTTACTTCGCGATTCGTATTCGTTTTGCGGTGCCGCTGTCCTATTTTAATTTAGGAGTTAAAATAGGACCGCAAAATGAATAAAAATCGTCTAGTGTAGTGCCGCCTTTATACTTTCTACGCTTTAAGAATTACGTGTACAAATTGATGGTTTCACCGATATATTGTCTATGCTTTGAGTAATGTATTTTCACGGATTATGTGTAGTGAATCTGAGAATTCGTTGATTTAGATGTTTTCACTGCCCCCACTCTGCCCGACCGGGAAAAGTACATTTTTACTAGTGAAAGTATAGTCTCACTAAAAATGCAAATTCGCTGTAACATATATATTTTTTATGTATTTTTAAAGGTTTTTAACATTTTATTTGACTTGTATTAAAACCAATGAATGTTTAAATTCGATAAGTAACTGTCATGATAATTCAACATTTTACAGAAGATAAGTCAGAAATATTTGTAAAAAAAGGGCACAGTTTGAGGTCGCTTATCTTCATAACTATTGGTGTTTAAGACATTGTTGCTTGAACATTTTCAACACATAATTTAGGCAGGAATCTGCCTGCAAAGTATTGTGGAATAGATTTCTTATATCATGTATATTTTTAAATATGTATATTTAGTGAAATATTCTGATAAATGCTAAATTAAAATTAATATCTATGTTTTAGGATAAAAACTTACCGCAAAACAGCACCGTGGACCTCTCAGGGAAATGATATAATGCAAACACTCAGTCGATACTTGTCTAATACATTTTCTGATGCAGAAAAGCAAAATACAATCAATTTATTCCTAGGGCTATTCATACCGGATCCGTCTAGACCGCCTCTTTGGGAAGCAACTACAGATTATTATCTTCATCATGTTGATGCGGTGAAGTACTCTCCAATTGGTCATAAGAGGTAGGATATGGAAACATTAATAAGAAAACAAATCATTTAATGCACTAGTAATTACAGTTTATTGTAACATTTTGGTCTTCGCATTCTTTATATTGTAGATACATGTACCTAAGGATTTTATAATAAAATTATTTTAAAAAAAATATTTTTTTAGACATCCAATGACTCTGTGGTGGAATCCTGATGTACTCAAATTTTTACCAGTTTCTTATGTAGAAATGAGAAAGAAATGCTATGAGATTGTTCGCTTGGAAGGAACATGTGATGGTACACAGTCCATTGAGATGGTGGACTCCTACCATGACTTCCATAGACCTTATGAAATAAGTGTAATGTCGGAGTGTTACGGATATAAGGTTTTTATAACATCAAATTTGTTAAGTTGGTTAGCCAAATGTATCTAAGCAATGCACTGTAATTAAAATTTTAACAAATACAGTAGAATTTTATCGTTAAAAAATTAGGAGATCATCAAAAACAAATTTCTCATTACGCAATATACTGCTAATTCAAAATTTATGGATAGTAAAATTCAATAACTTTGTGAAATTGGAGTATTCACAAACCAACTTCGCATAATTATAATCGTCAAAAATGTGCAGTATATAAAAGTTAGCATCATGACTTAAATCATGATATTTAGGTTTAAACACTTGCAAAATGTTTTCCCATTTATTCTTTACATAAATACAGATATGCAAATTAAAGAGTTAAGGTTTTCATTACGGTCGTTAGACATATTTAACTGTAAATGCTTACGGATATTTTATATGAACCGTATGTTTTTCCGAGAAATGATTCTCGATGTTGTTGAAGTCGTATTCAATTATTCTCGTTCGTATATTCGTATTCAGTCATCAGGAGAACGACCTGTACCCGCGGAGGTACAGGGCGGACTGAAAATATCTCAAGAAAAGAGATATCAAGACAGTTTTTGGAACCAATTAAAATATTAAGGACTTGTTGAGATCAGCGAAGGATAGAGATCGCTTAGAAACAGACGGAGCGTATAGACTCGACTATCAAGACTGCGATAAAGTATACGTAGGGCAAACGGCGCGTACAATTTCCAAAAAGGTTGACGAGCACAAACGGCAGTGCAAACTCGGTCATCCAGGGAAATCAGCACTGGCTGAGCATTTTCTGGATACCGGCCATTGTTTTGCATTCTAACTGAAAATCCTTGGAAACCTAAAGAGTCACCAAACGTATCTTATCAAGGAAGCACTCGAAATCTACAAGCACCTGATAAATATTAATAGAGATGATGGTCTCAAATTAAAAACATCATGGTATCCGGCGGTTCAAAGTCAATCTCATCGCAGTTCCCGCAGAGATAGTGATCAGACAATAGATGAAACATACACACAAGACAACACATAACTCCGACACGTAACACAAACACAGAAACACCAAGCTTTCGAAACGGTATTGCTAGCCAATACTTAACACAACAATGACAACGTTCTCACCCTGCTTCCGACACGGCATTGCAAGCCAACATCCAACCACAACCGCCCTATACCTCCGCGGGTACAGGTCATTCTCTTAATGACGTTGAATACGACTTCAACGAAACGTCGGAAACCGTTTCTCGGAAAACATACGGTTCGTATAAAATATCTGTAACCATTTACCGTTAAACAGATATGTAAAATTCACAAAATATAAAAGCGTCAGAATTCATCAAAAACAGGCGAAACTGATATACGTGTTTATGATCTATGTTTATTATACAGGTTTAACAGGATTCAGATCAAGTTATAGGGGAAGGCGAGCTGGTGCATTATGCGTGACACAAATTCAAGCAAAAAAGACCCAAAATATATAAAAAGTTCATCATCATCTTCATTCCCTTGTCCTAGTAGGGTCGGGAGCGCCAAGACTCAAGGTGCTTCCATATTCTCCTGTCTTGTACTGCTTCCGTATGAGTTAACCTGTCCAGACTAATTCTGTTTTCATACACATTTTTTTTTGTGTCTCACAGCTTAATCTGGGGCGACCCACCGGTCGTCTTCCTTCCGGGATTATCAAGAAGATACTTCTTGGTATTCGTTCCTCTGGCATTCTTAGCACACCTCCAAGCCACCTCATTTTTAATTTTTCATTTTTAATGTAGGTGTAGGGGCGTATAAAAAGTTAATCTACCTATTTACAAAAAAAATTCATTTAAAATGTCTTCAGCTTACTGAAATGACAAAAGAAGCTAAAACATAAATACAATTCAATGTTCAGAAAGAATGAACATACGAATAGGTGTGATAAAAATCCCATTACAAAATATTGCATTCTGAGTTTTATATAGTTTATCGATATAGATTCTCAAACGATTGTGTATTATTATTTTTCTGGTTTGAGTTTTCTGTGATATTCTGCAGAATTTCTACTTATATCATTCTTCTTCAGACCTATGAGAAAACTCTACTAGAAGATTATGAACTTCTGTGAAAACCTAAGAACATTGTGTATTATTTTGGAACTAATTAATGTGTTTGGTGGTGCTAAAAATATATATGAGATTCTCTGTTCGATTGATGTGAATTGCATGCAAATTTGGTTTTGTGTTTTGATACTCTTTAAATTGTACCGGTCTTATAAAGCAAGAGGCTCATAATTACTTTGAATCAGGCATGACCATGGTTTTAGAATGAAATTGATAATTTAGGCACTGATTGGGAAATTATAATCTCCCTCCAGTTCTTAGATGTCGAAATAAGCTTTGCAATTCTGCCAAAAAATATGATGAAAATGGGCCGATATCTCCTTCATAAAATTGTGATTCCTGATATTCCTACTTATGCAAAAAACTGTTTCTTCTTCAGACAGGCATCTTCCTGTGTTTTTTCGACTTTTTCAACGGTCGTGTGGTGGCATTAATGGGTCACCCTGGGCGGGTACTGTCTTATATTGATTCTCAGCCATGTTTGAAAAGACCTTGCCTCTTGTAAATCGTAGTTTAATCGTAGCACTGATCCGCATAAACACCTTTCATCTCACTCACTATAGTTTCAGGAAATTTTCCTTGCTTGACAAGGAACTTTGTAATGGCGTGATGTTTTTCAATTTTCTCCATAGTTGCAGTTTTCTTCCGGACTGAATTGTTTGCAGGGCGATATCTCATAAACGAATGATGTCATAGGCTGAGGCTTGACATATATATGTATATATATACTCAAAATGAGATCCCAATTGATACTAAGCGAGTGGACATACCCTCTTCCTTCCCTACTGTTCCGCAGACTTTTGGACCTCCCTTCATACTATACCAGTGTCGCTGACGTGTTAAATTAAATGTTGTGAATTTTATGAAATGGATGTTTTTGAAAACACAATTCAAACACCAATATTTTAAGATTTTATGTTAAAAATTACTGTTAAGATGGAATGGATGATGGATAATGGAGATTTTATTTATTTTAGCTTAGTAATTCAACAAGAGATTTTGTGAATCAGTATACGCCAAATTACAGTCCATTTGTTGTAAAGGGAAGGCCATATGGACAAGGCAAGGGGGCGCCATCATCCAAAAACCCTGGACTCTCAGGTAGAGCCAGTAGTGGCTCCAATAATTCCAGCGAGTATGCATTTTTAAATATATTCAAATAAATATGTTTTTAGTCTGTTTCTTTAATATGTGAGTAATCAGAAAATATATTTTATAACGAGGAATATCTATTAAAAGGGACGGTCTTTTCCAATTGTTGACATATTAACATAATCAGCTGTATTTAAATACTAATACAGTAGAACCACCTTAGTTCGAAGTTAAGGTTACAAAAATAAATCGGGACATTTATATTACTAAAGTATCTGATACTGACATATCTGTTCTCACTTGTGAAAAAAATTGAAATATTTTTTTAAATTTTGTCAAATTTAAAAAAAAATTGAATTATGTAAACTAAAATGTTGTGTGAATGAATTATGTAAAAAAAACTTGATTTATGGCGTAAGGAGCTAAAAATAATTTCGAATTACTGGAGTTTTCGAATTATTGGGGTTAATTTATTATGAAATTAGTATTTTGGGACTTGTGGGTGTGAAAATGTTCAAATTATTGCAAATTTCGAGTAATCAGAGTTCGAAATAACTGGGTTTTACTGTATTACCAAATTTTTATACATATTTCAGTTCAAATAGTGAGTCTTCATCCGATGATGATATAACAAGTTCTAATACAAGTACGAGACAAGTTAGTCCGTCACCTAATAAAAATGCGGCGATTTTATCATCAACAAATGATGGAGACGATTGGGACACATTTCCAATAGTCACTCGTGGATGCAGGATTCTTTTGTCAAAACCTTCGAGAGCCAATCTTTTTATGTGAGTAGTACATTTTATTATAATATAATCTATCTCTAAAATTGTTTATTTTATAAGTAAAGTATTGAATTTCCTTCTCCTTTATTTTAAATTCAATTGTTTATATTTTTCTTGCATGCTTTACTAAAACACATCCAAAACTCAAAATATCAGTTATGAATATGCACAATAGTCACTGTGTTGTATGCAATCCAAACATTTAATTAAAATGTACTGAATTAGATTTCTTATTTTAACATTCCTAGCACAGGTATTAGTTTTGTTTGAATTTATACACCAAAAACTATATGTAGTTATTTACAACATATGCCGGCTCTACTCACCAGTATCCATATATGTATGCGTTTTTGCTGCCGTTCTAGTAGAATGTTTATTGTAAAAATACTGCTTCATTGAAATGAAGGGGTCATTGTGATGTGGAAATTTTGTTAAAGAAATATGTATGATTATAACCGTTTTTTAATATTCCATAATTTAATAATGTTACATTAATAAAATTTTGTCATTTATAATTTAAAATATTTGTATCTTCCTTGCAGATATAAGCGGTATGTTAGTACAGATAGAAAGTCCAGTAAAATGAATTGTAACAAAGGTACTGTAGAAGTAACTGTAAGCAGTGGTTTTTCGATGGATAGCTCGCTGTCTGTGATACCACCAACAGTTAACAAAGCAGCCAAAGAAATTTACAAACAGTATGTTAACAAATATAATGGACCATCGCAACCATCAGTGAAATCTACACACCTGTATACCAAATATGTTAATTTTTGTTTGTGAAATGAAAGAAAGACTAATAAAAGTAGGTAGTTGGAAAAGATCTTAATTAAATATAAATTTGTATTATGTATCACAGTTTTTTTTCATCCACACCTTGTATGGGATTTAACTGTATATTATATATGTATATCCGTGATATGTATTATAAATATGATTTCATTTAAATTATTTAATATGAAAAATTTTGTTCCTGACGATATCACCTCTGTACCTAAGAGAAATACAAAGTAGCTTTGCTTTAAGTCTGTTTGTGCATTTAATAATTTAAACATCTGCATGGAATTGTATGTCAAAACCATTATATTATGTACATATTATTATATATATTGTGTTCCGCACAGAACAGGCAACAAAGGTGCGGTCCGCTGATTCCGCTTCAGAAGCCTTCGGGATGTCTCACACAGCACGGGCGCACCGTGTGAGCAGCTGGAAAAAAAAGCGATATTAGTACACGGGAATGTGCACCAGAGGCGACAGCAAAAGAATTTGCTTCGAGCAAAATGTCTAAACTCGACGAGGTCGTCAAGAATAATCGTCTTAAAAAAGACGGTTGAACTGCGAAGAAATACTTAGCTTGGCAAAATCAGCGCCAGCGGTCAGCACTCCGCAGAAGCAGTAGGTACCGAGCGTGAACGTCCGCTCAGTGTCAGCACACCGCAGAAGCAGTAGGTACCGAGCGTGAATGTCCGCTCCGTGTCAGCACACCGCAAGGCGATCGCCGCCGATAGCAAGTACCGGGCGTGAAGCGAGAGCGCTCGGCGTTAGCAGGCAGCAACAGCAGATCTTGATGACGTAGTTGGGCTCGAGCTCGAGAGCGGGCGACATCAGTAGGCAGCAAAATCGTAGGAGGTAGTCGGGTAGGTAAATGAAACACACGTGAAGGGTTTGCCACGGCGTTTTAAACCAGACTGAAGGCCGGTCCGCCTTGAATGCGATATTTATACCCTCGGCCGGGACCAGGAGGCCCCGGCCTCGAAGCCAATTAAAACAAGTTACAGTTTGCATACAAATGGCGCGTTTCGGCCGCTTATTTCTACTACATACATTACAGTTTTTTAATTATTAAATTAAACGCACCTCCCCCGGAGGATTTACATATATGTCATTACATGGACTGCGTCTCAATAAACAGCCTGACATATTGCGTGGCAACCTTGAGACATTATTATTAAAGCAACAGTTAAAATATATCTCATTTTCTGGCCCGGTGGGCTATGAAATTTTAACAATTAAATCTCTTAAAAATCCAAATTAACTTTTAGGTTTAGTTTTTTGTGTCTATTATATAGAGTGCGTCGCAGCGCATCTGTTGATATATCACACTTTATTGTAAGTCGCAGCTTACTATAGTTATGAATTTTTAAACTTTTCAACAAAAAACTAATTTTGTAATTTATTCAAAATTATTTGCACATATGAGTGTGTATATTCTCTAGATAGGTCTTGATCCACTGATCATTATACAAAAAGAATTATCAAAATCGGACACCTCTGACGGAAGTTATTCCGGTTTGTGTGATTACATGAGCATTTGTATGGAAAAAACCCAGCCCAGTATGTCGCTCATAAGCGGCGGCTGGTTTTGTGTTGGTGGTGTCAGACTTATGTTTCCATATTAATGTGATTGTGATTCACTCATTAATAATGTATTTGAATAAGTATTTAGATTTTTCCTTGCCATAAAAAATGTATGTTTTTTACCAATGATCTGTTGGCAATCTGTTATGCCCTACAGTCAATCATTTATTGTGTCATCTGTAAACAACTTTTTATGTCTTACAGAGTGTGTGCATGTGTGTGACTCTACTACTTATCTTTTATAAGTGTTGAGACAACTTTAATGTTGCTTATCTGGCAAATATGATGATAATAGGGTACAAAATGCGCCTTGTGCGCAAATAAAAACATCTCCCGCCCGCTCTTTTTATTAAAACAATGAAAATGCGGTATTTTATTACATAGAATTATGATTCAGGTCCATCTGAAATCAAAAAACCATTAATTTCCATCATATTAGAGAGCTCTGAAATGTTAAAAAATCTGAACATTAATATTTTCATATAATATTTTCAGTAAAAACATACACATTTCAGATCATGCACTCTAACGCATTTCCATTGTCATCAGCGGGATGCGTTCTCATGGAGCTGAGGCTCCGCATTCGCTCATCCCCTCTCCCGGGTGCCGCCGCCTGACGCCGAGACACGTATAAGGACAACCACCGCGGCCGAGAACTCGCGCGCTGTCCTCGGCACGGTACCCATCCCCAACCGGGTCACGGCGATCGGCGTTGGCCCTGAAAGGGGCCTTTGCTCTGTTTCATTCACATCAGAAATTTCTATCATTTATATGACGTGATTACGTCAACCACAGAGCTCGAAAGTTCGGTTGCCTGACGGTAGGCGCAGGCTTTGTCCTGTCCGTAACATATTGAGTAATTGGCAGCAGCGGCTAAGAACATAAGGTACAATCAAATTACATTCCCTGAGTCTGTTTTTTTGGTTTATAAACGTTATAGAATTGTTCTGAATAAATTTCATTACACAATTTGGGGTTAAAGAAGTCCATACAGCAGGCAATCAGTTAAAATTGGTTGAAACAATTAAAAATGTACTAGTGGACCCGACAAACGTTGTCCTGCCCAAACGTTGGCTTTTCTTTTGGGTGGCATTAATCCTAGAACCCAACTGCAGCGCTACCTACCGAGTCCAGTTGGGAATATAAACCATCCAGGGACCCACTCAAATGCACACAAAAAATTTCATTAAAATCGGCCCAGCTGTTTAATGACTTCAGTGACATACACACGTATAGAATTATATATGTAAAGATTATTACCTATACACCTGACTAACTTCATTTCAACTGAATTCTGTTCTTTCATGCTTCGTCTACCGGCTCCGGGCGCATCAGTGTTAGAACTAAAAGTCCATTTTACACCATAAGCCTTACCCCAGATGGCAAGCTTCCCTTAGACATATTATTTCAGGGCACCATTCACTATATTCCTAGGGATTACTCTCAATTACATTGAATTTTTTTCTTTCTATGTGCTTCAAAAACCTAGTTCTAAATTACACAAATTTTTCGATTTTTAATTTTTTTTTGTACCAACACATTTTTTGTTTTTCCTTGTACAAATCTTACATCGCACTTACTAGACCCATTAATTACATTTAAACCTTTCACTATTGATCATTTTCTTGCCGTAAAATTTGTCAAAAATAGTCAAATGGTGCAATGACGATAGATAATAGTTAATACAAATGGGGAAAATCTTGTGTATTGCTTGTGTAATCTTGTGGATCGCTCATGAACGAAATGTTCTTTTAGAACAAGCTCATTTCACTGAACGATCGAATGGTTTAATTAACTTTAGTGAATTACCGTTCATTAGTTGGAAATCAAATCGTTTATCAAATACTAAAATTGATTACATCGAGGTGGTTGAATGACGAAAATTTGGAAACATTTCAGTTACGTGAGTGTTTAGTGTAAAATTCATCATATTAAATGTAATTAACTACGGGTCAAGCCATGAAGGAATGACTCATCATTCATTGTAATATATTAAAATAATATTAATACAGTTATATCCCGGGTTACATTATTTTCTTATCACCTTTTCCCTAAAACCTTCCCATTCAGTTGACTTCAAAATAACTCACGTTTTGTGTTTGACTTACATTGTTTGTTAATTTTCTCTTTGTATTATTACAAAACGAAAATATTTTTTTATTACTATAGTTTGTTTTTTAGTAATCATCTATTAGCTGACATCTGATATCTTTTATGTAAAAGTTCATACTTCAATGTACGTAATTATTCAACATACATCATTCTTGTTGGTCTCACCTACAGCATGACTTTGGGGTGTTGTCTTAATTATAATGTAAATTTTACTTTTAAATACAAAATATCAAATCCACATCATAGACCTAAAACACAAACTTATTCCCTGGAGGCACTACTTTATATTTCTACTTTTTAATGAGACCCAAAATGAAAATTTTTTTTTGTTCAGTGGTACTAAATTAAATCTGCCACAGGAACCAAACAATATAACTTTGTATATGGATTTAAATTAAAAATTGTTGCTTCAATAATTTTTTGACCACCGGAATATAAAACTTGTTCAAGGTGGATCTGCAGAAACTTTTAAGTTGTAAAATTATAGCAGATACGGTAGGTAACCTGGCACACGCTAACCACCCCCTTCCTAGCGATATTCGGGTACGAATGAATCATTCATTTTGAACAATCCATTCAAAAGAATCAATGAGTCGATTCCTTTGATCCAAAAGATTTGGTTCCTTTGATTTTTTTCGAGTCCGCGTCCGAGTCCTTTTTGCATGTGTGCATGCTGAAATCAGTCGTGGCGACGATAAAAATGATCTAACAAATTTTCATTTTAAAAAATTTAATAATTATAGTATAATTTTGGATTTTTTGAAATTTTAACAATTTATATATTATTTAATTTTCCAGCCCGACACGTGGAGTAGGCGCGAAACTTGTTTCAATGAGAAAGGGAGTATAATAAAAACTTGGTTTTTATGGGTTAGTTTTTTCTATATTCAAGTTTAAGTTAAATCCTTTAACTTTTTCTTACCATGTTCAGGCTTAATTATTTAATTTCTATTTTTTATATTCAATTGTTTTAACCGTTATGTTACTACCCAGAATTTTTCACACTAGTTACTACCCAGGGTACCTGGGTACTCTACTTGGATGGAAGTTCCCCCAGGCTTTTTTTTGTTTTGAAAATCACAAATTGATATTAAGATAATGATAAAATAACTTTGTAGAAGGTCACTGCTTCTCATAAAGATATTTGTATCCCCTTATACCTGATTTTTATCAGTTCGCTTGACATTGACTAGTATATTTTGAATGAATTTTTCATTTATATCTTCAATTCTAGCTATCTGAGTACAGTGCGGACATGCCTCATGTTCAATTTATTTATTATATATTTATAACAGTAATAATTTAATATATGTTATATACTATATACCAGTTAAAAAATTTTATGTTTACAACATTTAAGTTTTCATCACCTTTTTTCAAATTCACTAAAACTGAAAAAATTATAACAACGGTAATATGTGAGATAATCTTGTTGTGTTTTTATTAATATTTTCACCTCATTGAAATCAAGATATAAATTTATTATATTATATTTTTTTATAGAGCGTTTCAGACTTTTTTGAATAGCGAGAACGAAGATTGGATTTCAGAATGCACTGATTAAAATGAATATTCGAATAAAGAAGGTGACGATGAAGAATTAGCAGAAGATATGGACTATGCAAAAAATAAGATAGAATAATATTGAACCACCGACATCTGTTCAAGATCATTTCCGGGCAAGCAATGAAATGATATGGCATTAAAATTCACATATTAATTATAAAACTGCGTCGCATAATATTGTTAGGCAAAGAAGTAATCTACACAGATCAAGAAAAGCATTATCTATTAGTATTACATTCAAATGTGTTTTTACACCAGTAATCGTTGATACTATTGTAAGTCAAATAAATAGGCTAGGGGAATATATTATGAATACAATGAACTTGATCATAATAAACCACATTGGAAGAATTTGACTTCATCCGAGTTAAATGCATTCATGGATACTCAGATAGTGTATGTTTCCGATTACCTAAATACAGATTATATTTTTGATTTGTTCAAATGTAATTTATACCCATTATCGAACGTCGAATTTCTTTGCTTCGATGATGCTAATATGTGGGAACACCGATTGAATGAAGGTAGAGCTGTGTCGATACGTGAAATGCGTATGGTTGATGCTGAATTCAAAAATTTTCAGCGTGTATAGATCTACAACCCAGCTGTTACAATCAATCAATAATGTATACGATTTATGCAATATATTCTATCTAAGCTCGCTAAATAGGGGATAAAAGTATGGTGGATATGTGATGCAGAAAATTATTGTCTTCTTACAGTCTAAATATACAGCGGAAAATTAACATCTGGACGAGAAACTCACTAAGGTGAAAGAATTGGCCGCTCAAATATTACATTGGACACTTTTACATGACTTTTCTAAGGAAGTCATGAAAAAATATCGAATGTAATATGATAAAGCACAACATATTATTTTATCTTGCATAATGGCAATCGTTGAGACGAAATAAAAAGTATATTCCGGCGAAAATAAAGGAGACTAAAACTCGATCCAGTCATTTATTGTTATTTGGATCTAATGATAATGTTTAAAAAATGTTCTTATGCGCCATAAAAACTTAAGAATGTTATGCTTTTATCATCTGCGCCTCATGGTGATGTGACTTCGAGACTCAAAAACAAACCGAACCGATTCATCTTTACAATACGAACGAAATCTGATGGTGTAATTTATCTCTATCACTGAATGAGAATATCAATACCGTATGGGTACCTGGGTAGTAGAGTAGAGGACTAGACAAGTTTAAGGTCATATGAAATACCTTTTTAAAAATAAAATTACATGAAACAATACATAAATCCCTTTCAAATACCTCAAATAATGGGGATCCGGGCGTTCAAACGCATCAAGGGTTTATGAATAAAATTATTTTAACTTGAAGTCAGAAATGGATACCCGGGTGCCCGGGTAGTAACATAAGGGTTAATTATATTTGTAATATTTAGAAAATTTCTTTTTTAATATTTAAAACTTTAAAAAATTGTACAAGTAGTCGCTTTAGAACATACCTTGTCTAGTAAAGCAACTACCTTTTTTGTATGTGTAATTTTGTGTGAAATAAATAAAATTAAATGATATTTTAAACTATATTTTGTTTTGTACGGATTTTGTTATCTTAAGGGAGGACATTCAATACTTATTCAACTTTTCGCATTATTTTACAAAAATTTGGGTTTTTATTATACATTTAAATCAGAATATTTATGACAGACAATATTTTTTAGAAAATAACATGGATATACCCTTCATGAGATGAGAATCTATAACAAATGAAATGAACTTGATTGATGATAATTAATTTGACTTGCAGATAGAGGTATAGTGTGTATGATGGCCCATCATTTTCTGGATCCATTTTGGAATGGCTTGACACTTCAAAATAATTTATTGCCATTATGTCTGAGACCGGAGAGCGTTTAGAAAAGTAATCTGTATTGTACTTATTTGAGGAATCGACAATCTCTTTAAATGCACAGTTCTATGTACAAGGAGACAACTTAAAAATAGATATTTATTTTATTTAGTTTTTGGGAAGTTTAGATTTATTACAATTTAACATTCTTATTCAATTGGTTAATTATGGAATTTGTTAATAATTTCTTATGTTATGAGTCGAAAATGTTCAAGCGACCATTACCTAATATCAATATCATCATAGTTACGGAGACAATTGACATCAAAGATTGTATTTTTTTCAATATTTCTAACTAATTTTGATATAAGTTACTTTAAAGATGATCCAACGTTAAGCAGAAGATTAGTCAGAAATATTTTTATAAAATGAATATTCTAAAACGGATTATCTCCGTAACTATTGATATTAGATCATGGTTGCTTGAACTTTTTCGACTCATAACGTAGGCAGGAATCTGCCTAGAAGTATTGTGCTAAGGGAACACAAAACAAAATTAAGCGAAATTGATCTTTAATGCCTATACTGGTATAAATAAAAATAAATAAAAATTTGTATTTCCGTAATTAATTATAACTTATTATTATTAAGCAATGAATGTTATTTCATTTCTTAATATTTCTACATTTTTGTTATATTCTATATATCAAAATGATAATTACACATTTTATCCACACTAAACTATTTTATTGCTAACGTGTTTTATTATTTAATAGCCTTTTCGATTTTTACAAAGCAATCTTAATTATTTTTGAAATCTAGAAATTTTGCTAAATCAAATATATAAAGCCGTCGACTTAAAAAACATGTAAAAGTACAAAATATTAATGATGTCATTTAGTTGGAGCAAATTATCCTGTCCACTGGACAGATCTAATGCACCCAATGGGCAACGAATGCACCCACACTGACAATGGCTGACTCCTACCTACCTACGCCCGATACACTAAAAGATCGATTTCGTCACGATTCATCGTTCAAAAGAATCAGAACCGGTATGTACCTACTCATCTACACAACTCACGGCAAGACCGAATCTGTAAATGAATCATCAAAAAGGTTAAACTTCAAAAGAACGAATCAAATAAACTTTTTGATTCAAGGAGTCAAAAGAATCCATGGCTAAATCCAAGACAATGGTCCCATTGCATATACAACGAAAATGAGTATTTCACTATATTATTGAATGTGCTAATAACAAAATGAAAGATAATTTACATTTAAATAGTAAGTATTAAATAAGATGTTACACTTTAAAGTTCTGAAAAATGCACTACATATTTTGACATTTCATAGGCAATATGAGGTTAGGTTAGGTTATTAGGCTTGGTTTGTTTAATTTAGATTACGATTATTTTAGTTAGATTAAATTAACAGGACGTTAAATTATATAGTGAAATACTGATTTTCATTGTGTGAACAACGGGACCATCATCTTGGATTATTCCGAATCGATTCCTCAAAAATAATCACAAACAGCACCTCCATTAGTACCAGTCCAAGGATGCTATAAAATTTTACAGTACAGTGCAGCCCATAATAGGACAATTTTTTATTGATAGCTTGCTCTTGTTTATGTTGAAGACTGAGGTCATTCTTACTTGTTCAATTAATATGAGAAACGGCATGTATTTGCTGGTACAGCATATTTACATACATTTAATTACAACAAGCAGGTCATAACTATATTTCTCGCAACTTTGTTTCTTTTCAAATATCAACAAAAATACATATATGAAAATAATCTGCTTTTTAAGACTGCACCAGTTCACTGGTTAACCCAAAAAAAAATTGAAAAAAAGAACCAAAACGCGAGTAAAAGAAACTTTTATTAATTTAAGATATCCAGTATAATGTAGTCACATATTTCACACCCGGAAGTAGAGGAATGAATATATTTGAACTGCTGTATAAAAGTCTACTTCAACTTCTTCTTGGGACGCAGGTTGTTGGTGTGGCCACACTTCTTCTTGCGGCAGTTAGTCGCCCTCGGGTGGAGGCGAGCGTAACACTTGCGGCAGATCATCTTGTCGCAGTTGTACTTCTGGGCCAAGATACGGAGGGAAGGCTCGATGATACCTGGAGAGAAAACAAAAATTTTCAAATAGGGTTCACGGGTCTCGCATCTTGCCATAGAAAGTTTTTTTGTATCATTCTCTAGGCAGCATGCATTTAGTGCTGATCTTGTACACAGCAATCAGTTACAAATTGTCAAGTATGGATATAATATGTGCATAACTACACTCCACAACATCTGGAAAGGACTGCTTTAATTTTAATAATCAATTGGCTATGTTTTATATTGATTATAGAGGAGTAAAATATAAAACATGAGTAATTTTGAGTATACAATAGATTCTAACCTCCTCTAAGTCGCAGAACCAAGTGAAGTGTGGACTCCTTTTGGATATTGTAGTCGGATAGGGTGCGTCCATCTTCGAGCTGTTTGCCAGCGAAGATCAATCTTTGCTGATCTGGAGGAATTCCTTCTTTGTCTTGGATTTTGGCTTTGACATTTTCGATAGTATCAGAAGGCTCGACCTCGAGGGTGATGGTCTTACCCGTGAGGGTTTTAACGAAAATCTGCATTGTGGCCACTGAAAGTAATAGACGAATGGAAACTTAAAATTTGGAAACAATATAATAATCACACGTGAAAAACAAATGATAGAAGGGAGACGGAAAAGAACACGCGTTACGAAATTCAAATTATGTCATGACACTCATTCAAAGATAAAATATAACAAGTATGAAAATTGGCAAACACACATTACTTATTGGTTAAATAATTGTGAAAATTTACGAATTTTAAACAATTTAATCAATCACCTGAAGCGCAACGTGGTCGCTAAATTTCTAACCAAAAACGAAAGAAAGATGTCGGCCCCGACGGAGTTGCCAGTGCGCGGTATATGGCTGTATACCGAATATTTTAACGGAGTGGCGAATATGTGGGTAGGAACCAAAAATAAATAATAATGTTTTTTTATTTTTTATTTCTATTTAATTATAAGTATAAAATTTTGTTTGGACTGTGCCTGTCTCACTAGAAATATCTGTGTTGAGACAGGCAAAGTTTACAATATTGTGTAGGTTCAAAACATAGTAAATAGATAATAAAGGGTTTAAAGTAACATAAAAGGAAATATATCATATATATGAGGTTATTAGTGTTACGGTGTTACTGTTTATCCATTTTTTTACAGTACATATATCCTTTTTAGCTTTTTTAAATACTGATGACCGTGTATTTGCTTGGAATTGCAGCACAGTGTCATCGACGAATCAAATAACACTACCATCAATGGATATATTACAGGTACATATGTAGGAACCATATATTATATGATAATATAATCAAGAGCGGATCCAGCTTTGGCGCCAGGGGGGGGGGGGGGGCACATAGTCGTGGTCAAGTCACAAGAAGTTATAATTTAGGGCTGGGTCCAGGTCCACCTAGGTCCAGGACCCAGCCCGGGGTGGGGTCATGACTCCCTGGACCCCCCCCCCCTGGATCCGCCCTTGAATATAATAGTAGGAACAATAGAAATGTAGAAAATATAGGTAGAAACATGGTAGAAACATATATAAGAATACTGGTGTGGCAATTGTCAAACTTTAGACGACTTAAATCTAAATCATATATATTTGATCTAAATCAATCAAAATTTATTATGTAAGGATTGTATATCTTTGAAATTTTCCTAATTTATAATTAGCCTATATCTTTTAAATTATTTAAAAGTTATTCTCCTTTACGTTGTGGCTGACTTATACTTTGCCCGTGTTTATTGTATTGTTGTTTTTTCTTTCGTCTACGCGAGAAATGAAAATTCAACATCCAGCTTTGTGAAGGCAGCTGAGGAGGACAGCATTTGATATGGTGGCTGTGATGTTCAATCGGAGACCCAGATAGCCGACTGCACTTCTAAGATAATTTCAGACTACTGCTTCGATTTATGAATTTTTTGCATTATTATATTGTACACTATGTATGTAAATTACTTCTATATAGTTTTCAATTTTCATTTTTTCTTGTTTTTAATTTTTTCTCACTTTGTATTTTATTTTATTTTCATTTTGTAACATATTGTGACTACATTTTTTTAAATTATGGTTTTTCAATATGCTTCAAAGGTTACTCATTAAAATGATTTATTGTTTATGTTTTGGGTCGCATTAATCGCATTTATTTTGAATAGTTGCATGGCTTTATGATTATCGATTTCTTTTTTAAATTGTAAATTTTATGAGAAAATGATTAATTACATGGTGGTAAATTTTCTTTGAAATGTGAATTAATACGATATGCGACCTTTTTATTCTGAATACAAATCAATCAATAACACAAAGTGGCGGTATGGTGGTTCAGTGCTTCCGAAGAAGGCAGTTTTTTCTGCGACAAGATGATTTTTGGAAATTGTAAGGTGTATCAAAATACACTATTTAAATAATGGTAAAATAATACATGTATGAGCAATGATATAATAAACTGTAGATACGTTACAAGCGTGAAATCTTGACAACTCAAAAGTAAGGTAATTGCCTTACTTGCATTCGTTATCGAGCGCGATGCTACGCCGAAAAAAAGGTCCCGGGGAGAAAGAAACAGAGTATTGTACACTATTTGTTGTAAGAATGAGTATATTATTTTAGTCACCGTGACTTAAAATTATCTGATTTTTTGTCTACACGCAGAGCGTTTGTGAAATAATTGTGCCGTGATTTGTTGTCTATTTCAATGCAATATTTGCTACATGTGAAAGTCGGCTAGTATGAGAATAACGTGTCTATATTATAATACGTCAATGTGTATAAGTACAGTACTTTGCTAGTCTCACACCCTGTGTAAAAGAAAAAAATCATGAATAAATAAAAGATCCGGAATGGTGGCAAAAAGCATCAACTTTTATCAGTACAGTCGGTTCACACAGCGACAGTTGTAAATCACAGGTTTCCATTTGATAACTCAGCTGCCTTATTCACTAGACTGTTAGATTTCCACCACTTCTCTAACCTCGAAAATATCTCTTTGGGAAAAAATTTACTCGAATGACGCTGTCATAGTGGATGTGGAGCAATGTTGTGAAGAATTTGAAGAATTCTTTTATAAAACTGGATATCAGATCTGAAGCTTCGCTGGAAAATGTACATTCAGCTTCAAGGTCAGATGTTTTGAATTCTGGATGATTGCATAAGCAATTTCGTCAGATATGTCCAAAATCATAAACTACAGGGTTCTTTTGAAATGGATTTTATTAGCTTCATTTTAACTTTCGATGTTCTGAATAGATAAGCTATTTCATAAAATCAAGTAGAATAATACTTTATTAATTGACTTATTATTTTATATACATCACAGTTTACTTGTTTATACGTAGGTATTAACTATAACACAAAATTATTATTTCTTAAAGTCGCTGGATACAAGTATTTATTTTTATTTTATTTTATTTTATTTTATTTGGGAAACATACAGTACAATTTTAATTTTTTTTATATAATATCAAAAAAATATTCATAAGTATGACCAGTAAAGTTTCCTCGAAACTGTTAAAAAAAACTAAATAAAAAACAATGATAAAGAATATGTGATAAATAATAAATATTTCAAAGATTTAAATTATGATAATGCATAAAATGGGAGGGGTGGGGAGAGGGAGGGAATGGGATTCAATTAAAGAAGTATCAAATCAATAGTCATAAATGAGATTACGGAGTTTCTTTTATGTAAGCTTCTTTTAGAAAAAAAATATATGCGGGTTAATTTACGTGGTTTAATAATATAGATAATAATGATAAAGTTAAAATTTTGAGTGTTATTAGTTGCGAGTTACGGAGTAAGTTTGTACATAAAGGCCTGTTATTATTAGTGGGTAGTCGAGCATTATTTGAATTTTTGTTATAATTTATATTTAGAGTTATAATTTTAAATAAAATGTTTCGAATATATTGCAGTTTTTGATTCTATTTATTGATTCATTGTACCTACTATTTACACCAATTTATTGTTCGATACAGAATACAACTACAACAAATTATTTATCACTTCTTGTATGCCCTTTGATAGAAGAATGACCACGACCAAATAACTCCTACGATGCAAAGTCCCATTGTAACCCTGTAGAGTATCATATCTGTAGGACCACCTTTCAAGAAAACTGGAATGTCATTGGGTTTCTGAAAAATAGAAAATATTTGTTATAATTTATTCTTATTATTTATTCTTATTTATTTGTTATTATTGTTATAATTTATTCGTTTGCTAATGCTAGATTATGCTGCTGGATAGCTAATTATGGTAGATTTTAGATAATTGTCAATAGGGAAAGTAGTTTGAGGTAATAATATAAATCCCTTATAACACAAATCCTATTCGCTAGTCGAGGTAAGTAAGAAAGTATTTAAGTACGTCGGTACTTAACGAGTATATAGGTTAACATAAATTAAATAGAACTATTATCGATTGACATGGCAGTTACCTACTTTTGGTGCAACAAGATTATTTTAACAAAATAACTCTACGTGTGTGTATTAGGTACAATGGTTAATTTAGTATAAATTAGGATAAATATAACTATGTATTTCAATTTTGAATTCTACCATGTGCAATTTTGTATCAGATTAATTGCATCCTGATTGAATTGTTCTTGGATAATCTGAAATTAATTCTCACACTAATTTTGATAGGTGCATTATTGCGAAATAGGTGATTATTTACCTACAGTGCGTGGTCTAAATTACGCATAGTTGGCAGGGCTATTTTAAGCATATCGCACTATAACTACCTACGTGGTCGAACTGGCGCAGTCATAAGTCGCGGGAAGTTAAGAAACGGATATGAATATATTGGAGCAAGGGCCGATCAGGATACAGATTACCTCAGATGAAAGTCGCAGGCGAATGTAGCTTTAGGTAAATCGTTCTAAGAATATTCAGAGGACCGATGAGGTTCACGGAATCACCCTGCGCGCAGAATGTAGCTTTTGTTTTGTTCATAATATTCGTTTCCACTTGTAATTTGCGTCACGGTCGACAGGTGTGTGTCACGGATACATTTGCACGGCAATGAAATGGTGATGAAAAACTATTCTCATATACCTACATATGATTTTATGACACTTTGAGTTATTGTAACTTTCGAACTGGGAAAAAATCATTCAGAAGATGTGTCTTCTCATAATGACTTCTTAGAGATATTCGCTCAAATACTAACTATAATATGGGAGCCCAGCCGCAGCAAATAAGCGAAGCCGGTGCGATATGGGGAGGCCCGAAGTACTGGAAGTATCTATGTAGTTGCTAAAATAATGCCGATTTGAGCTATTGTGATGACACTTTTTGTTGTTGTATGATTACTTTTGCCATATAAGTAAGAACAGCCATCATCATCATCACTCTACAACTCCTGGTGGATCTTGGCCTTCTCAAGAGTCTTCCTCCACTCATCTCGGTTTACTGCCAGCTCTCTCCAGTTCAGAAGGAGGACGTTGTCGCCCCATTTTAATTTTTCCTAATAAAGATGGAGGAAATAAAAAACTGCCATATCTAATCCGATTCCAACGCTAAGGCAACGTCAGCCTAAACATTTTCCGTCCCTAGCGACGAAAACATGTTTTGTCCGAACTTTTCACGCTTAGTGTCTGCCTGAGCGGACCCTGTGGTTAAATTAAAGTAAAAAAAATTGGAGAAGAAGAATGAATGAAGAATTATAGATAAAATTATTGAAATGTCAAAACGTATGGAAAATCTCCAAACTTTAAAGTGTAATAACTTTTTAAATACTTACGACCGCCAAATTTTGATTTCAGATTTGACATTAGGGCACTCAACTACGTCAGGATACTTATTTTCAAGAAAATCGAGTGAGGCCATAAAATAAAGTTATACCTTTTAATTATATTAAAAATCCCTCAAAAAACAGTTTCTTTCTATAAATGTTCACGTAACATTTTTTATTTTATTTAGCGTCCTTGATCAAAAAGTGCGAAATGGGGATTGGCAAACGATCGTTAATCTACCGGTCACCACGAATTATTTTCAAACGATCACGAAAGTTTTGAAAAATGATAGAATGGTCCGTGAATACTTATAATACAGGATCGATTGAGTTTTTGGCGTAACTATATAACGTAACTATGTAACGTAATAAAAAATAGTACAACATATTACGAGACCTTGCAATGAAAATGTGATGCTTGTTCGGATCAATATACAGTTATGTGGGTCAGCTTACAGTCATATTATAGTCAATATACAGTTTTATTAACATCTTGACTTTCGTCAGGAATATAAACCACAAGGCTCACTTATATTAATTCTCAACAAAGTATTCCCTCAAATGGAAAAAATGAACGTGATATGCAATGTCATTCACTACGTTAATTTTTATTATTATTCTGTTGTGTGAGATTAAAACAAGTCATAAAAATACATTTCTTTTTATTCAGCTTATTTTGTACTCATTTTAGTTGCAGGTATTTATTTAATTTATTATTAGACATACTCGTATGTCATTAAACATAAAGTATTTAAAAAAGAAACAATAACAAAAAATATTGGCAATTTTTAAATCCTCCCCTTTCTCAAAATAGCTCACACGACTTCAAAGTTTGCCGATCTCTGACAAAACGATTTTTAATAAATATAATATAAAAAGAGTTACCTGGAAAAGTTCCATCTTCTTGCGCAAGTTTTCATTTAGGGGTGCATATTTTAAGTTAGTTCCGGGTATTGTTTTCTGACTTTGTCCACGAACTTGGGTGACATTTGCAATCTTCACACTACTGTCGTATGTCACATTTGGGATTGGTTTGTTGTAAGGCAATGGTGACTGAAATGCATTAATATATATCCATAATCCGACATTGGAAAAAAATTTCAAAGAATTTCAAAGAAATTAAGAGTTTTCCAAATATTGAAAAATATTCTTCAATTTTTGAATAACGAAATAAAATTAAATGTAAGTAGGCAATACAAATATTTGCATGGAAACTGTTTTGAATGAAATTGTAACACATTACTTAATTTTTCAGATTTTTTTAAATATACTCAATTAAATAGAGATGGGAACACGGAATACTTCTTCGCAGTACCTACGCCACATCAATATTCGTACTATATTCAAACCAACCTAAAAGCTTGTGCTATGAAAATAGGACTAACTTCTATTACAAACATTTATTGTCTTATGAAATATGCTTGGGTACAAATTATTTATCATCATTTCATTATTATTCATATTATTTTATATACACATTTATGTTTTATTTTAATAAAGAAATAAAATAATAATAAACTTGCTGGTCTCCTGGAAAGGGGCTCCAATATATGACCATCGGATCACTAGGCGAGAGTCTTAACAATTAGACCAAAAAGCTACTCAAATTGGCAAGAATATTTTTTTTTGCGTATGAGGAATTATTATTTTCTTATACCCAAATAAAAATGATATTATTTCAATCTTACAAATAAAATGATGTTATTTGCTCTAATTAAAAAATATATGAAATAGTCCAATATATAATTTTAACGTTTATGAAAGTTTAGAAAATAGTATCTGTATAAAGAAAAATTTGGGAATATTATGCTAATATGTTTCATTTATTCTTAATTCATTAGAATGAAAGTATTTTAGTGAATTTAAATAAATATAAATAAACCATTTAAATAATTTTCAAAATAATCCCCTTCATAAGGGAGAAGATTGAATATAGATGCATTGCATGCGCTATAAAATGATTATTAGCGATCTTACGATAGGGAAGAGAGGCGATTGTAGGCTTGTTGATGTTGTAATCCTTCCAGTTAGATTGTTGTAATTGTAAAACATTTTTGCTGCTTTACAATGGACTGTTACGAAACGAATACGGCCCTCAGCTGGCGGCTATCGGAAAATTTGCAAATGGTGCGCCGTCGCAGATCCGACTTTTCCTTTTTCGTCTATATTCGTACTGCAATCTCTCGACATATTGCGCAACTGCGGCGCTTCGCAGTGGAAATGCAACACGAAGCGCAGTTCGGTTTCTTTTTATAGTGGATAGATGTCAGTAAAAATTGAGATGCACAATCTTGTCGTAAATAAGTATTAAAGAGTTATGTGGGAAAATCGTACATATTTATACGATTGAAAAAAACTACAAAACTGAATAAAATTAAATAAATATTGTTTTATTGATATGGCAGTTATTTTGAGCTGCAACATGACTATTTTAATTAATTTACACTAATATAAACTTTGTAATTTATATACTTAATTAAGTTATTTTGTCACTACTAAATTTTTGAGAGGAACAGTCCCTCTCTCTCATCATCATCATTACAAATATTAATTTAGTGTAAGTTAAAATAAAATAAAATAATTTTATTATTTTATCGTATGTGTGCATGTGCTTCTTTTCTTCAACAATCACAAAGCTCGCAAATAATAATTCGTGATTCCAATTGACTTAACTAAAGGGTTGCTTTTTTAGAGGCGAAGAACTTTAAATTGAAATAAAACACAGGTAAATGTTTTTAATATCCATAAAGTTAACTTTATTTGACAGATAATTTTGTGGCATTAATATTTGAATATGATTTCGGGTATGTCTGGATATATATCTGGAGGTTCAATTTTCACAATCCAAATTTGTTCAGTGATGAAGCGTACCTTGATTAAATGGCCACATGCCAGAAATTTTATTAATATATTAATATCGTAAAATTATCTGTTAAATAAAGCAAATTTCATGGATATTAGAAACATTTTTCTGTATTTTATTTCCATTTAAAGTTCTTCGCCTCTAAAAAAACATCCTTTACAATACGACCAACATTCATTTACAATAAAAATAATTTGTAACATATTAAACTACAATATTTGTGCGCCTTATAAACTCTTTATTCTTTATGCTGGCGACGGTAAGATGTTACGCATGAATAGCAGCCTATATTTATAATTTAAATCAAACTTTAAAATAACTAATATATTTTTATTTTCTCTTTAGCTGCCTGGTAAAACAATTAAATATTTCAAAATTTTTCATCAAACTGAAAATTTTTGAAATAAATTTTGGACTACTCCAGGAGGCTGTATTCTATTAACTCATTAATCAGAATTTATTGATTTCATTTAAATGCTTGTATATAAATTTAATTTAAATGCTTGTATATAAATTTTATTTAAATGCTTATAGTTAATCGCCCTGCCACATAAATAAATTGAAAGGCATGTTATGGTTGGAACTACAAGTTTTTTGTCTGTTCATGTAAAATATGCATTATCTCATGTTCAAAAAAAAATATTTTGAATACGTACCTTATTGATTTTAAATTTCCGCATAAAAGGTCCACAATAGATTGCACTTAACCTAATAGATCAAGTGTGCGTTCTACGTTTTCAAACGGATGATACCGTCTCCAAGGAATTGCGGTCTTATGAAAACATTAAGTCGATATATCCACGGTATTAAAACACCCACCTGTTTAAAGATTGTCGACCGATCAAAGTCTTGAATAGTTTAGTGAATGACAGAACATGACGCTTTTGTTTCCAATAGTGTTTTTGTGTGTAGGGAGCTAAATGGAAGATAGCACCATGAACTCAGAGAGAGCTAACACCGATGAAGATTGGAAGATATTTGAAATTCTTTGCTCGAAAACATCGTCAGGGGTGAGTTATTGTGTATTGTGATGTTGGGTAAATAAGTAAATACAAACCTACCTAAAAATATATACATATTACAGCTGTCGCGCTAAGTGCTAAGGAGATATGTGTCATTCTAAGGTTAACGTACGTCAACAATGTTAAAAACAAATTAAAGCGATTGAATTGTATGCAAAAATATTAGCTAAATCTTTACCGAAGCCGTCGCTAAGGACAGGTACGAAAAACATCCGTGCCTTGCACTAAACATCGATTCGTCAAGAGGGCGGAGGGCCGCGGGAGGATATTCAAGCGGGAAATTATAAAAGCACATGACGATGTTCGAAAATCTATTTCCCCTGTCGTGCAGCTGAGCTTTTAATTCCGATTCATCGCTACCGGGCCCGGCCTAGAAGTTTAGTGAGCTCCATATAATAGTAAGTTGATATTGTCTGTCAACTTGGTATCTACCATGCGTGACTGCAGAGCGAACAAATTTTCTTCCGACCTATTTTCTTTATAATGGTAAAACTCTGTTGAATCATGTCATTCGGTAACGAAACGTTGTGAAACACAGTTAAATTTAATTTTTTAGACTTGATTATTATTATGTTTATTTATTTGTTGGGTGAGATGGATGCGGTGAAAATGTTTTTCTATCTTTAGATGGAGGGTGACGTGGAACTTGATACGACGATGGCGCTTAGAAGTGAACTTGCCGCATTACAATACAAGAGAGATCGTTTAGCTTCAGAGGTAAAATATGTAAATTGAACTAACATAAATTACTACTACCTAATGACGAAATGCTTGTATTTTTTATAAACTTGATAATTTATTTTAAGATAAGTGACATGAAGAACCAAGTGCTGTGTAGAGATCAAAGAGTGATGGAGCTGCAGGTGGAGATCGAGCATCTCAGAGAACAGGCAGCTCGACAAAATGCGGTCATCGCTTCGTTAAAAAAGAAAATTCAAGATCTGGAGGATAAAGAACGAGCTCTTTACTCGTCCCAAGGAAGAAACGAAATATCTATCCAAACATTGCAAAGAGATAGCAAATTCCACGAAGACAGAGCGAAAGATTTAGAGAAGAAATTGCGAAATCTAGAGTTAGAATGCTCCAACGAGGAGCAAATGAAAGACAACCTCAGGAGTCAGTTACAAGATCTCGTGCGCCGATTGTCGGCCTCCTTGGGAGCTGAATTCTGCGAAACTTCCCACGCGCACTCTCCAGAAAGCATAGTTATAAGAGCCGCAGAACTCGTTCAAGAAACTTCGAGAATCCGCAGCAAATGCATCAACGTTACAGAAAATTTGTCTTGCGTGGAACAGGATCTGAAGAACTGTCGAGAGGCTCTCGAAAGGACAAGTGCGGAGAGAGACATTCTCCAGCGGCAGTGCACCAACCAGGTTGTGGATTTGGATAGACTGCGCCACGAAAAGGAGACCCTGGAAATGCAAAACAGAGTTCTAGAGAGAGAAGTGCACGACACTAGGGACAAGTACTCCTCGTCGAGCAAACATTTGAACTCGGCCACGGGGAACATCGCTCAGCTGGAAACAACTATTTGTCAACTGAAAGGTACGCGTAGTTATAAAAATTATAACTTTTGATACAAAAATTCCGGCGTCTTTTTTTATGTTCCAATGGTCTTTACGTGATTTTAGAGGATTTAAAGCACAGGGAAGAAAAGAATCAGAGATTGCAGCACGAGTACCGGGGCGCCATGGAGGGCATGGCTTTGCTTTTGAGTCTGCCAGCGAGGTTCGTGGAGAGTACGGAGAACGCAATTAAAGACCGAATAAGAGAGCTCCTGAGCGATAACAAGGACATGAGTATGGTAGGTCAAACAGATTTTTTATTATTATACGGGGTGTAACAGAGCTAGTTAACAATACTTTACGTAAATATGAATCGAAAAAAAATAATCGAAAATCAAGCAACCATGACCTATTAATAGTTAAAGAGATATGCGACATCAAACTTTGCATTTTTTTTTATATGTTTGTTTACATGTTTGTGTATGTGTACACACTATTTGTGACTTATTTCTTGCAAAAAGTTGAACTATTATTACAGTAACTCACATCTTATATGAAAAATTCATTCCCTTTAATACATGTCAAATAAAATGATAAAAACCTTGAACCAAAATGGAAAACATGACAATTGGAATTGCAAGTTTCTTATCAATTGGAATTTTTTCATTGCTTTTATAATTTTATTTAACTTTTATTGAAACTAATGAATTTTTCGTAATCGATATAAGTTACTGTAATGATACTTAAACGTTTTGTAAGAAATAAGTAAGAAATATTGAATAAAAATGCAAATTTTGATATTGTATAACTCCATAACTATTGATATTAGGTCATGGTTGCTTGAACATTTTTGATTCATAATCAAGGCAGCAATACACCTGTAAAGTATTGTGGACTAGGTCGGTTACACCCTGTATATGGTTATTGTAATATGAAGTATCTTATGCTACTAATTAAAACATTTCAACAACGGGACAGTGTTCGTGGTTTTCTTTTAAGATACAAATAATCACGTGTGTATAGGTAAATAAGATTTTGACAAAAAATTTTGCGTTTTTCGTAGATACATACATCTATACCTATAAAACTCAATGTCTTTCTGTCTGTTCTCTATACAAATCTACACCGTTTGTCCGATTCGATTCAAATTTTGCATACTTACGCTTTAGGACCCGGCGGGTAACATAGGTGACATTTCCCCCTATTCTTTTACCCCCTTCCCCTCCCCCTGATATATTTTCGATGCAAATCTGTACCGTTTGACCGATCGGACTCAAAATTTGAAAACATATTCTTTAGGACCCAGCGGGTAAGAAAGGCGACATTTCCCCCCTATTATTTTACTCCTTCCCCTCCCCTTGATATATGCAAATCTGTACCGTTCGAATCGAACCTTTGTTTACCCTCACAAATTTATTTTCAACATAATTCTTTACCCGTGCAACGCCGGGTACGAACAGCTAGTAACTGATATGATCGTAACTAAATGCCCATCAACTACGCAAACGATTAAAAGTTTGATATTTATCTTTGCGTAGTACCTACCTAAATGTAACTATTTTAAGAGTTAACGTTTGTACAATTTTTCAGTTGTTTTTCTGTTATTTTTTATTACAAATATCAAAGTTCGCATGGCGAACATGAGAATTCAAAAATTATTTTTACCTTACCTCCAACTGTATAAATCAATATTCTTCAATTTAGGAAATTATAAGTTATTAGGTACCTACTTGTTAGTCTATGGTCGAAACCTACACAATTATCTTTATATAAGTGATTCTCAATAAATGTTTTATACAATATATTAATACAGTTTCTCGAATATTTTATATTTCAAATTAGAAATTAGAAGGGATTTTAACAAGTTGTCTTGTGTAAATCGGAGAGCAAAAAGAATTTAAATGTTATTTTTCTGTGGTTGAGTGCACACAATTCTTTTATTTATATGTACCTACCTACGAACGTAAAGTTGTCTCGTCCAACACTAGACACAAAGTTCTTAAACATTTTTTAAATCTGTTTCAAATGTAAATCCTTGTTTGAAACACTATTATTGGAAAATGACATTGTTTTCATAAACTTTTCGTAAATAGTAGAACATTATGAGAACAGAATTTCAAGTTAATTTTGTGAGTTATGAATAGTTATTATTTAGTACGCGCAGTTCAACGTGCCACTTCTGAATTTTTGTAGATATGCAGAGTTATTAGAAATTACTTTGATTATTGCCCATTGCGAGTGAAAAATATGCGTATATTTGGCACGCTCAAAAATCAGTAAGTATACTTCTTGAAGAAGGTTATAATATATTATTTATTTTATAGTATACCGTATACAGGCATATAATAATATATTAGAAAAATTAGTTCAAGGAACATAAATTCATCAATAATATTCATTCTTGTACACCAAGCTACACAATAAGGACTACATCAGTACTATACACAAGTATCATCATAAAATATCAATCCTTAAAGAAATCACTGTGATCTGTGTGACACTGTGAAATAAATTAATGTGATTTCCTATTTTTCGTTACAATATTCGCAATAGGTGCAAGTACATACTCTCTTTCAATTTTAATATTATAAATATTCATTCTAAAATATTTATTTGGTGATTTAAATGAAATAACAGATGTGAAAAACAATCTGTGATGGCGATGAAGATTTATCATTCAATACATTTCTCTGGTCACCTAAGCAACTGCACACGTTGCGCGAGAAGCTCAACTCGGAGAGCCAGCACGTGAATCGGCAGGTCATCGCTCACGAGCAGACAGCCAGCAGGGTGAGGGTGCTGGAGGACGAGCGGGCGCTGCTGGAGACCAGAGTTCACAACCTCGATAAGGAGCTGACGGCTGCCGAGCTGGCGAGAGACTCGCTCAGGAGAGATAAATCGTCGGTACGTGAAACCATTTTATATCTTGACTTCTTCGCTTTATTCCTTTATCGCAACAATTTGTGGTCAGCAGCTTGAACACCCCTTTTCACTTTGCCCTATCTCAGCGTTAGTGATACCGAATCGGATGTGTTCTCCTATAGTTTCTTTCTTGCTCTTTTTGGAACCTATTCTGGAGCAGTTAGTCTCTGCCCTTCTTCAGCCTCGTTCGTACCTTTTTTATTTGTTGCGCATTCTCGAAGCAGCGGGTCACGTTTAACGTTTAGCTTTGTCCACTATTGGTAACACTTTGATGTTTTCGGATTAAATCCATTCTGGTGATACCTCTCGACCAAGGGAGCTCACCTTTTCGTCTCCCATTGGCCGCTATCGCCGGCCTGACTACAATTTGAGAAATTTTAGTTCCTGATTGGGGACTGCTAATCGCGCAATACGACAGTTGACCTAATTTTCCTGGATGCAATTCTCAACATCCATTAGCACCTTTCCATCTGGACGTAAATGAAACTTTGTTCCTAAAATCATTCACATATGTGCATATACTTATATATTCTAATATTTATAATTATAATAAGCTTCTCACAGTTCCAGGATTATTATTATAGTACTAGTTTTGAAAACGGAATGATATCAGCTATTAAATATGAAGTTACGAACGGACATTCGAAATTATTATTATTGGAGATTCTTTCATTAATTACCCCGGGTTCTACACTAATATTCTGTTTTTTGTAAACATAAACAGTAACATATCATTACTGAATGATCCAAATCTTGGTGGTAGTAACCTCACAATTATAATTTTATTTTTAAAAATCATAAATGTAACATTAAAATTTCTATATTTGACAAATATTTGCCATTTAAAATATATTTTGGTCTTTATAATAAATAAAATTTATAATAAATACATTAGAGTTGTCCAATCATCTATTGCATATGGAACAATATGGGAGCACTTATAACAGTCAAATTTCTTCCTAGCAAAATGACAATAAATCATATATGATTTTTTTTTATTGCTACTATGTACTATTTTGATGAGAATATAAGGAAACTATCTATCCTTATATCATGATATGTGGAAATTACATCTTACAACGCTTGAAATTTGTATCCATTTACAGAGGTTTTAAACAAAATAATGTACGAGTAAGTAAGTACCCACGAATATACTCAGACATAACTATTATGTTAATGTACACTCTGACAAACAAGGCTGTCCCAATGACGTATTTCTTGTATCGGACCAAGATCTTTTAATCTCTTGGATGAGGACATTAAAGGACTACCGTAATTAGCTTTAAAACAAAAACAAAAAACAAAGTATTGGACACACATTTAGTATTCTATATTCTCGTATTTTTTAATTATATTTTTAATTTGTATATTTTTATATACTTATAATCAATAATATCGCACTGTACGCTATTATAAAAATGTTTTTTTAACTTAAAATATTATCTTGCCTTCTTTATTTTATTTAAATATTTTTCTCGAAAACATAAAAAAAACTTTGAGTGGCCAAAAATACTGATTAATTATGCCTATACATCGCCTTAGTGGGATTTATAAACATAAATACTACTATTGGTCTTTATTTTTCACGTTGTTTCATTTTTTTATTACACTACTTATTATTTATCGAAGGCCTAACCTTGATTATTATTCTCTCGTTGGTCCTCCGTCAATATTTGCCATGTCACTCCCATTGCTCCCATAATTTCTTTTGTATATAACAACTTTATTTTATTTCAAAAATATTTACTGTCCATCAATTATCTGTGCATCTTATAATATTTTTACAGACTTTACCATTTTTGAGATTTACGACACCATTTACCATTTGTAAAATACAATAATAATAATAAATGCCTGAAACCTAATGTGGAATGTTTGTACATATGTTTATATTTAATTTGCTGAATTCAATATTAATGCGAGAGTAAACCGGAATAATTGGTTTATTCCCTTCTTCACATTTAACCTTATACTGTACCCACTGGTAGATAGTTTTCATATTGTTGTCAGCAATGTCCACAAGATGATAATATCCTCGTTGAAGTGCGCATTTACGCATCAGCATCTGAAGTTTCTACAAAAGTAACAACTATACTTTTGCTTGTCCTTTTGCGAGTGAATTATTGTCGTTCGTTTCGTTGGATAGAAAACGGTTGTTTTATTGGTTCAGCACATCCATAAATCTATTTATACATTCTTTGCAACCATTATCGATCTTGTACAGGATGCGAGGCGGCCCACGCCTTCGCTGTACCTCGTACGAAATGTTATTTTAAAATGATTGCCATTAAACATATTTACAAAGTAAGGCTGTGGATGAGCATTCTTTTTCCAGCTAATAACATTCCTGGAAAGACTGAGCAAGGCATTAAACATGGATGAGATATCGCAAGAAGTAGGCGTCGATCTTCAAACAGAATCCATGCTGGTCAGGGCGGAACAGTTAGCCAGATTAGAGAGTGACAAGATCGTCGATAAGGTAATGAACTTTTTTGGTATCACTTTTATTGTTAGCATGTGGGCTATCGATATTTTAAGACCTTTCTTATCTAGTTATGTAAATATAATCAGACATGTTCTTCCTGTGCATTGATGACTTCTTATTTCGATCACAGTTTCTGTGCTGTGGGTATTACGGCTCGCTACCTCGCTTAAGAAGAGAAAGATCGTATCACGATTTGCCACTTTTAAAAGAAGTAAGATTAATAGGCACAAAAATAAAAAAAGCACATTGTTTTTAAAAAATCACTTAGATTCCAGTCAACCAACCCCTAAATGCAATGAAAGATTCATGTAGCCACGATGACAATGTCTAAGCACAAATAACCTTCAATTAGCGCTTTTCTATAAATTTAATTTACACAGATTGGACAAAAAGTTCAAACATTATTAAATTTTAAAAAAAGATTCAAATTTTTATGCATGTTTTTTTATTAATTTTATGTGATAATAATAATGCAAAATTACGTAATATAGGTAGATTAAAATGTTTAGAAATCTTTTATTCTATAATTTTATGATTTTGCGTATAATTGTTTTACCTTACACTAAACATGATGAAGTTCAACACATTATTTAAAAATAGTCTAAAATCTTCGCATATATAAATCAAAAACATTTTTGGAGCACGTATTTTTATACTATAACTATGTATTTTAATAGCACAAAATTTTTGATTCAGAAACAGCTTGGGCCTGTGTATGTTCATCTGTTGCCTTAATCTTTCAATACAAAAGAAATGCATATTGAATAGGTAAGGTGCCTTATTACTGATTTTTTTTAACGATAGTTCTTTTCAAAATATGTACTACATATTTCTTCAGACTGCAGTAGTTTATCAATTGCAAAGACGCGTCAGAATCCTGAGGGAACAGCTCCAAAGAAGAGACCTCCATTTGGATCTTCTAAGAAGAAAGCTGACTTTGCAAGAAGATGGCGCCAAGATGAGGACGATACTGCAAACGGAGAGAGATGAAGCTATGATGCGGATTAAAAAACTCAGCAAGCAAGTTGACAAACTTAACCTTCAACTTACTGATACCAGAGCACAGATCAGAGATCAGAATTCGCAGCTGGCAGAGGCCGCAGATTATAAGGCATGAAATAATCTTTAGAATATTTTGCACCTAATTAAAATTTTATCCATATTCTGCTGAGATAGATTTTATGGATTATCGTGATACTCAGTTAGTAGCTAATAATGAAAGAGTATTGCAAAACTTTAATATAAATTTTCTCTTCATGGTTTGGTGAAAAATTATATAAAACACATATTGATGTTTAAACAAACATCGATATTCGTTTGAGAATAAAAAAATAAACAAAAGTTTAAAAATGATCAAATTAACAAATTATTTTTAGTTGATTTTAGAAATGTTTATGACATTAAATATCCGTCAACATTATAAATATTTTTAAAACAGTATCGTTGTGAGAAGATTTTTATTTGATTTCAGATAACAGCCCTCGAAAGAGGCCGCAAGATTGAAGAGCTGCAAAAGCGACTGGTGGAGTCGGACATGATGAGGACAAAGTACAATAGAAAAGTTCACGTCTTGAAGGATCACGTGAGGTCAGCTGGAGAATCAATGGACCAGGAGCGCAATATCTTAGAACATCAGCTAACCATGGTGAGAGAAGACTTGGCTAGAAACAAGGAGATGTTAGCTGAAGCCAATAGAAGAGACGCACAACTGCAGAGTTTTAGGTAAGATAAAAAAAAATTAGCATATTTACAATGTAAGATTTCAAAGTTATTGTATTTTTGATACTGAAAAGTTGTTCGACAGATAAATGGTAGAAATATTACAGGTATTTTATAGTATTATATAATAAATATATATATATATCTATATATATATATATATATATATATATATATATATATTTATTTATATCTCTTTTGTTTTATATAATATTTTTAATGTGTGTATTTTCTTTTATATGGAATGTGTGGGATTGCACGAACCTCCCCACATTCTGGAATAAAGCTATATTTATTATTTATTTATTTATTTATTTGTTACTTGAAAAACGTGTTATATTATCATACTGTTCACAAACATGACTCGATTTTCTATATAGCCTTCTTGCACTTCATAATAACTGTAATTTTCACAAGTTTATTTTTATTTATTTATTTCTTAATCACATATAGTATACAATTTGGGTTGTACTACGCCCATCTCACTAGAAGAAACTGTGTTGAGATGGGTATAGTTTACAAAATAATTGTACTTAGGTACCTACAATTAAATATTAATTCATATGTGTCTAGTTTCAAGTTATTTCATTTTAGTGTTGTTAGTTGTATATCCAAATTAAAGTATATAAAAAAGTTTATAAAAAAATATATTGAAAAAAATACTTATGGTAATTTAGTGGAATCATGCAATCGACTGAATTTTTTTGTTTTTCTTATATTCTTCTTCAACCTAGTATTATAAGTTTGACTACCAAATACACAAAAATAAAATAAAACAAATCTGTACGCATGTAACAAATAATGTCACGTTAAATTCAGAAAATTTATTTCGTTTTTATCACGTTGTATGAAATTGTACAGAGAAAAACTAAACCCTCTCTTTAGGCAAGGGATATGGAATATAGCGGAAGTATGTCCTCCCTCGCATATATTTAATACGAATTTATAATGTAATTAAAGTATTTGTTATTGCATAATTAAATCCCTTCGTAAACAATAATTTTTTATTACAATAGATGTTGCTTTTTTAATTTCATTTCAAACCGAACCTCTTGTAAAACATATTTTTGTAATAAATCTTGACTTATTTATTTAAGAGTATTTTGTTTGATCTTTTCACAATTGTTTCAAAATTTGCAAGCTCGTGATTTTTTTTAAAACAAATCAAACGTAATGGAACCAGTCGTGGAACCAGACTGTGTACTAAGAAATTTATGTTAGTTCATGTCTGTAGGTCAACCGTCGAGAGGCTTTGCTCTTGCCAAAAATATATTTCCCTTTCATTTGCACTACCATTGGTTCCGTATAAGAGAAGAAGACATACAACAGAATGAGATGATCATACCAAAGTTAATCCCGGTTATACTACAAATATTTTGGTGTTCTGTGGTTTTCATTGCATTTATTCGCGAGAATAAAGTCGAGGAAATACGACATATCCGACAATTACCTTTCTTAGCAACGTCCTTCCTTCACTGCAATGAAATAAGGTAATATTGTATCAGGAATACAGAAACCACTCGATATTTATGAAAGTGCCGCTCATAAGGCGTGTGATTTTACGCAGGACCTCAATAGCCAAGCTGCTGGGCATATTCTCTCCCGTGGCGGACTACGAGATCATCTCCCGCCTCCAGAAGCTGGTGGACGCCCACCACGACTTCACGCTGGTGTCCCGGCGGTACGACGATCCCGCCCTGCGCCTGGCCGCCCGCTCCCCGCCCATCCCTGGTCCGCCCAGCCGCCTGGCGAGGACTCCGGAGAGGTCAGTGTTTCTTGAAAAAAAAAGCGTATTATGCAGAGAAGCCAATTCATGGACGGGCGCTCAAATTTTTTTGATATATATATTTATATGATATTTTTTGATATATATATTATGATGATATATAAATTTTATATATATATATTTATATATATATATTTATTTATTTTCTACTATACGAATTATAATAATTTGAAAAGTATGCAGTGATTATTGATTTCATATGTTAATTTTTCATCGAATCAGAAAAAAGAATTAATTTCTATTAAACTGATTTGGATGAATCAACTGATAACTATGGGTCATCAAGTTTTAATGACCTCTGTCGATTTTCCGAAATGAAAAATGCTGTAGACGCTATTTACTCAGAATTTATAAGGCGTATTATTATTAACTTTATTACGTTTTATTTATTCCTTGCCCTCATAATAGAGTAAATATTTGATTGAATATTGAGTTTAAATTCAATAGCCCCTATCTACTTTAAGAATAATAAATACTGAAAATACATCAATTACACCTCGATCAACATATTATGCGATGCCTAAGGGGCTAATACAGTGGCGATATTCGTAATATTATTTTATTTATTGCCATGTTCTAAGTATTATTGCAAACATGTGTTCATAAAATGTATTTAGTAAATTAATATTTGCATAGCACAACCGTTTAACTTATTTTGAAAATAGTAAGAATATTCATTTGAAACGTATTCTTTTCAAGTTAATAAGTTAAAAATAACTTTCCTTCGTTAAGTATAATGTTGAAATTAATATTAATGGACTCGTAGGTATGTGTCTAAATTATAAACCTCTCAAGTTTTTCTCAAAATTAATATTTTTGCAGACCGGGAATTCTGAAATTAGACGAAATGTGTTTGGATTAATATTTTCTTGAATCTTTGATTTATTTAAATTGTTAGATATAATGTTCATAAATTAAACAGTGCTGGTGGATTATTATTTGAAGGGGTAGTGTATTTTGAGTTTCTGAAACAGCCACTCATAGTGTTTTTTTAAATAGCAGTTGATACATATGTCCACCTAAACCCGTTTGCTTTGTATTGGAAGTAGATTTTTTACATGCCACATCGTAATGTTCAATATAAACCCCCATATATTGTAAATATGTATGTTCTTATCAGGTAGCACATTGATAAACGTTGGGGTATGTTTAGGTATTTTTCATTCCAGAATTTTAATTTTAAGAGATTCTATCCGGTCTATGCAAGTTTTAAAGGAATTGTCTCATGTGTAATAAATACGGATATTGATTTATTTTGTAAACTTTATGGTGAGTTGCTCATTATTTATCATTCATCTTAAATAATTTGCAACCACGGTAAAATGCATTATTTTATTATTTTTTTTATAAACCAATACATTATTATTATACCACAACAGCTTTATCAAAATCATGTTCACTTAATGATTTGCTTTCATATTGAAAAAAAGCATTCGGATAATATTTTATTAGTTACTGCATTGTCAGAAGAATTTATTAGTTGCTACATTGTCAGAAGAATTAATAATTTTTCACTGTAATTAATTTGTATAATATTTCATAGCGAGAAACGGCTTTTAACCTTTAGACGGGCAGATATTAGTCTGAAATCTGATATAATAAAATAATGCATTCTCGCACGCATCATCCGTGTTTTTTTTTCATTTCAGGTCCCTACGCTACGACGACTCGGGCTGTATTGATCTTCCTGACAGTGAAGACCTTGACGATGATTTGTTGGGGAAGGGAAGATGTTTGGGGACATTGTGACCCTCGTCTTGCAGAAGGCGAAACTACCTCTAGCCTTTCGTAATCGTTCTATAAAATTATACATTGTATCGGTATTTTCATATAATCTTGCAATTGAGTTAGTGTGGGTACAGTGCGTAAATACGCGCATTGTTTTGTTGTATTAAGTTTACGGATACGAGAGACGCGTATTCGTAAACTTAACACAACGAAACAATGCGTGTATTACGCAATGTACCCACACTAACTCAATTGCAAACTTATGTGAAAAGACCTATACCGTATTTAAGTCTTGAGACTCTTATCATAGCGGAATTTTTGTGCTCTAAAACAAGAGAACGGTGATTCATTATTACGAGATAACACAAACTAGGTATATATTAGTTCGTAATATAATTTTTTTAGTATCTGCTATTCAATTTTTGCTGAACATAAAGCAAAAAACGAAGTATTTAATATTTCTGTGCTTTTCTAGTGAAACTGAATTGAATTGGATATTTTGAAAACGCCTCAATGTAGGTAAATCAGCATTATCAAATTTGAGTCGTTATCCTTCTCCCTCTGTAAAACGTTATATTTTCTTTATTTTCAATTAGATTCTCCCGTTGAAGGTGGTCAGCATTTGTGTTCGAAAAGTCTGATTGAATTGATTATATTAAATCAGGCTTGTAAATTTTAACACATTGAATTAGTTGATAGATAGTGAAAAAATTTAAGTAATGTTGCGATTTGCTTATATTATTTTACAGGAAGATATTATGAGAATTTTCCACATGGGTAGGGGCCTGATATATTAAGTCATAAAAAATGTTAATTTATTTATGAAAATACATAGTTTTGGACTCAGATTTCCATTCAGCACAGCAGAAAACAACATGATATTGTTTTCAATGGGAGCACTTTGGAGTATTGACATTGTTATCGTAAATTAATGAATTTTGTCAGTCACGTCAGTTGATTTTAACGCCATCTCGTGATAGAAATAGTAAACGTTGTTGTTCGATGAACGATGATTTACAAACATATTATTTCATAATTATCGAGAGTTTAATCGAGCCGATACGTTGCATAACCATTAATAGAACGATGTAGTTCGCTTTTCAGTCGGTTCATAATGTTTAGAAATGATGGCGCGCGAGTGCCGTTTCAAATAGTAACACAAGTTTTCTTGAAATATCGGTCAAAAGAAATTGTATGTAAATAAGGTTAAATATAAATATAGCGATTTGTAATGTAGTACGTATTAACAATGTTGTCAAATATTAGGTTATGCCACTTCCAAAATATTATATAGTAGGTAAATGTCAGGAATTATATAAGTCAGTTGGTGAGAATTTTTGAAAATTTGAGTGGATAAGGTGGTTTGCAAGGTCGAGAACGTGTGGCGTCCCATCCTCTCTGCGAGGAATCAGCGTGATGATAAATCAATCGATTTGTAAGGTCATGATTGTGGTCTTTGCTCATTAACGTAATATTAACTTAGGTATAGATATTTTTACTAGCATGTTGACTTTATAACCACGAAGGACCTAGATTGAGAAAAGGGGAACTAAATAATACATCAAAATTGATTAAACTTTATATTATATTTTTAATTTTGCAGCAAAAATTGATTTCATTTTATCAGTTGATGTAAAAAAATCTTGAGAGATTCCGTATCTCATAAAAGATGTACCTATGTGAAGCATCTCGCTGATGGATATGCGATGCGGGAGGTAAAGGATAATGTCATCTATGAACAAGAAAAAGATAAATGAGTGTGTGCATGGGATGGGATAATCGAATCGTTTTTTTTTTGTATCTCATAGAGAATAACCGATTCGGACCACAAGCAGCGAATTGTCTATGAATTAAATATATTGATGAATAAACATTTGGCAGTTATTCTAGCAGTCACTCCGTCTGGCGAACGTGCGATCGGCGCGAGCGATTAATGCGCACTGCCGTACACCGTGAGGGTTCAATGTGTACTATGTAGTGCGATGTTTGAGAAACGTTTCTCTTCTGTAACAAGATTTAGTTACATTTGTTAGTTTTCGATGATTTACTCTACCCGGTGCGCCCTAGGCAAACAAACATTTTACATCACCATCTTATCGATGCACTAGATCAATTATTAAAACGACCATATGAATGTTTGATTTTTAGTTGTATGAAAAATGTGAACATCCAAAACTGTCCCCTTACTTTTTGTCGAAATTTGTACGAAAAAATAGGAGGATATTTCATGTTATCTGCCCAAACCTAACCTAAACCATCCAGGCGGACTACTGAACTCAAGCGAGTCTACAATATTCATCTATATTAGAACGAGAGCAAAAGATAACAATGTAAACTGAGTCGGTAGGCAGATAGAAAAATAACAAGGCGGCGGCGGCGGGCGAATATTAGGAATGGTCCAAATAGGATATTTAAAAATAATTAACTACCCGTTAGCAAGGAAGTATCTCAGGGACCAGCGAATAGCTGGACCCGTGAAGAGTACGGAAAGGATTTATAGAAAATTGTGACTCGAAAAGTTGCTCGGTGTAACAAATTCAGATGGCACGTTTTGAAAACATGTTCACGACACGTCAATATTAATAATTGATAATATTTCATTGATTTACTACGAGTAGATACCTATAATTAAGAATTCATTGATAGCTTTGTACAATATATAATGTAAATAATTGTACGTAATCAATAAACACTTGATAGATTTGTTGAACGTTTTATCGACGTGTTGTATGTAGTAACATCTGTTTGTCTATTGCAATATCGAAAGCATGTACAAATTATAATGTATGTACAGTGTCTAGTTTATGTGTGATATAACAAAAAGGCATATCAAAGAAAATAACACTTATTATTTTTTAAAATCAAGTTTTAATACTATGAAATATTTAACTTATTATTATAGTATAAGTGTAAGAAAAGGAGAATAAAGTATTAGAGGAGTAGAAGTGAAATTACCCTTGTAGATAATAAATCAGATGTGAATTTAATTACTTTCATTTTAAAATTCCGGAAACATCCGACGAATATCACATTTATTAAATAAAAAATATTTTACATTAATAATTTTGGATTCTTCATCCCGCCCTTTTGCACTATCAAAATGCTTTTGGTTTCTTTGAATTTAATAATAAAATTGGTGTAGTCTCGGTGACTCCAGAAGACTACAGATGTGTTGGTAAATCAGGAGATTGGGGCGATCCTCAGTTCCCTGGATGGACGGCCTTAAAATGATCGCAAGGAACAACTGAAAGCGTAATATGGGATGGAAAAGAAATGTACTCATTAGGACGAAGTGTTTATCCAATAGAGAAATGGAAACTTGCCATGTAGTAGACACAATTGCTTACGTAGGCGTAGGTAAACAATTGTGTTCGCTGCATAGGAAACACAATTGGCCGCGCAGCGACCATAATTGCAGCCCGTTTTGCAAACCCTCTAATGGGACGTCCAAGGAAACAAATGTGACCTGAGTATTCCGCGGGTCCTAAAGAATATGTATGCAATATTTAGGTCAGATCCACAGAACATAGAATAAGTCAGATTTATAAAATGGTGTAGATTTGTACATAAAATTCCTACCGAGTCGAAAATGTCCCAGCAGCAATATCCTTATGTCAATGGTTATGGAGATAAGCGGCTTTAAAAATTAATTGATTGAAATTAAAACCTTGCAGATTTTTGAAAAATATTTATTTTATTTGATCTCCATCATTTTATTTGACATTCGATATATGTTACCTTCACTTATAATTCTACTATGGTGGACTTGTTCTATTACACCCTAAATATCTTGTCACTTTTTTTCGGTAGGTTGGTATGGTACAAATACCCATGCATGCGTGTGTGAATATATTATTATTGTTTACCTCGCATTATGTACACTCTTGAACTGCAGCCTCG